>OY757024.1:77367874-77967874 GCA_963580285.1 Lucinisca nassula | reverse complement strand
CCCGCCCATCGGGGCTTGAAGAAATATATGGGCTGCAAGATGCTTCCACGCAGAGCTGAAACCGACCCGCACATGAGTACTGGTAAACTGCTTATAGGATCTAAGCCTGCCCAGGCAAAGCGGTGCGAGTCGGCCCATCCATGATTATAATCCCTATAGGTTTCATTGGGTGGCAGGGCTTGAGATGTCCTTTCATCTCAATGTCGGGTTAAAGTCCCACAAAATTGGAAGCAACGTCTCAAAAATGACCTTTACAGTGTTGATGGGGACGTTAAACCTCAAATCAAAGAAACAAACTTTCCCGTCAACACTATATAGGTCATTTTGGAGACGTTGCTTCCAATTTGTGGGACTTCTACCCAACATTAAGATGAAATGACATATCAAGCCCTGTCGCCCAATGAAACCAATGAGGTCTATAAGCATGGACGGTCCGACTCGCATCGCTTTGCCTGGGGAGGCTTAGATCCTCTAAGCGGTTTACCAGTACTCGTGTGCGGTCGGTTTCAGCTCTGCGTGGAAGCATCATGCAGCCCATCCATTTCTTCAAGCCACGATGGGCGGTTGCAAACGTCGAACATCCTTCGCAAGTCCGAGAATAAAGTAGTGAGTCATAATTACGTTCGACACTAGTTTAGCCTGTTTGTTTTGGAGTTTAACGACCCGTACAACACTACTGAGGTCATGTGTAGCTGGTCGATTGATTGACATCATGTTAACAAGTCCGTGAAATGAACACCCCTCTAAACCCCACTCTATATAGAGAAACACTGGAGTTCACAGGGGGGTCTACATTATTTGCTTATTTCTGCTCTAAGACATAGGTTGTGGGTACTCGTTAGAACCGCCTCAATGAAGCGGTTCTAACGAGCACCAACAACCTATGTTTGGAGTATAAATAAGAAAACTATCAGAAATTGCCATGGGGAAAGTAGCCATTTCGTAGATTTGAAAGAATGCACTATGTCACACGAGATTTCCAGACACTTCGGCCCCACTACCACCTCGGCCCCTAGACAGGTCGGCCCAAAACCAAGTCGGCCCTAGACACCTCGGCCCTAGTCACCTCGGCCCTAGACACCTCGGCCCCACTGTCACAACGGCCCCTAGACATCTCGGCCCCAAAGACACCTCGGCCCCACTTTTGATATCTGTTAGGGTATGGGCATTTATATCATGTTAAAATCGGCCCCGCCTATCGGGACTTCAAGAAACCGACAGCCTGTGAGATGAGTACTGGTAAACCGCTTAGAGGTTCTAAGCCTGGCCAGGAAAAGCGGTGCGAGTAGGACCGTTCATACTTATAAACCCTATTGGTTTCATTGCGCTGCATGGCTTGAAATGTCATTTCATCTCAATGTCGGGTAAAATCCCGTTCATACTTATAAACCCTATTGGTTTCATTGCGCTGCATGGCTTGAAATGTCATTTCATCTCAATGTCGGGTAAAATCCCACAAAATTGGAGGCAACGCCTCCAAAATGACCGATACAGTGTTGATTGGGGCGTTAAACGTCAAATCTAACAAACAAAACACCATGTTAACAAGCCCGTGTAATGAAGGCCCTAACGGGCCTCCGTGGCCTAGTGGTTAAGAGCGCTGACTCTTGATCATTAGGTCTCTCACCGCTGTGGTTCGAGCCTCGCTCGGGTCATATGTGAGACGCCAAGTTCTGCAACGGAAGGTCAGGTGGTTTTTCTCTGGGTACTCCGGTTTTCGCCCACCTCTGATTAACGATCGGCTCGATATGAGTGAAATAATCATGAAAGGGCCGTAAAACCGAAACAAACAAAAAATGAAGACCCTGCTAAACCCCATTTTATATGGGGAAAACTGGGGCTCATAGGGGCATACATTATTTACATCACGAAGACACGCCTTTATAAATTGACCCCCTTGAACCCAACTTTTCTATAGTAAAATTAGGGTTTACAGGGGTAAACCTTAATGTTCTTTTCTGAGCAGAAATAAAAATGTCACAATTTTTCTTCTTATAGTGTTCGTTTTTTCGGCGGTAAAGTTTACAAGTCATTTGTGTGTGTGAATTCCGGTTCAACGTCGCTTTCAACAATTTTTCAGTCATATCACGACGGTGTCTGGTTGCGACAGGGAGCTCAATGCTCACTTTTATAGTGCTGCCTCACTGAAGTATCATGTCCCAGACACATTACATGATACCACACCAAGTCACATTATCCTGACACTGGGTCGACCAGTCCTAGCTCTACCCCGTAAATCTGAGTGCCAAGCGAGGAGCAGCTAGTACCATTCTTAACGACTTTGGTATGTCGCGGCCCGGGATCGAACCCGTGACCTCCCCTTCCCCGGAGCGGACACTCTACCAACTGAGCTATCGGGGCCGGTACAAGCCATTTGTATAGGCGTGTTTCGTAATTCTTATTTCTGCTCCAATATACAGGTTGTGTGTACTGGTTAGAACCGTCTCATTGTGCAGGACTGATCAGAATGCGTCTGTGACAACCTTTAATCATAACTAGTTAAATATTTATCTGTGTTTATGCAAAGATCCATTTCATATAAGTTAACAGGTCTGTGCGATAAACCATCTCCTTGAGAACGATTGGACCAGTATCAAAGATTTATGTTTTCGAGCAGAAGTGATTTTTATCAACTTGTCGTTATATAATTTTGGTTTTTACGGAATCTTCTATTAAGTTGTTAGGAAATAAGATCAAATTATTTTATTGCTATTTTATTTCATATAAAAAATAACAAATAACCAATGAGACGTTTGTAATAAATATGACAACGCATACACGACATTTTCATGTTAACTTGAACTACATTGTTAAGGACAGCTAATCCCCCGCCGCCTTCAACCGTGACGTTGACCTTGAGTCAGCATCACGAAAACTGGGGTTTAGCGGGTTGTTCTAATTGTGAATATTTGATACTGATAGTCAATGAGCCTTTTCTACAAAAATATATAGGGCCATGAAGACTTTGCACTCAGTGCACATCCAGACCCATCTGATCTGGATCTACACTGTCATTCAGTTTGCGAATTTTAAATGAATACAATATACATGTATCAAGTAATTTGAGGGTCTGCAATGTGACTAATAAATAAATAAATAAATAAATAAATATATTATACAGTATACTTGTAACTGTCCGTCTTTAAATATGAGCTGAAATAACAATCATATAGGAATTTCTAAATGTGTGAAAATGGATAACAATGGATTCCTAAAAAAATCCGATCAGTGAAGTCTTTGCACACAGTGCACATTCAGATCTACACTGTTTGTCACTAATATATACATATAGTACACATGTATCAAGTAATTTGAGTGGCTGATAGTCAGAAATGTGACTAATAAATAAATAAATAAAGTTTTCAATATACACGTTACTGTCCGCCTATAATATGAGCTAGAATGACAATCAAATGTGTGAAAATTGATAACAATGACCTGTTTATCATCAAGGATCTCTTTATTGGGGGGGGGGGGGGGGGGGGGGGGGGGGGGAAGGGATTAGTAACGCCTGGTTGTTTATTGAGCTTCACACTTTACTTATTTAAGTCAATAATGAATTGTTCTTGTATACACCTTATTTGCATTATCTGCTGGTTCCTAGTCTGAAGGTTATCAGTGTTGGAAAAACAGGTAACCAGACCCCCCCCCCACCTTTCAAGGTCAGGGGGGTCTGGTTACCTGTTTTTTCCAATACTGACAATGTGCAAGCTGGGAGCCAGCAAATAATGCAAATATGGTGAATAACCTTTTTGCTAAATAATATACTAACCTGAAATTAATTAATCCTTACCCCGATGAACACGATAATCCTTATCTTTGCAAACAGTGTAGATCCTGATCAGATTGCTTCTGCCCTTTGAACCGGTCTGCAGCGCTTTTCATGCAGTTTTTGAATTGCAAGCATACATTTAAATTAATTGGTTTACTCACGAGGATAGTTCTAGTTCAGCGAACCATGAACACTAATAATCACCTAATAAATAAAATTTTAGTTCATTTTCGAGCCGGTCAGTTCACCTATCCACTTATCCTAGGCGGGCTTATACGTGAGCGGTTAACCAATACAGTGCACATGGTTTTCACCAGAAAGTGACAACTGCCCTTCTTGAATCGGCAGAAGGGAGAGAATGATCGTAGAAAAGATTTCATAATCAATCTCTACGAAAGAAAGTTACCGACCCCGGTAGGTATCGAACCCGCGTCCTCCTGATCACCAGTCAGACGCGCATCCGACTTAGCTACCGAGGCCAAAAAAATATATATATATAAATATATAAATATGTTAACAAATATAAGATTATCCCCCATCATCACCATGATTGACGAAACCGAGGAATGATTTTTTTTTATTTTTGGTTTTACGGCCCCATCCCGGCCCCCGCCCATAGGGGATTGAAGAAATATATGGGCTGCATGATGCTTCCACGCAGAGCTGAATCCGGCCCGCACACTAGTACTGGCAAAGCGCTTAGAGGATCTAAGCCTGTCCAGGAACCGCGGTGCGAGGTGGACCGTCCATGCTAATAAACCCTATTGTTGACGGGGACGTTAAACCTCAAATCAAACAAACAAACGGCCCCATCCACCGATCCATCCAGATTTCCATCCAATTGGTAAGGATATTTAGGTTTCATGTTCTTATTGAAATTAATTTAAAAAGAATTTTAGCGGCGTGGAATTATTTCGGATAATAAAAAAGCCTATAGATGATCAAAAGAGCAGAAATGAAGAAAAAGAAAAAAAGAGGCTGCTCTAAAGCATGCCGCAATGCAAATAGAATTATACATTGAAATAAAAATAAAAGAGAAATGGGCATACAGATTTTCTATTTAGTAACGTTATAATATAAAATAAATATATTTATTATAGGTTCAAATATTCGTGGCTCCCTATCAAAATAATCAAATCAGCAAATAAAAACAAATAAACCTCATCGGGCATCCAACCCGATCTCCAATTTAAGTAGAAGCCCCGTGAAAAGCAAAGAGGGACCGAAGTGTCTAGGTATATGGGGCCGACGTGTCTAGGGGCCGAGGTGTCCAGGGGCCGACCCGTCTAGGGTTTCAGTTTTATGTGGGGCCGAGGTGGTTTTGGGACCGAGGTGTCTAGGGGCCGAAGTGTCTAGGGGCCGAGGTGGTTTTGGGGCCGAAGTGTCCTGTTACCTCACACGGATGTGTTATCGTGATGACTGTACTTTCCCAAGGTAGGCTTAGTCCTTCTCAATCATACTGACCAGAACCTCACAGAATCAGCAGAAGGGGGTGATCATACAAAATATTTCATTATAGATTAAGTAAGACCCGGCGGGAAGGAAAACCGTCCGTCGTCTAACCGCAAGTTCCTCGCGCATCCAGCTGAGCCCCGCGCCCTGGTCGGTCATTTGACCTAGTAGGCGGTTGGGTAAATAGGACGACAGCAGGTACTTTGGATAAGACTCCAAGGTAGCTGGGAAATGTTGATGGAAAGGTAGTCGGGATATGAGGACGACAAGTTAGTTGGAATAAATGGGGTACACTTAGACGCAAAGGTTGTTGGCATAGGTGCATCCAAGGTACATGTAGTATGTACAAGCGGACAAGTGTACGCAGAGTTTGTTGAGATAAGCCGATCCCAAGGCAGCTAGGATATTAAGAAGACACAAAACAGTTTGGACGCCATGGTATTTGGAACGAGTGGATGCCAGGGTATTTGGGATAAATGGACGCCAAGGTATTTGAGATAAGTGTTAGCTAAGAGGACGCCAAGGTTCCCAGGATAAATGAAGGCCTAGACTGTTGTTGGAATGTGGTATGCGATATAAGTACACCCCAAGGCAGCTGAGTGGAAGTAAAATCAGTTTGGATAAATGTTGTTGGGATAAGTAGACATAAAGGTAGTTAAAGCAGTCGGAATAAGTGGCCACCAAGACAGTTGGGACACGAAGACGACAATGCAGTTGAGATAAGTGGGTGAAGGAAGGCAGTTGGGGTAAGTGACCGGGTTAATTGGGAGATAAGAGGACGCCAAGGTATTTGATAAGTGGATGTCAGTGTAGTTTGGTATAACGGAGCTTGGACTCACCACAAGGGAAATCCATGACCCCGACCCACTCTCCAGAGGGGGTGTGGCAAGTGAGAAGTTAAGACAAGGTGTAGCGTTGTGGTTGCGGCCCACTGGCTTTGCACTTATGAACGCTGCACCAAAGCCCTAGCTGATCGGGAGCCACACAGCCCGAAAGAGGACCACACGAAAGCACACCGGGACTGGGCATGGACCCACCACAAGGAAAATCCGTCGCCCAGCCCCTCCTGAGGGGGTGAGGCAAACGGGAAGTCAGAACGAGACGTAGCGCTGTGGATGCGGTCCTTGGACTTTGCACTTAGGAGCGTTGCGTCAAAAGCCTGGCTGATCGAGAGCCACACAACCCAAAGGAGAACGGCACAACAGCACACTAGCAAACAAAGCCTCTCCTTCAGGAACGCATACAGAAAAGTGGGACAGAAAAAAGAAACAAGACGCCTTATTACATCCTTTCTTTCTTTTTTCGCAACTTTCGCTTTCGAATAAAGGATGTACATTATAAGGTTACCCAAACGGAATGACCTGGGGACCCTCAAAAGGGCCTTCTGCATACCACCACGACTGAAAAACCGCATCTCGCCCGGTATATCATACAGCCTTCCGTACTGCCCTTGTCGCATAACATAAAAATCACCAAAAAGCAAATGCGCCATGACCGTAATAAAGACAGACGGTCAAGATGGCCACATATCAATACAGACAAGGGCAATTAACTTAAGGGCATGACTTAGCGCGACCTGAAGGAAGGCTTTTAACACACACAACCACCCACGCGAAACTAAAACAACATACAACCACACTAGATAGGTAGATATAGCGATAGTTGTAGGATAGAAATACAGTAGAGAGGATAGTATAGAAAAGAGAGATAAAAAACCTGGAGTAAGAAGAAGAAGAAGAAGAGTTTTCTCAAAAAGCGATTTCAAACATTTTTATTTGTGTAAATATGAAACGTTAAAAACAAGATCGCATAGGAGCGCTCGACTGCGCACGTGCGCAGGCGGACGCTTGTATGCGACCTACATGATTATCTAACAATTTGCACTAACCACTTTGACTAAAGAGATTGGCAAACGTTGTCTCGGGTCCCCAAACGGCTAGGCAAGAATACTTTTTTTTTTTGTTTGTTTCCTACCATGATGCCTTCCTACACGTAGGATGCGATTGTGATATGCAAACATGGCGACACAAAATGACTCTCCTACGGTCCCACAAAATACGACATCCTGCGTCGAGGAGGGCATCACCTTTTCTTAACTTAAAACGAAAAAGCATAAAAGGGGATTGACCTACTTTCCACATCCTCCGCGATAGAGGTCACCCACTAACTAAAATAAATACGAATTTGGGCCCGAGACGGCGGAAGCCAATACACCATGTTACTATGTTATATGTTGTATGTACAAAATAAAAAAAAAACAAAAAAAAAAAAACAAAAACACAAATATAATCTTCAAGCACAACCTTGCAGGTACAAAAATTGTCCTTCCCAGCAACTGTGGGCGGATGGGCTTGTCCCAAAAAGGACAACAACACAAACGAGATCGGCAAACGTTGTCTCGGGCCTCCAAATGGCTAGGCAGGAATACACTTTCCTCCTATGGTGCCTTCCTTCACGTAGGATGCGTAAATGATATACAAATATGTCGACTGACCCACTTATGATCCCGCAGAGTGCGGCATCCTACCTCAAGGAAGGCATCACTTTTTCTTAACTTAAAACGGCAAATGCATCAAAAGGGATTGACCTACTTTGCACATCCTCCGCGATAGAAGTCACTCACTAATAAAATAAATACGAATTCAAGCCCGAGACGGCGTAGGCCGGCACTTCATGTTATTATGTTACATATTGTACAGATAAACAAATAAATATATATATATATATATATATATATATATATATATATATATATATATATATATATATATATATATATATATATATATATATATATATATATATATATATATATATATATATATAAACCACTAGCACAATCTTGCAGGTACAAAAACTGTCACCCCCAGCAACTGTGAGCGGTTGGGCTTGCCCTAAAACGGTCAAACCACCTTTAAGGCACAAGAAAAACAAACAAAACAGGTCCGTGGCGGGGTAAGCACATCCGCCCGCATATATATACTTAAAAAATAGACCACTCAACAAGCTGGGGAAACAGACCAAACAATGTAAAAATGTACATACGTTACATAAATATACAAAAATCAAATAAAAAAAAAAAAAAAAAAAAAATACCAATATCAGACAGACAGACAGACAAACACTTTATTCACTCAAGTACATATAAATGACATATGAGGAACAACATATCACATTTGGCGGCGGCAAACATTTTAGCATACACATTATTTACTGAAGACAAGTCACAGACAAGCATAGGGGTTGGGAGAAGGGTAGGGAGAATAGGTAAAACAATTTCAAAGTACATATATAAAGAGGCATACGTGTTTGGGCTGCAATCTATGTCACATAGGCATATAGAGATGTACACTTTATATCAGAACTTATTTATAGTAACCCAGCCGTAAACAAATTTTACTGAACAATATTTCTCGGGTGTAAAAGTATTTCATTCATAACAATTACAAGGTCAAGCGAACACGACTTGCTCGTGATAAAGTGACAATCCACGTTGTTATTTTTATAGCGATGTTGTGAATGGAGTACATTTAATTCTGGATTATCAACCGAAAAGTTATGATGGAAGAATGATGATAAGTGTTTCAGGTAGGTTTTCTATTAGTTGTTGATTTCTCTCCCTCTGGTGATCCCGTTACCGTGAACGGATCTGGGACCAACAGATAGATGAGGGAGGGGCACATGGTGAAAAATGGATCTTTCATTACGAAAACACGCCCATACCAGTATATTGGAAAAATTCGCCACCAAAAAATGGAAGATTTTCTGATAAAAATTCTGATATTCTCCATCTTTCGCTCCAAACACAAACTGTGGGAACTCGTTAGAATCGCCTCGGTGAGGCGATCCCAACGAGCACACACAATCCACGCTTTCGAGCAGAAATCATGATATTATTGTATACCCCTGTAAATTCCAATTTGACTGTATAAAGGTGGGGCTAAGTGGGATCTAAATTATATAGGTGCGTTTTCGTGATGTTTTTTGACAGGCGCCGATTAATACACTAAACACAAACATCATAAAACGTACAACACATGAAAACAACGTTATCTGGCACAAAATGAATCTTTTGACATGCGTCGAATCTCTGAACACGGACACCGTTATATAACGTTTAGCGCTTACTAAATATTGCGATTTTACCCATGTAATAAAATGCTATCCTCCACGGTTTTGTATTCCTCATTATACGTTCCCGAATGATATGTAGATAGATAGATAGATTTCTTCGTTTCCTCCATGTTGGGGAGCATCAAACATTGACAAATACAAACATATACAAGCACTAAAAGACAATATACCAAAAGACATTTAGAGGGGAAAAACATACAAAAATACGTTTACAGAAAACTAACAGGCCATATTAGTAAGTCATGGGAGAAAAGGGGGGTAAAGGGGCCACTTATGATTGGTATACTTATATATATATAATAAAGGAGAACTGATGAGCTGATTCTGCGGAATGTCGTCCAGAGGAGATCCCTTGCCGAAACGAAATGCAAGAGATCAACTGACGACCTCAAACTAGAGTACAGACTGGCCCATCAGTATATTTCTGCCACATAATATACAAGTGCGTAACGGCCAGTTGGGTCCCCCTAGACACGCCTCATAGAGGCGGCCCCAGTGGGCAACAACTGCCTGTGTTCATGAATAAGACAAAGCTATGTAAATGGATTTCCTGAATGAATAAGTTTAAGTTTTACGTCTCACCAACAGCCAAGGTCATCAGAGACTGGACCTCTGTTTCAGTAGTAAAGACTCACCCGAAAGTCTTGAGGAGCCCGGGACCGATCCTGTGACCCATGGTTTACAAGACGAGTAGCATAACTACTAGACAGCGGAGGCTCCTATTTCCGACCAGAACACAGACGGTTGACATCCCCCTAGACACGTCTCACTGAGGCGGTCCAGTGGGCCACAGCAGCACGTGTTCATGGACTCGTTATAGAATTACAGAATAATGTCTGCCAGGGTACGCTATATTCTTTATTTATGTAAAATGTATTCTGGGTTCGAGTTCGTTTCATTATTAATTGTTGTAATTATACTAGCTATATACGTGTGACGGCCCCCGCCCATCTGGGCTTGTAGAAATAGGTGGGCTGCATGATGCTTCCACGAAAAGCTGAAACCTAGGTAAACCGCTTAGAGTATCTAAGCCTGCCCAGACAAAGCGGACCGTCCATGCTTATAAATCATACAAATATATAAATGTGATTGTGATAGGTGATTCTGAAGCTGGGGAGGGGGGAGGGGGGGGGGGGGGGCTTTCGTATAAAGAAAGTAAGATCATGTAACAGGATTTTGCAGAGGCAAAGATATGGCTAACAGTATTGGTGTTGGGCTGGCTCACTATGCAAAATGTTTCATTATAGTTTTCATGAATTTTGCGAGACTTGTGAGTTTGATTTCGTCGTTTATTTCAAGGAGTTGTTTATATTTTATTATATTTGGTCGTCGAAAAAAGTATTGCTCTATATAAAGTTTTCTTTCGGATCGAAAAAAAGGGCATTCCAAGAGATAGTGAAATTCGTCGCCGATACTTGATGTTTGGCAAAGTTGACATTTTCTCTCTGAAAATTCGACGTTGTTCCAACGCCCAACTTCAACCGGTAATTTATGATTAGCTGTTCTAAATTTTATCATTATTTTAACCAGTGGTTCCGGCAAAGATTTAAGGTAGTTTTCAGCGTTAATGTTATCTTTAAAAAGACTGTAATTTCTTCCTTTGGACGAGTTTTGGAGTGTGCCATTCCAGCTCTGTAAAAATTGATCAACTAAGATGCATTTAATTATTTTACCTGTTGAAGTTGGGATTGAATGTAATTGCCTAAGCCATAAATCTTGTCTACCACAATCACATAGTATTGATTGTATATAACTTGTCCATTTAGAGTTAAATCCATCAGATTTAAGCATATAAATATAAATTTGGTATGATAATTTGGATGTTTTCCCCGTTAATAATCGTGTCCAATAATTCATCATTCTTTGCTTAATGACAATGCTTAAAGGGTGTCTCCCTAGTTCTGCATATATCATATATTTTGGTGTGCTTTTTCTCAATTTAGTTATTTTCCTAAGGAAGTCTAAATGTACATTTTCAAGGATATCAGTATTCTCGTAGCCAAATATTTCGCTTCCATAAGTCAAAATAGGTGACACTGTATTGTCGAAAAGCTTCAGCTGCAGATCTAACGGTAACTCTAGATTATTTGCTCTGATAAGCAATAAATGCATTGCTTTTCTTGCTTGTTCGGCTATGTGTTTTTTGGCTTGGAAGAAATTTCCAGATCTAGTGAAAATCACTCCAAGACATTTATACTTGTCCGTGATATTTATATTTTGCCCTCCTAACGAAAACGACAGGTTTCGATTTGCACGAGAATTGAATATTATAATGTTTGTTTTGTTGTAGTTAATATTAAGCTTCCACATAGTACAATATTCATAGAAATTATCTAAAGCTTTTTGGAAATTTTCTTTGTCATTTGAAAAAATTAGGGTATCGTCTGCATATAGAAGAATTAGTAATTTTATGTATACATGAATTTCTTGATTTATCAATTCAAGATTTAAGCTGTCGACACCTCCGGAGAAAAGGAAGTTTTCTAGGTCATTTAGGTACAGCGCAAATAGAAGTGGGGATAGATTTTCTCCCTGTCTAACTCCACATTCACTGAGAAAAAAAGCCGAAGTTTCATTATTCATTTGGACACAGGATTTAATGTTTTCATACATGTTAAATATTATTCTGAAGAACTTCCCGTTTATGGATGTGAATAAAAGTTTTCTCCAAAGGCCACCACGCCAAACAGAGTCGAAAGCCTGCGAAAAGTCAATAAACGCGCAATATAGCTTTGTTTTCTTGCTTTCATTATTTCAAGTAAGGATTTTAAGACAAACATGTGGTCCGCTGTTTCATAACCTTTCCGAAACCCGGCCTGATTTTCTAACAAGGTTTCGTTGTCATCTAAAAACAGTATAAGTCGATTATTCAACACTGACGTAAACAGTTTACCCAAACAACTTAAAATAGTGATCGGCCTGTAATTTTCGACATTTTCCGGGTCCCTTTGTTTTTATAGATAGGGCGTATCGTACCTTCCAGCCAGGCTGACGGAATTATTCCAGAGTCAAATACTAAATTAAACAGTTTTTCGTAAACAACAATAAAGATGTTTTGAGTAGCTTTAATATACTCGTTAAGTATCTTGTCTTCTCCGGGACATTTACCATTTTTTAGATTTCTGATGCATTTACGGATTTCATCTGCACTGATATATCGGTTTAAAATTTCGTTTTGATCATCATCTCTTGCGGTACAAGATTCATGTGGCTCGTTACTTTTGTTAATATTTTAAAAATGCTCGTATAGCAAGTTTAAGGGTGGATGCTTTTTTTCTGACTTTTTATCTAGGCTTTTATATATTTCCAGTATTCTTTTGGATTTTTAGTCTGCATGTTCCTTAGCTTTTGTATTTTGTTTTGTTTGTATTTTTTGCGATATTGATTCATTGTTATTTTATATTGTTTGGAGCTAGTAATTAAATTTTCCTTGTTATTTACAGTTTTATTGCGATTGTATTTTGTCTTGCTCTGTGGTACTTCTTCCGTGCAATTTTGCAAGCAGGTCCAAACCAGGGCTGATCAAATTTACGCCTAGAATACTTAGATCGATTTGATTTGAGGGAAATGGAAGCAGCATTGTTGAAAATTTTAGCAAGATTATCTGTAATTATATTAATATTATCAGTGCTAGGAACAATATTATTATTTAATTTTGAGTGTAATGCGGAAACTTCTTGAATATCAATGCTAGATACGAAATTGTCTTTCAGTTCGTCGGTCCATATATAGCGAGTGCTCGTACACGTGGAATTGGTCTCTTCCATTTGCCTTTCTAATGATGTTGCGTTCAGAGACCAGCTTAATAGGGAATGTCCGTCTGAAAACAATGGGTCAAGATCTACACATTCGAACTGCTTCAGAATTTTAAAGCAGTCGGCGGTGCAAATGGTATAATCGATCAGCGATTTATCGCGAAATGTTTTAGCCCCGATACCTTTGTCTCTGCCAACCCTGCCATTGACAATAAACATGTTGTTATTTTTGCACAAATCAATTAACCAATACCATGTATGATTAGTTTTCATGTCCATAGATTTTCTCTCCAGTGGGATATTTAAATGCTCAAGTATAACAGTTTTGTCAAAAAAGTCGGCGATATCATTATCAAATTCAAACCTGTCCGAGAAGTATTTATCTAATTTTACATAGTCGTTCAGCTTCGCTGTTCTCGCATTTATATCACCTGAAATTATTACATATTTATTTGAACTACACACTGACGTTATCTCGCTTTCAAGCTTTAGGAGTTCATCTTCGTTATAAAATCGCGACTGGGGAGGGGGCACATACACGATACCTAAAATCAGATCTTCTTCAGTTTCAGTTAATTTCTTGTCTATACAGATCCACATGACATAATCTGATTCCGAGTCACGCAGTTTACAATACTGGGAAATACTGTATTTTACAAGAATGGCTATTCCGCCCGATCTGCGGAAACAAAGTTGCTTTCGGGGTTGAGATAGGAGATCAAAGCCTGGAAGAGAGACAATGTCAGTGTGGTCAAGCTTTGTTTCAACAAAACATAATATCTCATAATCTTGGAAAAAATCTGAGAAGTCCGGATACTCAATCCGGCTCTTAAGTCCGCATACATTCAATGTTGCCAGATTGATTACTTTTGGTCGACCATATTCTCCCTTTGAGTCCTAGATGTTACCGTTTTCGTTCGTGTTGCGTTTATCAGTATTATTTACGATCGGAGGATCTTTGGAAACACTGGACCTACTTTTGGCACTAACAGTTGATTTTGGACGAACTACACTGGAAGATGACCTCCTAGAAGAGACATCTTTCACCGAGCCCTGTTTGGAACTTAACCCACGAGCTCTGGGGACCGAAGACTGTGCCCTTGACCTATTTGCTGTGACACGTCTTGTCTGACTTCTGCCCCGCTCCTGGGTCATTGTTTGATTGATTGTGTTTCTTTTGGGTAATATTGTCTTTGTATTCGTAAGACCAGAGTCCGCCGGTATTTGCGGAAGTAAGGACTGAGATTGATGCTCTACAACACCGCTGTCACTATCGTAGTCTGATTCTCCTGGGGTGCCCGACGCACACTGTTTATCAGTAGTAGATGGCCCACCATTCATGTTTTTGTCACATGGTGCATCCAGGTATGGCGCGAAGTCAGCTGACAGGCCGTGACTAGAAAAACCGGTTTGATTGCAGTCGAATTGTTGATCACGTGACATCGTTGTCTGATTTAACTGGTTCGAATTAACACTAACACTAATTCGGCTGCCCTGAAGTACCGTATACCAGTCAGGAAAGAGGTCAACAACCGCGTCACCATTTACTTTTATATTTGCGGGGTACCCAAAGGTCACTTTCTTATGCGGGTTGTTGTCTCTTATGGACTTAAACTGCTTCCATAATGACGATCTCGCATTCGATATCTCAGTCGGGTAGTCACGACTTACACCAAGATCGGTCCCCTTCAGATTTGAGGATTGGCTTAAGGGTTTACCGAAGTACAAAAAGTGGGTGGGGTACCCCTCAACATGACTTTTCTTTTTAGCCAAAACACGGAGTCGGAGAAAAAGTTTGAATATACTGGAAAGTAACACGTCTTCAAACATAACATTATCTAATAAGCAATTATCAAACTGCTTGTAGGTTTACACAGCCGATGCAAAAAATGAGGGTGACAGCATTTGCGCTCAAAGTCATATTTACCTAATTTTTCAGGACCTAAAATGTACAGTGTACTGTTCTTGGAAGGGTGAACTACAATGTCTTAGAGTATTACTAACCAAAATTGTCTCGTCTAAGAAACATTTGTGCCACCACGAGATATTTTTCATAAGTTCTTTGGTCGCCATTTTTCATTCATGGGATTTGTAAACAAAATATCAACACTTATTTGGAAACGCATATCGCCAAATCGGCTCGACGATGTAACATGACAACTATGCGCCGTGAAACAGGAACCCTTTCTGCATCGTTTTGTGCAAGTTTAAGTATTTTATAAACTTACGATTAATCATCCAACAGGTCAATTTTATAGTCATTTTAGTCATAACAGCTGATTGGAAACATTTGTTGTTGAGCATGAGGAAGTCATGGCTTTATCACATAAATATTACTACGCCTCAAGCGGAACTAGGACAAAACATCGAAAAAATTCCGATATGTCCTCAAAGTTTTTGTTGTTTCATAAATCTAAATGACTTTTGTGCTTAAATAGCTTAAAATTGTTCTTGAATAAATGGTAATTCTTCAAAAATTTGAATATTTTGGGACTATATTTTTGCGTTCGTGTCACCAGATATGGAAGTCCTTAGGTGTTTCCGGTTTCATTGACAAGCCTTTGAAAAAAAAAAAAACGTGTTAACAAATTTCACAAATTTTGCACTGTAGACATGTGAATCAAGGTAAGCATTTATAAAGAGACTTAGATTATGGATTTTGCTGTAAGAATGAATAGGTTCAAGAGTTCGATTGTCGAAAAAAAACCACTTATTTGAATTTCAACAGCTAGTCTAATTTACGTTATTGATAGTAAACCTACACCTCGTGACCAAATGTAAACATGTATGGTGGTCAATAGAAGACGGCAGTTATGCGCCCTCTGCAATTATTTTGTGGCATACTGTCAATGTTGTTATAATTAAAATATGTGGCCCTGAAAAAGATACATAGTTCTCTAAGGAAAGAATTTGCTCCACAGGACCAAAATTGTTCCTTTTCAATTTAAACACTTATTGATAAGGGAGACAAAAATAATTTGGCTCCTTTGAATGTGTATCCTTTCTTTCTACTTGAACTGCGATCGGTCACATCTGACCATTACTCGCAGGTGTACATTACATGCACACCAGGTTTGCAGGATGAAAGCCTACACAGTAATCATTCCCCCCCCCCATTACTCGCAGGTGTACATTACATGCACACCAGGTTTGCAGGATGAAAGCCTACACAGTAATCATCCCTCCCCCCCCCCCCCGTCTGGGCTTGAAAAAATAAAAAGGCTGCATGATGATTCCACGCACAGCTGATTCCGAAAGCACACAAGGACTGGTAAACCGGTTTTATAGAGAATCTAAGCCTGCCCAGGAAAAGCCGTGCAAGTCGGACCCTCCATGCTTATTTATAAACCCTTTTTGTTTTGTTTTTTCTCTCCCAATACTGTTTTCGGTCGATTCTGACCATGATAACAGGTTTGGGGTGTGGCACAAAAAGTTTTCAATCCCCATCCCCAAAAAAGAGCTTTGTGACACTGCCATCAGCAGATTAAAACTATTTACAAGAAGTCATCAGGGGAAGGAATCCAAACCTATCCCCTGCCCAACCCTATGATATTATATTTTGGCCTGAAACCCATCAACTGTCTCAAAATAGACAGCTTCGATTGTAAGGCCATTCCAAGTTGCAATTGTCTCTTAAAACAATCCATGTAAGCATTAGGACGGTGATACTGAAAGGGATGGGACCTGGTTCTCCTACATCCTCCAACAGCTCCAGATAGGTACCTACTCTTATCTATAAAGGTTTCTTTGGGCGACAGGGCTTCAGGTGTCATTTAATCTCAATGTCGGGTAAAAGTCACACAAAATTGGAAGCAACTTCTCCAAAATGACCTATATAGTGTTGATGGGGACATTAAAATTCAAATCAAACAAAACAGTGACATGAAAACAAGGGAGACAACTAAATCTTCGAATGATTCAGTTGTAGTAGCTGCCGCAGTTATTGTCCACCATACCTTTTTTCTAGACTACTTTTTAGCAACAAATATGTCTGATAATTGTATTATTTTGATAGACAGTATGGGCACAAATTTGCTGTATACTCTACTGTGGAATATTTTTGAGCAATGACATTCTCACACATTGTAGTAGAATAACCTGTGAACCTATTTATGCAATTTTATTTGGCTGTATTACCAAGGAGATTGTGTTTGAACGCAAATGGATTGAAGCACATAAAGAGAGGTATGTTTTTCTCAATAATTCCTGAATTTCTGAAAAAATTCTAATAGAACATGTGAATAAGTTGAAATAAATTATAGGCCAAGTAACTTTTCAAAAAACTTGACAGTTTTGCAAAATTCAATTAAACAAATTTTGAACACCACACCATTACCCCACCCACTTTTTGTACATTGGCATCCCCTTAATACAATTTCAATATCACAATAATCTCTGAAGGCCACAATTATTGGCCTCGTTTTCTGAGCCCCATATCTGCCAAGCCGATGTGCTCTTTCTAGGTACATGTCTCTATCAATGTTAAGCTTCTCATATATAAACCTTCTCACTTGATCAAAACAGTTCTCATTCCTACTCTCGGCAACACCTTTGAATAATAGATTTCGTCTCCTACTTCGGGCCTCTATGTCTATTGACCTATATTCAAGGAGTTTCAATCTGTCCGCATGTGAGCGCATCACATTTTCAACTTCAGCAACTCGCTTTTTCACCTGAATAAAAGAGTCGAGTCTATTCTGTATCATTCTAACCCTTTGTTCGTTAACTGATAATTTTGATAGGATAAGAGACAGTTTTTCATCGCTTGACATGGATTCGTATTCACCAGGTTCCCCCAATTCTTGAATATGTGTAAGCTCTGAGGGGCCACTTTGACCTCCACTACTCACCCTCTGCCGTTTGGACTTCTTTGCACGAACTAAATTCCAATCACTATCAGGATCACTATCCATTTCAGTATCTAAATTGTCAAAAACATCAAACCCGTCGCCATCTTGAACATCTTGAATGGCATTCTCCTGTTCACACAAAGCACTAAAAATGTTATTGTCAAAACGAGTGGATTTAGACAGAGGAACAGTGCCAAAACCTCGACCACGTCCACCCCTTGTCCTTACTCCACGACCTCGTGCAACTCCAGAAGCCATAATTCCAAAAATAAGCAAAATTAAATTAAAATTTATCAGAGCGTATTTCAACATGTTCGTTTGCCGCCATTACCGGAAATCAAAATTGACCCTTTCCTGCTCTGGCACGGTTCGGCATATTGACAAGCAAAAAATTATAACGTCGAGTAGAATACAAAATGGACCGACTGCAGCGAACTTACGATAGACACGGACGGACGGGGCTGGAGCCGAGCGATGGTCTCCCCATTCACCGGCAACGTGGAATGGGGATACCACCGAACGGCTACGGTGTAGTGCCAGAATGGATTCGTTCCCTGGGACCCCACCAGCTGACGACCCGTGACACGGGGAAACTGGAAACAACAACAAGTAGTTTGGTATGATGAGTATATGATTAGGATATGGATAAGTTGGTACAAAGGTAGTTTGGTTATATGGACTCCAAGGCTGTTGGAATAATTTAATGCCAAGGTAGCTGAGATAAGTTGACTGGGAATAAGTTTGGATGGAGATAACTATATCGAACATTGTCAATTGGGGGCGGCAAATCGTCATTTTACGATCGCATATCTCGACGTCAGCGTAGAACGAAATTTGTGATCGTTAAACTGCCGATTTACCGTCCCAAAACACTTGTCCCAAAAATACATGTAGTTATTGCAATAACACATCCGTGTAAATTGTGCATTTTTCATACCTCAAAAAAGGTAATTTTTCTGATGAAAATCTGTGATATTTTTCTTATTTATACTCGGAACATAGGTTTTGGGTGCTCGTTAACGAGTACCCACAACCTATGTCTTGGAGCAAAATTACGACAAATAATGTTTATCCGTGTAAACCCCAGTTTTCTCTGTATAAAGTGGGGTTTAGGGGGTCTTTATTTCACGGACTTGTTCGCGTGATGTATACTGGCTACAAGCGGCAGTTGAGATCGCTGGTCATAGAAGCTGTATTTTAAGTTTTGTCATGTGCTGCCTAATTGCTTTCACTCTTATAAACATTTTATTTACTCATACGCAAACAAATTAAATTATTTTGTAATAGAACAAAACTTGTTGACCGGCAGCAAACAACGGCACCAACTCGTATGTTTTGCAAACATGACTATTATAAGTATATAGTTCCAATTCTCTATCATTATGTACATTTCGAGCAATTTGATTGGTTGAAATAAAAGTTTTATATTTCGATAAACTCCATGAGCAAGAATCTCAGATCTGTTTCACACAGGTAGTAATACAACGTGACGTCAAAGAGCACAATTAAAACCCGCGTTTAACGTCATTGTATGGATAAAGTGACGTCACTGTTAGAAGAGAAAAAAATAATAATTGAAGATTTTTTTTCGCTTGGGATTCTTTCAAAGATGGCAGCTTCTACTTGAAAAATCATCCCGCCGTGGCCGCTGGTGAGGTCATTCTTACGCTTTCGAAAGAATTCTTATTACCATTTTATCATATGACGTCGCGTCTGAGAGTGTAATAACGCCATGTAATATTTTCGATAATCCACTAGTGGATTAAATATGCAAATTAGCTAGATACGTCCCGTAACGTTACATGTACGACGTCCTTAACGACGTCGCGTTTACTAACGGCGGAATATTGACATTTTTGTAAACAATCGTGAATAAACTGCGTTTTAAATGTCATATGATAAATAGAATCTTTAATTCGAGCTCATTTATTATTGAATTTATTAAACTCGTTGAGGAAAAGGGATAAAATGGATAAAATGCTCGGCAAAGCCTCGCATTTTATCCCTTTTCCTCAACTCGTTTGATAAATTCAATGATACATGAACACTCATGTAAGATCCTCTATATAGTTACTTTTTAAAAATTTCGATGCCAAAGTTGGAATTATAAAGAATGAATTATTATTATTATTATTTTTTTTTGGGGGGGGGGGGGGGGGTTATCGATGTGTAAACTCCGGCGACTCACTCACAAACTTTGGGCTTTATGCATCGATAAAATCCACAAAAGTGAATTCTAACACGTGGGTAACGCGATTACTGATTGGATAACTTCAAAAATTTGCGGCTTTACCGATGGAAACCTGACATCATCATGTAACGTCGCCTTCCATTGGTTTGTATTTTGTTTTACGCAGCTCGAATTGCTTGCCGTTTTGTGCAAGTAGGACACTTGTTTTAACAAAACGAATGAATAAATGTATTAGAATGGGGATATCTGTATTGCTCTTTTATTAGTTTGATTTGAGGTTAAACGTCCCCGTCAACACTGTAAATGTCATTTTGGAGACCAATTTAGTGGGACTTTTACCCGACATTGAGATGAAAGGACTTCTCAAGCCTTGCCGCCCAATGAAACCAAAAGGGTTTATAAGCATGGACGGTCCGACTCGCACGGCATTGCCCGGGCAGGCTTAGATCCTCCAGGCGGTTTCAGCTCTGTGTGGAAGCATAATGCAGCCCATAACGGTCGAAATTACGTAATTTCCGACCATAAAACCGACCAAAATGACGTGTATGGTCAGATTCAGCTCTGCGTTGAAGCATCATGCATCCCAATCTATTTCTCCAAGCTCCGATGGGCGGGGCGAAAATTTCCCAATCTACATTTTGCCTAGCAGCTCAACAATTTTGCATAATCATGTTATTAATGTAATGCATTGTAATGAAGAATAGAAATCGAAATAACATAATTTGATTTTCTACTAACATTTGTAAAACTCGTACATTTATAAATGAATGAGTAAAAGTACGTATATAGCGATTAAGCAATTGCCTGTGTGACCGTTTAGTAAAACAGTCGACGCCAATTTTCTCTATGGAAAGCCTTTGTTTAGTTGAAGGTCTACGCGGTCAGCGTAAGTTCAGATCAGCCTGCGCGGAAGCGCAGGCTGATCTGAACTTTCGCTGACCCCAAATGACTTGAGCATTCTTCCCAGTGGCGCGGCTTTAAAAGTTTCGAGAACCCATTTAATGACAGGAATAATTAACACTAAATAGCGATGGTGGTAATACTTTTCAGTACAGAATTCTAAAGAATTAAATATCAATTAATATCGAGAGAGTCGCTAAATGGCTGCCTTTAAGTATATGCTGAGTAAAGGCTGAACTTATCTATTAGAATAAAATATAATTAATATCATTTTTTGAAATGCGATTTTTTTGACAAAGACGTTTAAATGATGTCTGAAAGGATTTTCAATATCAATTATTAAGGGATGCGTCAAAAAGGCTAAGCTACCGCACTCGAAAAGACATGTTTTGCTACAACAATCCGATTACAGCCAAAAATGATGATTTTGGTTGGGCGGATAATAATAATAATAATAATAATAATAATAATAAAGTCTTTATTTGGAGAGGATAACATATTAAGCATACAAATACTTATCTACCATATGGTCTCTTAGGTAAAGTATATTAATATTAACAATATTTACAATATTTATGAAACATTCATGTAGTTGTCTAGGAATTAAACGCAATTCAGAGCTACATCCACAGAGCTAATCCACAGAATCCAAATCTACATTCACAGAGCTAAAATCTGACCCACAAATGAGTACTGGTAAACCGCTTAGAGGATCTAAGCCTGCCAAGACGAAACCCTCTCTCCCTTTATATAAACTGGGGGTTTCAAAGATATTAATTGGACTTATACAATTTATAGGGATCGGATAAACAAACGCAAAGAGAAAACACTACGCAAAGCCCACTTTTTAGATTTTTTTTTCAGGGCGATTAACGCTTTTCTTGGTTATTGTTCGGAACAGCGATTGTGGGTACGCTCAACATGTATGTATGCATTAAAACCACCTTTAGGACTGACTATTAGTGGTCTTATAAGGGGGGTTGTTACAAGATGCCATTAATGCCTATGTAAATTGTTTTGTATTCATTTTTATTATCTTTATTGGGTTAACAAGCCGTGTAATGAACACCCCATTAAATCCTGCTTTATATAGATAAAACTGGGGTTTGCTATGGTATTCATTTTTTATTTCTTCTCCAAGACATAGCTTGTGGCTACTAGTTACAGCCACCTCGATTAGGCGGTTCTAATGAGAATATAAAAACTATGTTTTAAGTATTGATGAGTTTACATTAACAAATGAATTGTTTTTGAGATATTAAAAACTGCACTATGCAGCACGGATGTGTTATCGTTATGTTATCATTATTATTATTATTATTATTATTATTATTATTATTATTATTATTTAACTGTTTATTCATTCATTTATATATAATCTAATGATTATTAGAAAAAAAAATGTACGCTTTTTCTTATCTATTTATTTCAACTGCTAAATGATTTAAGATAAGGGGTGTACCCTTTTTCTGGTGTTCTTTCCATCATACCGTGAAAAAGAATATGCATGTAAACCCAACTTTATATTAAACAGTCGGGTAAATCATGGATCGATATGATTCTACTTTAACACAAAAACATAGGTAGAGTCCATTTGTAAGAACCATATCACATCAGCGGTTCTGTGCTCATATGACTGCTGTTTTTAGTAGGGCTGGCTAATCGGAGCTGAAAAGATAATCGATTATCAGTCCTGTCATTGCAATCGATAATCGTTTAGTAATCGCTAAGTTTTTTTGTCATAATTTTACCTGTCTGGCTTTCTGTCTGAGCCTGACTCTTACCATATTTTGCGCTTTATATCATATGTATATTTGAACAGACAGGCCTTAGCAAACAGTGTAGACCCAGATGATTTTGCGGCGTCTCATCAGAGTCTGCACTGTTTGCCACTCATCCAACTATTTTAGGCATGACTTTTTTGGGTAGTAAATTGTACCTATCAGGTAATCGATTAAAAGCAAATCAGAAATGATAATCGTTTTTTGTGGAATTTATCGATCGATTAATCGATCATACGATTAATAGTGTCAGCCTTAGTTTTTAGCACAATCAGGGTATTTAAGCTGAGGACAATGATCGCTGTTATGACACATGTAATGTGTATTGAATACTGACCGTCAGGAAGCCCGAAGATAAATGGACATGCGCTTTGAATTTATCGAATGATTCATGGGTTCATTCTTTATTCATATATGTGTTCTAAGCCGAAAAGATGCTATTTAGATAATGATTCTCTATTATTATTATTATTATTATTATTATTATTATTATTATTATTATTATAATTATATCTTGGATCCAATATACATGTACACTGGGTCCAGAATACTATAATACATCCGTTTGACATAGTGCCGTCTTTCATCTTTCCATGTATTTGTTGTGGGTAATTGCTAGAACAGTTGTACAGAGTACCCACAACCTATGTCTTGTACAGAAGAAAAGGTTTGGGTGATTGCTGGAAACGCTTCACTGACGTTTGTCTTTGAGCAGAAAATTGGTAGTGGGTGAGCGCTAGAATCGCCTCATTGAGGCGAATCTAACAAGTACCTACAACCTATGTGTTGAAACGGGTTATGGAAACAATTTGCACCCCTTTTAATCCATTTTTCTCTATGTAAAGTGGGATTGCAGACGTGTTCATATATATATGATTCGATACTATTCTTCATAGGAACAGTCAAAGTCCAGATGAGTCTGTGTAGAGACAGTCTGTTTACTCTGAACAGTCCATGTTCGCATGCTTTTATATAATTTAATTTATTGTTAGTTATTGTGGGTTTTGATAAAAAATTCCTTTACCTTAACAATCAATGAACCCTTTCTTTCCAGTTTAAATATTTGATGTTTGAATATGCACTCGCAGTTATTACAAATATAAATAATTAAAAGGCACTGTCTACATTACGATAACACACCCGTGCGACAAAGTGCATTTTTCTCATCTCCAAAATGTCTACTTTTCTGATGAAAATCCTTGATATTTTTCTTATAAATGTTCATAACATAGGTTGTGTGTGCTCGTTGAACCGCCACATTCAAACGAGTACCCACAACCTATGTCTTGGAGCAGAAATAAGAAAAAATAATGAATACCCCCGTAAACCCCAATTTTCTCTTTATAAAGTCGGGTTTAGGGGATCTTCACGGGATGAAACGCTGAAAAACCTGTTGAATTTAGCAGGCTGTGGATCAGCAGAAAGTGACTAAAACGCTGATCTGCTGAAAACATTAACATTACTTTATTTTGTTGTTTTGGGCCACAATACTGGGCGTACATATTGATAATATATTTATTTATAATATGTATTTATTATTGAATTTGTTTTACGACGCAGACATTAATACTGTTGTCATATCGAGTATCGAGTTATAAGCAACAAATACGGATAGACAGTGCGTAACTGAAGATTTCGAACTAAAAGGTTTTCCTGGACATATTACTGGTCGCATATTTTAAAACAGTTTTATATGGTTTACGTGATATCGAGCTATCTCGCGAACCTTGACTCTATGAACTGTATGTGAGTGAGTGTTTAAGTTTTACGTCTCACCAACAGCTAAGGTCATAAAGAGACGGGAACTCGGTTTAAAGACTCATCTGAAAGTTTGGAGAAGCCCGGGATCGATCCTGCGACCCCTTGTTTACAAGGCGAGTAGCATAACCACTACACCACGGAGGCTTCTATGAGCTGAATGCATAGGAATGCAAAAGAGATACTCCTTCTGATTTTAAATTATACCCTTTCCCCGTGAAAAGCCGGGGTTGTGGCGACCTGTGCCGCAAATGTTTGTTAGCTCAATCATTTGTTTCTCTTCCTTAATTTTTCCTGTGCAAAACGAATAAATCTTTCTCTCTTGAGTGAGTGACGAAAAATCTGTCTTTCTTTCTCTCTCAAATGACGATAATCATCATATGCACCCTTTCTGTCTGCTCAAAACATGCTTGTGAACTTACAGATAAAAATAATGAACGTATACATTCGTTTTTACCACTCAGTTAAATGACACTCGTCAAAATAATCGTTCATGGTGGATTGTTAATCGATCAATACATTGCGTAAGCACACTTCCCACTACTTGTCGATAATCGAATTATCACCAATTATCACTTAGTATCGTGACGCGCGCCGCTAATTTTTCAACCAATAACAGTAGTCATTAGACCTGTAAATGGCAACTTACGATATTTGCAATTAAAAAGTAATATCATTAACCTATGAACAGTGAATCAAAAATAATTAAGATAAAAGTTGTTAAAATACATGTAATTAAGACTACAGGTCTCATCCAAGATAAAAGAATCACCGATTTACTATCATCACGATAAAAAGTCCGTGTGATAAATACCCTCGCAAACCCCACTATAAGAATAGAAAAGTGGCGTTTACGCGGGTATACTTTATTTTCAGCTCCAAGGTATAGGTTGCAATGAGGCGGTTCGAACGAGCACCCTCAGCCTATTTTTTGAGGAAAAATTTCATCAGGACAAGATGTATTTGTGAGTTTTTGTCCGGGTACCCCGGTTTTCGCCCACCTCTGATTAACGATCGGCTCGATATGAGTGAAATTATCTTTAAAGGGCCGTAAAACCAAAACAAAAAAAGATGTATTTGTGAAACATGTTGTGCATGTCCCCTGCAAAGTTGGTCACGGGTCAAGGTCATTTTTGTACGATTGAAAATATGAAGGCTGTATCTTAAAAGGTTCCAAAGTTTTGACCAATGTTTTTTTTTTAAGAAGGTGACACGTCAAGGTCAATGTCACAGGCCAAATATTATTAATGGGCGTGAAAACTTTGTCACGAGAATTCTACATGCAAAATATGAAGGCTCTATCTCAAACAATTCAAAAGTTATGGCCGATGCTATTTTTCTCTTTAAATTAGGTCACAGATCAAGGTCGCAGTTTATCAGTTTTGGTATGAATGTGAAGTTCTTGTCACAAGGAACCTACCGGCCAAATATAAAGGCTCTATCTTGAACGATTTAAAAGTTACGACCAATGTAAAAGTTGTCCAACAACTCCAGTTCTGCGCAGTTCACAAATAATATTCTTTCTTTTTTCATTTCCTTAAAATATGCAAATGAAATACAGTATATTGCGCTATTCTTATTTATAGGTTGTATGTGCTTGGTAGGTTCCCACGAGTACCAAGTTGTGGATGCTGGTTCTAACGAGTACCCATAACATATATATAGTGTTTGGGGCAAACGTAAAAAAAAGAAAAATGATGTATATCCCAAAAAACACATTTTTCTGTATTTAGAGGCATGCTCATTCATTTAACGTGTTAACAATAAAATGGTAGCCAAGCAGATCTAAGTGCGTTTCGGACGGGAAACCCCAAACATGAACACTCAGGCTGGAAATAGAAATCAGACGTCAAGCTCAGATCAGTGCCTTTATTGACAACCCATTAGATAGCATTTCCGCGTGACAAAATAGCATATCCGGGTGACTTTGTGTGTTTTTTTCATATCTCCAAAATGACGGAGCCTATAGAAAAGCAATCAGGAAGTCCCGAAAGTTGTCTCTCTTTGAGAAATGGCGGGAAAATATGCTTCCGCTTAATATTGGGCTGTCTGAATATAGGGTTGTATTAATATTAGATGGTCTTATTTGCGGACTTTAACTGTAGCTGCCAGAAAGGCCAATGCCTAGAGGGAAATAAATTTTCATGTAGGATAAATTGTTATCTAAACATGTTTGCTTTGTTTGATTTGAGGTTTAACGTCCCTGTCAATACTGTAAAGGTAATTTTGGAGACGTTGCTTCCAGTTTTGTGGGACTTTTACCCGACATTGAGATGAAATGAAATCTCAAGCCCTGTTGCCCCTACAAACCAAATAGGGTTTATAAGCATTTATCCCACCACTTTGCCTGGACAGGCTTCGATCCTCTAAGCCATTTACCAGTACTTTGTAAATACCAGTGAAGACCATTACGAAAACACGTCTATACAAATACATTGTAAATTTTACCGACAAACAGTGAAACATTTGAAAAAATGTGCTATTTTTGCTTATTTCTGCTCAGAATGTAGATTGTGGGTACACGTTAGAACCGCCTCATCGAAAACACGCCTATGCAAATACATTGTAAATTTTACCGCCAAAAAGTAAAAATTTTGAAACATTGTGATATTTTTCTTATTTCTGCTCAGAATGTAGATTGTGGCGGTTCTAACGAGTAACCACAATCCATATTTTAGAGCAGAAATAAGAAAAAATAAGGTTTGCCTCTGTAAATAAGTTCTGAATAGTTAGATCCTTTGGAAGCAAAGAATACACCAAATAAACGAAAATAGCAGACTCGGTTTTATTGAGTCTGTTCATGACCTTTACTGAAATGTGCTACACCGGCCACGCCCCCTAGCACCGGCTTAAGCAGAACTCTATTTTCAAAATGATTCTAAATGAACTCAATGATCCCAAAGGACCAGAAAATATAATCTGCACTACGATGGATGTACGGGGAGACATTTTACGGCCGCCACACGGCACAGCACCAGTTTTACTATATAAAAGTGGGATTCAAGGGGGGGGGGGTCAAAATTATATAGGCATGTTTTCATGATGTGACCAGACTGCGCATTCACGCAGGCTGATAAGAGTTTTCACTGGGATAACGTGTCCGGAAACACGTTTTGTTGTTGCTGTGTTTGTTGATGTTGTTTTGATACATATTTATAAATATAATTTATGGCCCTCTGTGCCGGGCGTCGTTGTTTCAAACGCCATTTTCAGAGACTTTAAAGATTTGTCGCACACGTTGGTTTTGTCGAGGATGGCTAGCCGCGAAACAACATTTTTTGTCACTCGCCAAAGCATGGTAAATAGAAGTAACCGAAGTCTGATATCAGTCTGCGCAAAAATGCGCATCCTGATGAAGGTGAACGTTGTTTTCACCTTACCGGGCTTTGGGTCCGTAATTTTGAACGGTCTTATCACACTACGCTGGATTACTTCGAATGCGCAGACTGATCAGAGCCTCCAAATTCTGCATAAATCAGAGTGTCCTTTTTGCAATGCTCCGTTTATGTGTATTATCAAATATACTTTCAGATGAAGAAACGATAAGTTTGGAGTTCGAAAATAAATTATATTTCTGAATCGAGGCTATGGCACGGGAATGTCTTCAGCTTAAAATCGACGCACAGACGGACAGTAGGATGTTTTATATCTGGATATGGTTGAGTTGTTTATGGATCATTTTCCTAGCTAAATGTAAGTACATGTAAAGTTCATGTATACATGTGCCGCCCCTAGCCCATCGGGCCTTGAAGAAATACCTGGGCTGCATGATGCACGAGTACTGGTAAACCGCTTAGAGGATCTAAGCCTGCCCAGGCTAAGCAGTGCGAGTTGGGCCGTCCATGCTATTGGTTTCATTGGCGACAGGGCTTGAGATGTCATTTCATCTCAATGCCGGGTAAAAGTCCCACAAAATTGGACGCAACGTCTCAAAAATGACCTATACAGTGTTGACGGGGACGTTAAACCTCAAATCAAACAAACCAAACAAACATGTATACATGTAAATGATGTACAACAGAATCTCGTTATATCTAACACTGTTGTCTCAAACTACTGTTTGATCTAAAATCAACCCTTTTTGTACCAAGTGGAATCTTCCTTCTTATATACAGTCGAACTTCAATGGCTCGAACACCTTTGGGATCTCGAAAATCTGTTCGAGAGAGGGGTAGTTCGAGCCACTGAGGTTACTGCCAGGAGGCATAACGAGATACTTTTAGACATCTTTTCGGTGTTCTATAATGAAAATGTATGCTGTGTGTACTCATTAGAATCGCCTCATCGAGGCGATTCTAATGAGTACACACAGCATACATTTGCAAGATAAAAGACTAAAATCTCCTTAGATAACCCCCACTGTTTCTTATGTAGAGGATTTCGCTAGGGGCTCAAGAGTGAGTTCGACACATCAATGGTAAACGAGCCATCGGTGTTCGAGCCATCGAATTTCTACTGAAATAGCAGACGTACATTTCAAATTTTAGCGGTTTCAGGTTGTGTTTTCTTCAAAATTTATTTGGGAAATGGCTTAACTTTTTGCAAACAGTGTAGGCCCTGATCAGACGCCGCGAAGACGCCGCGTTCTGCGGCGTCTGATCTGGACCTGGACTGTTGCCACGGTACCCGTTTAGGGGTTTCCAGGCTGAAATGGGTCAATTTTGGACATTTGTTGACGGTAGTTTTCATCACGAAAGTACGCCTATATCATTTTGATCCCATTGAACCTCGTTTTATAAAATTAAACATGGAGGTTTACAGGAGAAAATCTTTTTTTTTTTTTCTTATTTCTGCTCTAAAATATAGATTCTGGGTACTCGTTAGTACCGCCTCTAACCTGTACCCACAATCTATATTTTGTGCAGAAGTGAAAAAAAAAAAAATCACAATGTTTCATCTTCAAAATTTTCTTTTTTTTTTTCGGCAATGAAGTTTACAATGAATTTGTATAGGCGTGAATTCGTAATGGATGTATCATTTTGATAACACATCTTTGAGATTCAATGAGTAAGAAAAGAGAAATTTTCTGAAAAAAAAAAAATGTGACAGATTTCATATTTCTGCTTCAAAGATAGATTGCATGTGCTCCTTAGAAAATGAAACATTCTAACGAGTATCCATAATCTGTGGTTTTGAGTAAGAATTCTTCCGTGGACGTAAAAAAGGAAATTTTCTGATGAAAACAGTAGTGCTTTAAACATAGATTGTTTGCGCTCCTTAACACTAAGGGGCGGTCCTAACGAGTACCGACAATCCATTATGAATACACGCCTATACAAATACAATGTAAATTTTACCGCCGAAAAACCGAACATTTTAAGATGAAAAAATGTTTGTTTTTTTGTGTTTTTTTTATATCTGCTCAAAATATAGTTTGTTGGTACTCGTTAGAACCGCCTCATCGAGGCGGTTCTAACGTGTACCCACAATCTATATTTTGGCGCAGAAATAAGAAAAATAATGTTGATCCCTGTAGACCTCAGTTTTCTATATAAAAGTGGGATTCAAGGGGGTGAAAATCATATACTATTAGGCGTGTTTTCGTGATGATTGTTTTTTTAGTAAGACTAAAGAATTAAATGTATACTATGTATACTATAAATATGTTCTATAAAATGGTTATCCTTTGGAAGCAAGGAATACACCACCAAAGGGGAAAATATAAACCCCACGTTTTTTTCTCTTTTACACGGGTATTCAAAGCAGGGACTTGTTACATGTGAAATGAGTTAAATATGTTCCCTGGATTTCAGCTCGTTTTTTTTCTCACACATGGGGCAAGAATACCCCTTTTTATGACAATGTGTGATATCTTTTTCACACACTGCTGTCTCACCGTGGCTCAATCCGTCAGCCATTGCTGGATAAAGGAAAACATGTACATTACTGTGGAACTATTGTTTAAACTTTATCATATGACATCGCGTGTGAGAGTAATAACGCAATTTAATAAATTCGATAACCCACCAGAGGATTAAATATGCAAATTAGTTAGATACGTCTCGTAAATTTACATGTACGACGTCCTTAAAGACGTCGCGTTAACTAATGGCGGAATATTGACATTTTTGTAAACAATTCGTGTAAATGTCATATAATAAATAGAATCTTGCATTCGTGCTCATGACGGTATTATTGAATTTATTAAAGTTGTTGAGAAAAAGGGGTAAAATGCTCGGCAAAGCCTCGCATTTTATCCCTTTTCCTCAACTCGTTTAATAATGTGGGAAAGATCCTCTATGTCAGACAAGTCCATGTTAACAATATTTTTATGTACTTATTGTACTTTAAATATATACACTTGTATCATATACATGTAATGCTATTTTCATCATATGGATAATACACCCATGTGAGATAATGCTTTCCATCGCGTGAACAAGACCTTGAAATGAACACCGCGCCAAACCTAACTTTATATAGAGAAAACTGGGTTTTACGTGGGTATACACTATTTCTTTTAATTTATAAAGAAGATATTTCACATTATGTGGAGAAAAGAAACTATCCCCCAAGAATGCAAGAATGCGTCAATTATCCACTTATTCAAACGGAAAGGGAATCCTCAGATCTGTGACAATCACCGTGGTATCTCTTTATTGTCAATTGCTGGGAAAGTCCTTGCAAGAGTCATACTTAACCGACTAAATGAGCGTCTTAAACATTCAGGGCTTCTCCCAGAAAGCCGGTGTGGGTTTAGGAAGAACAGAGGAACACTTGACATGATCTTCACAGTAAGGCAGCTGCAAGAAAAATGCCAGGAATAGAACATGGACCTATACATGACCTTTGTTGACCTCACCAAAGCATTTGACACAGTCAGTCGTGAGGGCCTATGGAAGATCATGGTGAAGTATGGATATCCAACCAAGCTCAGCAATGGTGAGACAGTTCCACGATGGTATGCTTGCACGGATCCAAAATGATGGTTAGTTTTCAGATCCATTCCTTGTGACAAACGGAGTCAAGCAAGCGCCAACACTATTCAGCATGCTGTTTTCTGCCATGCTCAAAGATGCGTTCCAGGATGGTGACAATGACATACTTATTAGGTATCGCTTTGATGGGAAGCTTTTCAATCTCAGAAGGCTGCAAGCCAAATCCAAGGTGCAGACAGAGGTGTCAGATGCGTTCCTCTTTGCTGATGACATGGCAAAAGGTGCCCCTACAACAGAGAAGATGCAAAAAGGTATAAATCAAGTATCCGACTCCTGTGATAGCTATGATCTCACAATCAGCATAAAAAGAATGAAGTAGTCTATCAGCCAGCACCTGGTAAGCATTACAAAGAGCCCACCATCACAGTGAAAGGTCAAAGATTGCAAGTGGTAGAAAAGTTCACCTACCTTGGGAGCACACTGTCAAGAGGAGTGCACATTGATGATGAAGACAATGCCAGGCTTGCCGAAGCTAGTGCAGCATTTGGCCGACTGCGTGGTAGTGTCTGGGATCGAAGTGCAATCAGACTTGACACAAATCTGAAAGTCTACAGAGCTGTGGTGCTGCCAACACTATTGTATGCATGTGAAACATGGACAGTTTACCAATGACACGCCAAAAGACTGATTCACTTCTATACGAGCTGTCTTAGAAAACTCTTAAAGATTAAGTGGCAAGACAGTATTCCAGCCACGGAATACCTGAACGGGGCAGGGATGCAAAGTGTACATACTCTTCTGAAATTGGCACAGTTTAGATTGACATGCCATGTTACCTGAATGCCAGAGGAACCGTTGCCAAAGAAAATTCTCTATGGAGACCTAGAAATGGGCAAACGCTCCCAAGGCGGTCAGAAGAAGTGCTACAAGAACACCCTCAAAGCCTCCTTCAGGGACTTCAACATTCCAACAGAGTCGTGGGAACAAATTGCACAGGACAGAGCAAAGTGGCGAGGTCTCATCAAAAGGGGTGCCAATGAATATGAGGCAAAAAGAATCAGTAAAGCTGAGCGGAAACGTGCACAGCGCAAAGCCAGAGCTAAGGCATCACCACCAGAGCTGTCTTCCTCTAGCCTCTGTTGCAATATTTGCAACAGACAGTTCAGAGTTAGAATCGAACTCATCAGCCATCTGAGGACACACAAATAGTAACATTTCTCAAATATGATAAAGATTGGTCATTGTCAGTAATGACAGACGAACTATTATTTATATGTCTAAAATAACAACTTTATGTACAGCCATGTGAGGTATTGCTTATTTTCATGGATCTAAAAGGACAATCTTATGTACAGCTACAGAAAATGCTTTCTTTCATGGGTCTTACATACACGTAAAGCTATGTGAGATAATGTTTTCTTTGATGTGTCTAAAATGAGATTCTTACGATTATCTATGTTACATAATGCTTTCTTTCATGGGTCTGAAATTACAATTTTACCTATAGCTATGTGAGATAATGCTATCTGTTACGGTATAATGTTCTCATGTTTTGGTCTACAATGACATTTTTAAGTACAGCTATATAGAAAGTGAAGATAAGAAATCGATGTATACACTACATTTTCTTAATTGGAATGTTGCCATCTCTTTTGAGGCGGTTCTAAGGAGCATTCCCAATCTGGTTTTAGAGCATAAATAGTAATAATGGTAATAATAATAATAATGAAAGCAAAAATAAAAAACAGTATAGGCTGACTTTTCCTGAAAAATCTCTTTGATTTTGTTTTTATAAGTGCTGCAGAGAAAGTACGCGTTATCTCAAATGCGCGACGTATACTAACTTGACATCTCTTTTTTATCTTACCCAGGTATAGATGGTCTAAATGAATATACAACTCCCTCCAGAAACAACGAGTTTGGCAAGTTCTTGATAACTACAAGCATTCCTTCTGACGGAAGAACCGGATGTAAGTACAGCTCGGAACACCTTTGATATTATGGTAATTTGTTCGAAATATGGGTAGTTCGAATCTCTGGAAATGGATCATAACCAAAAAAAAAAAAAAAAAAACATGCCTATGCAAATACATTGTTAATATTTTGCTGAAAAAAAATCTAAAAATTTAGGATGAAAAATTGTGATATTTTATTCATTTCTGGTCAAAATATAGTTTGTGGATACACGTTAGATGAGACGGTTTCTAACAAGTACCCACAATCTATATTGTAAAGCAGAAATAAGAAAAATAAGGTTTACCCCTGTAAACCCCAGTTTTACAGTATAAAAAGGGGGCTCAAGGGGGTCAGAATTATATAGGCGTGTTTTCGTTGTGTCATAACGCCATGTCAGGCCGCATAAATGGGACAGTTTAGGGAAACCTTTGCAAACATCTTTTATATAATGGTATGCTGTGTGTACTCACCAGAATCGACTCTGTGTGGCGACAGAGGCGATTCTAGTGAGCACATATACTCATTGAGATGATTAATTCTGCCTCGGTCATAAATTAGATGAACCCCAGCCCAGCTATACTAGATGTGGTGGTATGCCGAGCTGTCCAAATCGGTGAACCACGGCCGAGCTATACTAGATCTGATGTTCTGCCGAGCTGTCCAAATCGAGAGAGGATCGGAAGCGGGGTCTGGCTGGATTCTGGCACAAAGTATGCCAAGCGGGGACTGAAGGGTCATTCGCCGCAAATCGGGCGGTATCAGCCAGATGTTTCGCTGGGAAGCATCGGCGTTTACACCGTGCGAAAATCGGCCGGTGTACGGCGAGTTAACGGCCAAACGTCGACCGTACTTCTATCGATAGTTACTAGCCGGCCAAGCATCGGTCGATATTCCGTAGATGTCCGCCTGGTGCCCAGTCGGGCATAGACGGGTTCCTGGCGAGTGAGGATGTTCGCCCGCCTGGAATGTTCCAGTTGTCCGCGGAGTATATAAACTGCGTCTCCTCCTGCCTGCTTGGGTCAGCTCGGTTGATGGTGCTTCACATTGTTCACCTTTCTTCGGAAAAAAGAAGAAAATGAGAACAAGATTCCTCTCATCCCCCACCGCACGTGTTGCCGCCGCAGGCAACAATCCTGAGGTAACGGGAAGACGTGCAAATGGGGACTTTGCAGCCTTAGTGGCGGAAGAAGAATGACAGGCAGCGCGTCAACGTCGCTGCCGCCGATGGAAGGTGAAGCCAGCTCATGCTTTCTTTTAAGAGGCGACCCCTATTTCGATTGGAGTGATCCTACACAAAAGAGAACAGGAAGTCCTGAAAGTTGTCCCGCTTTGAAAATTGGCGGAAAATTGTGCTAGGTGTTCCCATTCCCCTTAAGAAAAATATTCCCTAAATCATTCCTAATGTATGGGTCTCTGTGGCTTAATGGGTAAGAGCGCTGACTCTTAATCATTAAGTCTCTCACTGCTGTGAGACGCAAGTTCTGCAACGGAAGATCAGGTGGTTTTCTCCCCCCAAAAAGTCATCCCTAAATTGTTTTCAGCTGAAGCTATCGGGAAAAGTTTTCAGGGACTCAAAATTAGGGGATAACTGTATTCATATTTGTCATTGGGGGAGGTAAATCGGGGGTTTTACGGTCGGAAATTTCGTAAAACGGAATTTGCGACCGTAAAACCGACGATTTACCTTCTAAAATGACAATTTTCAATACAGTTATCCCCATTCTAATGCATTTATTCGGTTGTTTTCTTAAAAATTTGTGCTATTTTGCTCAAAGTGGCAAGCGCTGTCAGCTGCGTAAAACCAAATACCAGCCAATGGAAAGGGACGTTACATGATGACGTCGAGTTTCCGACAGTATATCGCAGATTCTAATGCACTTGCGGATTTAACGCGACGTCTGATTGGATAACGTCAAAAAATTGCAACAGTATATTCTGCGATATACTGTCGGAAACCCGACGTCATCTCACGTAACATCGCTTTTTATTGGCTGGTACTTGGTTTTACACAGCTCACAGAGCTTTCCGCTTTGTGCAGAATTGTACACTTTTTAAGAAAACACAAGAATAAGTGCATTAGAATCGGGATAACCGTATTTAAACTTGTCATTTGCGGAGGTAAATCGTTGGTTTTTCGGTCACAAATTACGTTTTACGAAATTTCCAACCGTAAAACCTCCTATTTACCTCCCCAAATGACAATTTTCAATACAGTTATCCCCCACATATACTGTCGCAAATTTTTAACGTTATCCAATTAGACGTCGCGTTACATACGCAAGTAGACGTCGCGACACATACGCAAGTGCGGCCCACGCCCATAGGGGCTTGAAGAAATATATGGGCTGCATGATGCTTCCACGCAGAGCTGAATCCGACCCGCACACTAGTACTGGTAAATCGCTTAGAGGATCTAAGCCTGTCCAGGAACCGCGGTGCGAGGCGGACCACCCATGGCAATAAACCATATTGGGTTCATTGGGCGACAGGGCTTGAGTTGTCATTTCATCTCAATGTCGGGTAAAAGTCCTACAGAATTGGAAGCAACGTCTCCAAAATAACCTTTACAGTGTTGACGGGGACGTTAAACCTCAAATCGAACAAGAAAAAAAAAAAAAAAAAAAAACAAATTATACGCAAGTGCATTAGAATTGAGTTTGAATTAATCATGGTTATGGAACCATTGATGTTGGAGATATTGAAGGCCGCTAACTGATTATACACATGTGACGTCAGCTCTTTTAGCGAACTCGGAACAAACGACTCGAAAACAGCTCCGAATTCTTAAGTTCTAATACATGTACCATTTTAAGGGAAATGCATACACCTTCAGGGAAGGTGGTAGGGGTTCACTACAAAAATACTTTGTCTCTATAAACGACAGAGCTCTTTCTTTAAAGGAAAAAAGTGCACCAGAAGAGCAAATTCTTTCCGTTTTTTAACAAAACCAGTTCTTCTGGAAGTGGCAGCAGTTGTCAGCAAGTGTATCAGGTAGCTTACCACTAGAAATTTTCCAAAGGCGACAATGCTAACATTTTCCTCTCTCCCACATAAACTGTACATATAAAAGATGTCAAAAAAGAAGACCAGACAATGATCAAGAAATTGATATAATTAACCCACAGATCCCATCAGAGACACCAAAGGGAAAGAAACATAAACATAAAATAATCAGACCCAAATGGAAGCACCAATAGCGGAAAGCCAAAATGGCAGTTCATTACGAAAGCACGTCTATACAAATACATTGCCACCTTTATCACCGAAAAAATGAAATTTTTATCATGACAAATTGTCATATTTTTCTTATTTTTGCTCAAAATATAGATTGTGGGCACTCGTCAGAACCGCCTCGACGAGGCGGTTCTAACGAGTACACACAATCTATATTTTAGAGCAGAAATAAGAAAATAAGGTATATCCCCGGAAACCCCAGTTTTACTATATAAAAGTGGGGTTCAAGGAGGTCAAAATTATATAGGCGTGTTTTCGTGATGACTTTCTCACAAAATGGTCAATTGGCTATCCAAACAAAAATGTGAGCGATGTAAAATGTAAACACTCTCGACTTGATAGATTTTGTAAGGAAACCGGGCGCTAAAAGCACTTAGGGGTTACCCATACAAACACTCAAAGACAACCATAACAAAAATAAGCGCGACAGAGGAACCGCTTTGGAACGGTCAGAGAAACCAATTCCAATGGGGGGCTTCAACCGATTTTACGCGGCCGCAATCCTCGCCCTAACTTCCGTCGCGATTTAGACAAATAATAATTATACCCACGGCATACGAAGTATGCTATGGGAGTATATAGTTTTCGTCCTGCCGTTCGTCCGTTCGTCCGTCCGTCCGTGTTTCCGTCCTTCCGTCTGTCCCTCCGTCCGTCCGTCCGTTAACATTTTGGTCAAAGTTTTGCGTTAAAGTTTCTAAGAGATTGTATCTTCCAAATCCTTTGATAGATTTAGTTGATACTTACACTGAAGTTACATACTGGTCTAAAGATTTCATGTCCCACCCCCAACAGTGACCTTCAGGTCAAGGTCACAGACTTAGAAATTTTATATTTTGGTTAAAGTTTTGCGTTAAAGCTTCTAAGAGGTTGTATCTTCTGAACCGTTTGATAGATTTAGTTGATACTTACACTGAAGTTACATACTGGTCTAAAGATTTCATTGATGCATGTTCAACCCCCTACAATGACCTTGAGGTCAAGGTCACAGACTTAGAAATTTTATATTTGGTTAAAGTTTTATGACAAAGTTTATAGATGCCTCTATGTTCTAAACTCTAAGACAAATTCCGTTGATACTTGCATCAATGTTGCATACCAGTCCAAAGATTTTGAGATGCATGTCGCTTCCACGCCCACAGTGACCTAGACCTCAGGGCCATGTACTTAGAAAGTTTACATTTGGTGAAATTTTTATGACAAAGTTTATAGATGCCTGTTACATAATGTTCTAAACTCTAAGACAAATTCAATTGATACTTGCATCAATGTTGCATACCAGTTCAAAGATTCCATTGATGCATACCCCACCCTGCTGCTTCAGTATCATTGATGCCCCTACCCCTTCAGTAACTTTGATGCTCTCACTCCCTTGGTCCATTTAGAAAGATTATGTTTGCTTTAGATTTTATAAGCACATTATAGATTCTTATAGCTTCTTGACTTCTATATTCATGTTACATACAAGCTCGAAAGATATATCAGAGGGTGGCACTGGCCGGGGGTATACGTGACCCACTGGTCATTTTCTCTAGTTTGTTCAGTCCGCATGAAGGCCTCCTAACTCATCAGTGCAATATCTCAATGAACACAAAAATCTAACAACTACAGAGATAAAACAACGATAAGGACTCGACAGCAAGAAGAGGAATCTCGTTGGTTAGATCTGTACAATATCTATTTGTATGCTAACAGTTGTCAAAAATATTCCAAGTAGATTAGAAGTTACACTTCGAAATAATTTTTCAGTTTGCCTATGCGAGGCCGTTTGTTAAGTAATTTGGCATAAGGCAATTTTGCGGGTTATGTATTGTCAATATCAACCTGTATGCCGAAAATGATCAAAGCCGGGCTTAGATGTTATACTCCGTATTCATTTTTATATTATTTATATTATTTTGCCTCGGCGAGGCCATTCATAAAGTAATCTTGCATAAAACAGCCTCATGGGTTAGGTATTGTCAATATCGGTCCGAATGCCAAAAACGATCGGAATATTCAGAGAGGTTTGAACATTATACTCTGTTAACATTTTTCTAAATATATATTGCATCGGTGAGGCCATTTATGAAGTGATCTTGCATACGACAGTTTCTTGGGTTAGTTATTGTCAATATCAATCCATAGTAATATTTGAAGAGGTTTAGACATTATACTCCATTATTATTATATAAAAAATAAATTGCCTCAACGAGGCCATTTATGAAATGATCTGGCATTAAGGCAATTTCTTTGGTTACATATTGTCAATACAGCACAGTGCACAGTCTTTTACCGGAAACCAACCAACAACTGCCCTTCTTGAATCCGCTAAAGGGATTGAATCACCGTGGAACAGGTTTCGCGATCAATCTCCTGGAAAGGTATCGAACTTGCGTCTGAGCTGATAATTTGCTTTATTTATGGTCACATGCCTAGGACGCAGACAGGTCGCTTTAAAAAGTAACATTGTCCCCCCCCCCCCCCTTCCACACACACACACATTAACCCATACTCTGAGTATATGTCTAGCAGCCTTCTTAGGGACAAACATTGCAGACCCAGATCAGACGCTACAATAAGTGGCGTCTCATCTGTGTCTAAAATTGCAAAATTTACTGCTTACAATATAAACCTTGACGTGCACCTGTCCAAACTCATTCCAACTGTCTTATTTTGGTAATACATTATCGACCCACACTACGTACTTTTAACCCATTTCAAACGAATGGAATCCTCAACACCTTATATCAGTATGGAATGAGTTCATTTTAAAATCAGGGATGTCAGGTTGTGGCTTCCAGAAAATATTTGGCAAAAATGGCTGAACCTTTTTGTAAGTATGGAGTGCAGGTCATAATGAGACTCCGCGTTCTGTGGTATCTGATCTGGGTTTGTCCTGTTTGCAAGTTGCCAGGTTTGGGCTTTTATGGTAAAAATGGGCTGTAAACTGGGTTATATGAACTGAACTATAAAAAGATTAGACTGCTACACAGTTCATCTATTACAAATATTCATCTATTCCGTTTGAAATAGGTGGTCTATGAAGCAGTCTATAAGAAGATACCGCATGGCGTAATAATCTACTATGTTAACACGGGGTACTATGTTTTCACTGGTGATTGGGTCATATGCAGTAACACCGAAAGTAGTGCAGAAATCACTTCTCATCTTACTTGAGCTACGCTGCAACAGCTACGCCCCCAAAAAAACCCAAACTGGTATCAACATTAAAGAAATTCTATAGGAGGCATCATGATCTTGTTGATCCCGTAAAATGTGGCCATTTCCAAACTTGTTTCTGATTTGTTTGCCAATGGAAAGCCATAGGAGGACCTCCAAAACCTCGAACATACCCTTCTCGGCATTTACTCCTTTTCTTCGTTCAGGCCGATAGGCATGGTGGGTGAAGCTTGCTTACCAAGTAATACTTACTATCTACATTCTTCTGGAGTTCATGTCTGTTGGTTTGAACATTCATATTTGTAGTGTGTCTACGGATTAATGATATTGGATAAACGCTTTTGTGCTACGACCTAAACTTCTTCCTACATTAAATTCAAGATAGCGGGAGTCTTCCCTATGAAATGTCCATTCATTTATATCATTAAGTTTTTCTTTAAAACGATTATCAGGAAGTGTAGTGTAAAGGGTGGAAAAATCATAAGACGACCCACTTGAAGCACGAAACAAAGGAAGCTTGTCTTGGCCTTCTATAACACATACAGCAAACTCGGTGGCTGAATGACAAATGTAGTCATCAACTACAGCTCTCTCTACAGCCAAAGGCTGCAGTTCATAGGCCTTATTACCACCAAGTTCTTGCTGAAGGGTGTTAACATAGTGGAGCCGTCAAACAATGACAGAATTGTTAGCGGCCTTGTCTGCTGGAGCCCAAACAAATTTCTAATGAAATTCTTGAATACCTAGTTTAAGGTGGCTTAAAGATGTCGTAGGCTTAGGAGGTAATAAGTTGTATTTTGAGAGTAGAAAAATGGGTTTGTTCACTAGTTTCAGAATGCTAAGTTCCATTCTTTGAGGGCTTTATGCTGAACATACTCTCGTTTACACCATCGATTACCAAATGCATTTAAGGCAGCAGCGATTTCATCTATACACTTATTGAAATCAATTTTAGAATGAAATCGATATTTCGGTCCTTTAGAAATTATGTTTCGTATCCTAGAATCAGGAATATTTTTTTAAATTGCCAGTAATGATATGAACAGTATCAGGCTAGCAGTACACGGAATTTTCACTATACTATTTTTGTCTATTTAAAATGGGGTTTAAGGAGGTCAACATCAAACCGGCGTGTATTCATGTTGCCATATTCATGTTGCCATGAGCCAGGGTCATGTAAGATGTCATCGATAATTTCGGAATATGTTTTCAATCTTCCATCATATCGTCTTTACGTCACCTTTAACATTTCAACAGTGCGAATGGAAATTATAAAGCGAAAATTATATAAGCCTGATGTCTGATACCTTACCGATGGGGGGGACCATCTCGGCTAGTTTCTTCTCGCAGGTCATGTTGCTCAAGAATCGAAAAAAAAAGCTATCGCCGAAAGTCGCGACGAAAAAAGCAAAAGAATCAAGTACGATTACTTACCACAGACTCGATGCAAGGCAATATTGTTTTCTGAATGTGTTAATCCCCTCAGTGTGCCAACTCTGTTTTCAACACCCAAACAAAAATGTAAGATTATTTTACTGAGTTTGCACACGGATTGATTTGAGCCTTCTCTCAGCACATGGGTCCATATCCATACTTCTGATTGTGGTTGTACGTGAACAAGTCCGTGAAAAGAACAACCCCTAAACCCACTTTATATAGAGAAAACTGGTGTTTACGGGGGTAAACAGTTTTTCCTTATTTCTGCTCCAACACATAGGTTGTGTTGCTCAATGAGGCGGTTCTAACGAGCACCCAAAACCTATGCTTGGAGCAGAAATAAGGAAAATATCACAAATTTCATCAGAAAAAAAAAACTTTTTTGAGGTTTGAAAAATGCACTATATCACACGGATGTGTTATCGTAATGACTGAGTATGCACACAGATAGCTTTGAGCCTTCTCTCCACACATGGGTCAAAATCCATACCTCTGATTGTGGTTGTTCAATTTTGGTTTTCAGCGGGTACGGTACAGAATCCTATAACGATAGGTGCTTTTTCCCGGAGCTACTTTACCTTCAGCTTCAAGGGAAAGGGAAATGCCCGGATATTAGTACAAGAAGACTCCAAGAAAGTCAAAAACGCCCTTACGGTAAGTCGATGTGCTGCTGGATATTCAAGTAAATAACCGGGTAAGTTTTTGTTTGATTTGAGGTTAAGCGTCCCCGTCAACACTGTATAGGTCATTTTTGTGACGTTGCCTCTAACTTTGAGGGACTTTTACCCGACATTGAGATGAAATGACATCTCAAGCCCTGTCGCCCAATGAAACAAATAGGGTTTATAAGCATTGACGGACCGACTCGCACCGCTTTGCGGCGGCAGGCTTAGATCCTTTAAGCGGTTTACCAGTACTCGTGTGCAGGTCGGTTTCAGCTCTGCATGGAAGCATCATGCAACCCATCTATTTCTTCAAGCCCCGATGGTCGAGGGCCATTCCGGATAAGTGTGACGGTTTCATAGTATATTAGCCAGAGGCTGCGGGGGAACTTATGATAGGAAAAACAATGAGATTATCATGCTGCAATTTTCCTATAATACACAATATCAGCCCGAGACGCCCATATCAGACTTAGGGCCCGCGAAGCCCCTCGTGCTGATATGGGTCGAGTGCTGATATTGGGTATAATATGCAAAATGCCAATCAAGTAAACATGCCTATATAAGTTTGACCCCCTAGAACCCAACTTTTATATAGTAAAATTGGGGTTTATAGGGAATAAACATTATGTTTCGTATTTCTGCTCTTAAAATATAGATTGTTGTTACTCGTTAGAACCGCCTCGATGAGGCATTTCTAACGAGTACCCACAATCTATCTTTATAGCATAAATAAATAAATATCACAAATTTTCATCTTAAAAGTTTCGATTTTTCGGCGGTTAAGTTTACAATGCATTTGTATAGGAGTGTTTTCGTAATGCTTATTATAAGTTATAATATACAGTGAAACGTCGATGGTTCGATCCCCTTCGGGATAGGAAACTTTGTTGGAGGCTTGGGTAGTTCGAGCCACTGAGGGTTACTGTTAGTGCCATATAAGGAGCATAATTTGTTTGTGGTTGATTTGAGGTTTAATGTCCCCGACAACACTGTATAGGTCATTTTGGAGACGTTGCTTCCAGTTTTGTGGGACTTTTACCCGACATTGAGATAAAATGCCATCTCAAGCCCTGCCACCCAAACAAACCAATATGGGTTATAAGCATGGATAGTCCGACTTGCACCGCTTGGCCTGCGCGGGCTTAGATCCTCTACGCGATTAACCAGTACTTGTGTGCGGGTCGGTTATAGCTCTGCGTGGACGCATCACACTGCCCATCTACTTATTCAAGCCCCGATGGGTGGGGGCAACTAAATAGATAAAAGTGACATATCTTTTCTGTAATCTATATTATAAATGTATGAGGCGATTCTAATGAGTGCACACAGCATACATTTGCAAGATTAAAGAAGCAAATTTCCCTTAATTATCCCTTTATCGTATTTGGGGGAATTTCCTGCGAACTCAAGAACGGGTTCGACTCATCCATGGTAAACGAGCCATCCGGGTTCGAGCTCTTGAAGTTCTACTGTATAAGCATTAAGCATAGTATTGCTGTGATAATGCTCAATGGTTCGAACTACCTCAGTCTCAAACAAATTTTCATGGTCCCCAAGGGTTTCATACCGTGGATGTTCGACTGTACAAAATAAAGGTATGCAATGTGTACTCATGAAAATCGCCTCATCAGCATAACTGTGTCATCGTAATGGAACAGGGTCATATACTATATCCGACCATGTCTTATCAGTAGCTCGTGTCACATGTGAGACGCCATGATCTGCAAGGGAAGGCCAGGTGTTTCTTCTCCGGGTACTCCGGTTTTCGCCCACCTCTGATTATAGATCGGTGAAATAATCTTTTAAGGACCGTAAAACAAATGCCCCCCCCAGCCCCACCCCCCCCCCACACACACACACAAAAAAAATCACACCTTTTGTTTTTGTTTGTTTGATTTGAGGTTTAACGTCCCCGTCAACACCTTCAAATGGAAATATCTTTGCAGTCTGCATCCAGATCTCAATCAAATTTTATCTGTGTCTATGATAGGGTATTGCGTGCATATTCATTTCAGGAAAAAAGCTCCAGAACATTGGTTGTTATGGCAACTGATAGGTACCATAGACATACTATGGGAAAAGCTTGTGGCCAGTGAAGCTCATTCCTGTTGTATATTCATGGAACTAGCAGATAACGCTGACATGTATAAAAACTCGGGCGATTTCGAAAACCAGGCAGATCGGACCAACAATAGCATAGTTACGCCCCTTGATTGTCAAATACCCATTATTGTCATTTTGAACAGCGCAGCTTCTCTATTTTCTGTTGGATCTTTATGAAACTTGCAGATGGTAATAACATGTATAAAAACACGGATGTGCATAGAAATATGTCAGACCGGACCAACAATAACGGAGTTATATCCCTTCATTTTCCAAATGACCATTATGGACCTTGTGAACAGCGTACATTTGTAGCTTAATCATTTTTGATGGATCTTCATGTTTCATGAAACTTGCAGATAATAATGACCAAGATATATTACGAAAACATGCCTATACCAATACATCGTAACCTTTATCGCCGAAAAAATGAAAATTTTAAGATGAAAAAGTCTGATATCTTTCTAATTTCTGCTCAAAATATAGATTGTGGGTACTCGTTATAACCGCCTCGATGAGGCGGTTCGAACGAGTACCCACAATTTATATCTTAGAGCAGAAATAAGGAAAATGAGGTTTATCGCTACAAACCCCAGTTTTACAATATAAAAGTGGGGTTCGAAGGGGTCAAACTTGTATAGGCGTGTTTTCGTGACAGATTTCATACGCTATATTGATTGAAGTAGTTTAGGTCGTAGTACCAAAGCGTTAATCCAAAATCGTTAATCAATAGACAAAATGGCAAATATCAATGTTCGGATCAACAGACATGGACTCCAGAAAAGTGTAATCAGGCGTCCGCGGATATTAAGCATTACTTGGTAAGCAAGCTTCGCCAACCATGCCCATCGACCCGAACGAAGAAAAGGTGTAAATGCCGGGACGGGTATGCCGAGATTTTGGAAGTCTTCCTATGGCTTTACAAAGGCAAAACAAAGCGCGGTTTGTTGCAAATGTATGTTCTTGTACCACTACTGAACTTTCAACATTGCTAACTTCATTTCTTACCGCCGCCAAAAGACCGTGCTTAAATATTGCGACAAAGTCTATGAAAGATCAGTGAGTAATGTAAATTTTAAACGATCAAATGAGGTTATAAATAAACTAAGATACAGACACTTCTTAATTAGTTTTTCACCAGGGAAACACACATAAACAATCTAATTTCAAATATGTTGAAACACAGAGTGTTTTAATCCATAGACTAAAATTCAGACGTTTTAGTGCATTTAGTTTGTCAACTTATGATTTTTTTCAAAGCTGTATACTAAACTACCTTATAATCTAATAAAAGAAAAACCTTAATGATTTTATTGAATGGTCACGCCATAGAGAAAATTCCCTCTATTATGCATGTAATGTAAGAAATGTTTTTTTTCGACTTCTGGAGAGCATGGAAAATACACATTATGGTCATGTCAGAAAGTGTGTGAAGCTGTCACATTTCTAATCGACAATATTTATATAAGATTTGGTACTATGTTATTTAGGCAAATTTTAGGAATTCCGAGGGGGTACGAATTGCGCACCCCTGATTTGTTATTGTTATTTTATTAAAGAGACTTCATGATGTCTCTTTCTGTTGATAAGCAATATGAAGTTATTGAAATTTTTCAGCTCGATGTCCAGGTATTTGGATGATTCATTAAATATTGACAAAACCTATGTAGGTGGTTTAATCAGTCAAATTTAAAACTATAAACATATTTCAAGCTGCCTAAAAATATTATGACAGAAAGACCAAATATTGCTATATCACGTGCCAGGAAAATTTTAAATTTGTCAGGGAAATGTCAGGGAATTTTGTTTCCTCTGGTTTGTGGCAACCCTGAACTCAGTCTCTACATGTAAGAGTAAAAAACTAGGTCACTGGGCCAAATTAAAGGAAAACTTTGTTAACACTAGAAGTTGCATTTTAAAGCGATTGCTATGAATCTTGCTCTTGAATGTTTGTCTTGATGATGTCTAGGTCAAGTTTGAAACTGTGTCACTTTGGGTCAAAACCAAGATCACCAGACCTTATTAGCAATCTAAACGAAATATTTTTGAAGTGATCATCATGAATCTTTTTCCAAATGTTTGTCTTGATGATTTCTAGATGAATATTGGTCAGACTGTTTCTCTTGAGGATTTTAAGTCATATTCTCCTTAAGTGCTATGCTACGCAGGTGAGTGATACAGGGTCATCATGGCTCTCTTGTTGTTATATTATTATATGTTTGTACAAAAATGTAAATTTTGAGAGAAATAAACACAGAGAAATAAACACAAAAAGGTAATTTTAATGTTTTCTTCCATGTTTTTGCTCTTGATCTATCTATCTATCTATCTATCTATGTATCTATCTATCTATCTATCTATCTATCTATCTATCTATGTATCTATCTATCTATCTATCTATCTATATATCTATCTAGATAGATCTATCTATCTATCTATCTATCTATCTATCTATCTATCTATCTATCTATCTATCTATCTATCTATCTATCTATCTATCTATCTATCTATCTATCTATCTATCTATCTATCTATCGTCCGTCTGTCCGTCCGTCCATCCATCCATCATATACCTACCTACCTACCTACCTACCTACCTACCTACCTACCTACCTACCTACCTACCTACCTACCTACCTACCTACCTATCTACCTACCTACCTACCTACCTACCTACCTACCTACCTACCTACCTACCTACCTACCTACCTACCTACCTACCTGCCTGCCTGCCTACCTACCTACCTACCTACCTACCTACCTACCTACCAATCCCTACCTACCAACCTACCTACCTATGCATCTATCTGTTACTTTTGTCCATTATTCACAGGTGTAGATACACTCCAGATTTGCAGGATGAAAACCTACACAGTAATCGGCAGAGATTTTTAGCGGATGATTCTTTCTGCAAAGGGCGGGTGCTGTTACCGCCCTGAATCGAACGACGGTGTACCTTGTGACATTCCATTCTTCCCTGCAAATGAAACCAATGGAGCATGTTCTGACCCTAAACATTATCAACGCTGTCGGGGATCGGACCTGAGGCCTCTACCATCAGATGCAAATGTACTAACCACTGAGCTTCCAATTTGGTTTACATGGTATAAAATGGCTAGTGTTTGGAGGAGATAGATCGATATTCAGCGGAGTATTGTACAATGTTTTGGGTACCATGACTGATAAGAAAAGGTGGTGATCATTAGTGAACGTTTTACTGTATTTGCTCTAGAATGTTATTTTTAACATTTTCCTGTTTGTCTTAGTTTGAAATAGGTGGTGGTTCAAACTTCGACAAAGTAACCATTCACAGTGGACGTATGGGTTCAGCAGTTTCACAGGCTACTATGACGAACATTACAAGCGAAAATGAATTCAGGTAAACATATGACGTTGACAAGCCCGTTAAATGAATCATTCTAGCTAAATAAAGGCTTTTTTATTATATACCCAGAAAATGTCCTTTTTACTTTGTACAGACGTTACCGGTCAATATTTTTCCATATTGCCCGTAGTCAAGTTCATATTGCCCGTAGATAAGCAGTCTCGTTCACAATAGAACTACTTTCAAATCTATGCATTTCAAGACGAAACATCGGCAGCCATCTTGTCGTGCGTATCGACTGCAAGAACGTAAAACAAAACGAATATAGGTTCTTACAAAGTGCATAAAGCGCATTTTAGCTGTGAAATATGACCTTCCTGCAATCTGTTTAGATTTTCAATACTTTCTTCTAAGAAATCAGAAGTATTTTGAAAGAAATATAACCGACGCTTCGGAAAAAATGGCGTCCTGTGTTGGGAAACGTCAATGTTTTTAATGACGTCACATCCACAACGTTAACGCCGTCTTCACTTTGGCGCCGTTGGGCGTGGTTTTTCAGCCTGTAAGGAACAGTTAACGACCTTCATTATTTTCTATTTCAAACCACTTGGATATATATAATCTGCTTTTTACGTTCAGATTTCCATACCAGGCAATCCAGAATTTTAGTAGACAGTTCAAGTGTTGGGTATATAATAAAAAGGTTATTGACTTTATATTGTGAAATATTCGGCACTCGTTCATATGGCGGAGACGCACTCGCAAGCTCGTGCGTCTTTCGCCATATGAACTCGTGCCGAATATTTCACAATATAAAGTTAATAACCTATAATTATTATATACCCAGAAAATGTCCCGTTTACTTTCTACAGAAGTTACCGGTCAATATTTTTCCATACTGCCCGTAGTCAAGTTCATATTGCCCGTAGATAAGCAGTCACGTTCACAATAGAACTACTTTCAAATTTGTCCATTTCGATACTAAAAATTGGCAGTCATCTTGCCGTGCGTATCGACTGAAAGAACGTAAAACAGAACGAATATAGGTGCTGACGAAGTGCATAAAGCGCATTATAATGCAGTCAAATATGACCTACCTGCAATCTGTTTAGATTTTCAACACTTTCTTCTAAGAAATCTGGAGTATTTTTAAAAAAGACATATAACCGATGCTTCGGAAGAAATGGCGTCCTGTGTTGGGAAGTGTCAATGTTTTTAATGACGTCACATCAACCAACGTTACCGTCGTCTTCACTTTGGCGCCGTTGGGCGTGGTTTTTCAACGTGTAGGGAGACACTTCACGACCTTCATTATTTTCTCTTCCAAACCACTTAAAGATATATAATCTGATTTTACGCTCAGATTTCTATACCAGGCAATCCTGAATTCTAGAAGACAGTTGAATTTTTGGGTATATAATAAAAAGGTTATATTGTGAAATATTCGGCACTCGTTCATATGGCGAACATCACGAAAACACGCCTATATAATTTTGACCCACTTGAACCCCACTTTTATATAGTAAAACTGGGGTTTCCGGGGGTATACCTTATTTTTCTTATTTCTGCTCTATAATCTATATTTTGAGCAGAAATAAGAAAAATATCACAATTTTTCATCATAAAATTTTCACTTTTTCGGCGATAAAGGTGGCAATGTATTTGTATAGGCGTGTTCGCTTAATGAGACGCTGTCGCAAGCTCGTGCGTCCTTCGCCATATGAGCTCGTGCCGAATGTTTCACAATATAAAGTCAATGACCTATAAATATGGTATATATAAGCCAGAACGTGAGGAAAGGGTCTAAGCATTCTTCGTTCTTCGAATGCGCATGCGCTACTACCAATTACACATACGAATGCTTACAAGAAGCTATGTTAAGGTCCCATTAGCAGCATGAGCTCTGACTGAACTACGCTTTTTGAAGGCTGTGTATGTTTGTTTGATTTGAGGTTTAACGTCCCCGACAACACTAAATAGGTCATTTTGGAATCATTGCTTCCAATTTTGTGGCACTTTTACCCGAAGTCGTGATGAAATGACATCTCTCAAGTCCTGCTGCTCAATAGGGTTTATATGCATGGAGGGTCCAACTCGCACCACTTTACCTGGGCAGGCTGCGATCCTCTAAGCGGATTACCAGTACTCGTGTGCGGACGGTTTCAACTCTGTGTGGAAACATCATGCAGTTGATCTATTTCTTCAAGCCCGGATGGGCGGGCGGCGTTTTGAAGGCTTGCCTGAGACTTTGCTACTATTATCATGTGAACAAGTCCATGGCCCACGCTGTAAGCCTCACCTTATTAAGAAAAAAAGGGTTTACAGGGCTGTACGCTATGTTTTTACTTTTGCTCCAAGAGATAGTTTGTAGGTACTCATTAGAACCGCCTCAATGAGGAGTTTCTAACGATCTCCCACAACATATGGTAGATATAAAATAACAATACGCTAAATATCACACATTTTCATAAAAAATATAACTGTTACCGTGTTTGAGTTAAGAAATAATGCTTTCTGTATGACTGATGTATTTTCGTGATGTTGTGATAAGGACCCTGTTTTCATGAGCTGGAATGAAATACATTCCTTTTTCCTACTCAAAATCAGAGATTCGGACGTTTTCATTCGAAACAGCGGTAAGAACAATATTACATCGGAAGATTACCCCTTTTACAGAAATTGACAAGATCTGTCACTATAGGTGACCAATGCCCCCAGTGGGAACCAATATCTGACTTTTTGCACAATTTCAAGGGGAGTTATGGCCCTTGGTCAGCATGTAGCCCTTGTGATGGTGAAGTAGTGTGTGAAGTTTCATGGGGCAAGGTAAAATACTTTTGAAGTTATGATCAAGGTTATTTTTTTGTGACGAACAGACAGACAAACAATTAAACAAACAAACAAACAGACAGGGCAAATACTATACGCCCCCCGAATCAAAGATTCTCGGGGGGGGGCATAAAAACATTAAACATGTATTGTTACAAGCCAAGAGAAACCTCCTGCAGTCTGAATTGCACCTTGCTGTTCACAAATGATATACAGTTTTCCCATGTCTCCTTAAACTACTCGCCAAGTGTCGAAGGCTTGATTCGGGGGCTTCCCAAGACCTTCGGTTTGGTCTTTAAACATATTTCTCTACGGGCATCCCTGGCCTAGTGGATAGGAGCACTGACTCTTAATCATTAGGTCTTTCACCGCTGTGGTTCGAGCCTGGCTTTGCTTACCTGTCAGACGTCAAGTGTAACGGGTACACCAGTTTTTGCCCACCTCTGTTAACAATCGGCTCGATAGGAGTTAAAATAATATTGAAAGCGTCGTAAAAAAATCATATGCTCCGTCAAAGTTGTTGTTGGGACGTAAAATTCGAAAACAAGCAAATACAACAATGGCATGGTGTATTCTATTTTATCATGAATAAAATGCGTTTTAAATACAATCTTACATTCGTGCTCACGTATTATTAAATTTATTGAACTCATTGAGGAAGAGAGAAAAATAACATGCTCGGCACATCCCCGCATTTTATCTCTTTTCCTCAACTCGTTTAATAAAATTAATACCACATGAACACTCATATAAGATAGTTACTCTATTTATCATAATCGGGCCCCGTCAAGCGATTTTGGTTCTTATCGCCTATGCGAGCAGCGAAGGTTAAGTCACATCCGCGCAGTCTCGCCAGAACCTTCGCTGCTCGCTCATACAAACAGTGAATCAAGAGGAACCTTCAGACAGAAAGCCATATACCTGGCCCCTCTGAATGGCTGGGCATGCGCAGTTAAAATTTGTCATGACGGAATGCTCGAAGACACTAATTCGCTTGGCGGGGCTCATATAACGTTAATGTTATTTGGTAGATAACGCACAAACGTGTAATAATAAAATGGTTACTGGCGCGTACATGTAACGTCATGACGCCGTCCGTGACGATCCTGCGGTTTCCTTCAAACGTCATTGGCAAAAAAATGCTCTATAAAAGGGGCATTCCTTTGGAAGCAATGACTACAACACAGAACAGTAAACCGTAAAGTTTTCACTTTTTTTCTGGAACAGACTAGCTAGTTTCGGCCAATTAGGCATCATCAGTGACCCTCAAAATATTTTTAAATTTCCGCAGTATAATCAATGATCCCAAAGGACTAGAAAATTTAATCCATACTATGATATATGATAAAGCCCAATTTTTAATATCGTTACAGGATTAAAAGAATCGTACACTCGTGGTCATTTCATTTGAAATTAATGAAACGAGACCATTACATTTTCATATGATGTGAACATAGATGTGAGATCCTGTATGTTTACTTTTCTAGGTCTTACTGGATAAAATTAGACACGGGTACTCAAGAGGTGTCTATAGGAACATGCAATGACCCTGATGTGGGCCAAATGTTACAGTCGACCGGCCAGATACTGACGTGGAACCCACTCCACTTATCACTCTCGACTTCTGCTAGCAGTGGTGGGGAGTGGCAGTTTCCATCAGGTTTGTTCTTTCTATTTTTCTATCTTTCCTCTTCCTCCTAATGATAATCACTTATGTTGTCTGTAACAACAACTACTTTCCCTACTTCTTCTTCTCATCATGATCATCATCAGCCTTATCATCATCATCATCATGAAAACATGCCTATATAATTATGACCCCTTTGAACCTCACTTTTATATGGTAAAACTGGGGTTTACAGGTGTAAACCTTTTTTTTTTCTTATTTCTGCTCCAAAATATAGATTGTTGGTACTCGTTAGAACCGCCTCGATGAGACGATTCTAACGCGTACAAACAATCTATATTTTGAGCAGAAATTAGAGAAAAAATACATTTTTTTATCTTAAAATGTTCGCGTTTCTCTGCGGTAAAGTTTTGTATAGTCGTGTTTTTTTAATGATCACCATAATTATTATATTTAAAAACCCGGGTAGCCTAAGTAACAAAGATCAACTTCGACTTTTATAAAACATAGGTTTGATGATTTGTCTTCGGCTTGACTCCTCATGGTCTACCGGGTGGTTTTCTTTGGCTCCAGCTTACAGTGTATGGAACAAGCTACAAGTCTTCATCTTTAATTAAGAAATAGATCAGCTCTAACTGTGATTTGTTGTGTAATAAATCACGGTTTGGAGGTCAGTTGTAAAGTAGACAAATCACGAGCGCGTAGCGCGCGTGATTTGTCTACTTACAACTGACCGACAAACTGTGATTTATTACCCAACAAATCACTGGCTAGAGCTGATCTATTTCGATTCTAACACGCTGAAAATCGGCAATAATGTTGTTGTTTTCTTCAAAATCTCACAACTTTTCGCCATTGTTAGAAGAAATCCCGATAAAATTATCGACGGAGACACGTGCATTTTTATATTTTTCTAACGTTTTCGATGCGAGAAAATGACGTTACACCGTCTAACGTCAAGTAAATCGACTAGTGACGTCATAAATTTGCAGTTTTTAATGACGTCACACGTCACGCTCTTCCGAGCTGTGATTTGTTGCAGAATAAAACACAGTTATTTTGCATTGCCTATATAGGCGCGCTGTGTTAGAATTCACCACAGTTATTCAATTTGATTATTATTTCAGTTTGCTCTAATCTGATGATATTCAGCGATGGTCTATACCTTCAGGTCGACCAGCTAATATTAGAACCTAGAGTGAAAGTTGGGCCCAAAGAAGCGATTTAAACTCCCCAGTAGTTCTCGCTACTGACCGTCCTAAGGCTGTGGTTCTAATGTTGTTTATTTTATAAGTAGCTTTGTCGGATTTTCCGACGGGGTTGCCCTTGTTGTATGTGCTATGGTTTTGTATTATTATTTAATTTTCATTAATTGTGCCCGTTGCACCTTGATCACCTCTTGTGGGGAAAAGAGGGAGCTGGTTGTTATGTTGTTCGTGATTCTTTTTTTTTCTTTATAGTTTTCCTCATTTTAGTTACTCTTCCTCTTTGTGCCTTTGGTAGGTTGTTATCTTTGATAGCGGCATTTCCTGGGCATCTATACCAAAATCTTTAACATAAGTATATATACAGTCGAACTTCAATGGCTCGAACACCTTTGGGACCTCGAAAATCTGTTCGAGACATGGGTAGTTCGAGCCACTGAGGTTACTATCAGGAGGCATAACGAGATATTTATAGACATCTTTTCGGTGCTCTATAGTAAAAATGTATGCTGTGTGTACTCATTAGAATCGCCTCATCGAGGCGATTCTAATGTGTACACACAGCATACATTTGCAAGATAAAAGACTAAAATGTCCTTAATTATCCCCCACTATTTCTTAATTAGAGGATTTCGCTAGGGGCTCAAAAATGGGTTCGACACATCCATGGTAAACGAGCCATCGGTGTTCGAGCCATCGAAGTTCTACTGTAAAATGGTCAGAAATATTTCCTAGGTTGTTTGTTATGTTTACGGAAATTACTTCGGGATACATTAAAATAATTATTTCCGAAGGCGAACTTTCTATGCCCTCGGAATCAAAGATCGGGGCATGTAGTGTTTGGTCTGTTTAACGTTCGAATGGAAACTGATAGGGATTTTATATGTCATATGTGTACACTTTGTCAAAAGGGCTTTCCAGTGGTATCATAATTCTTGACCTTATGACACTGACCTTTGACCTACATTTTAGTAGCTTTAAAATTGGCCATAACTTTCGATTAGTAAGTGATAGGGCATTCACATTTCACATGTGCATTACTTGTCATAAGACCTTCCCATACTTTTACCTTGTGACCTTGACCTACGCTTTTAAAAATTTGAACTTTGGCCATGCCTTTAAATTGCTTAGCGATAGAGCTTTCATATTTCACATGCGCTGTCTGGGGGGCAACAATGTTTCACCAACACATCTTGTTAACATAGGTTTAACATTTTGTTTTCTTTTTGTGTAATAATAATTGATTAAAAGACATAAGAAACATTTCCCAAGTTACTTGTCATGAACTTGGACATTTAGGGATGGTTGACATTTTGGATTCATTTTTAAGATTCTTATTTCCGAAGGTGAACTTTTCTTCTTGTTGTATGATCGTGATCTCTATTTTTCCCTATGTGTCATCTACAATATTTGGTACATGTAGCAACTTTGCTAACGTGATCTCTCGTTTTTCCCTATGCATCATCTACAATATTAGGTACATGTAGCAACTTCGCTAAACGTGATCTCTATTTTTTCCCTATGCTTCATCTACAATATCAGGTACATGTAGCATTCCGCTAAACGTGATCTCTAATTTTTTCCTATGCATCATCTACAATATCAGGTACATGTAGCAACTTTGCTAAACGTTATCTCTATTTTTCTCTATGCATCATCTACACTATTAGGCACATGTAGCAACTTCGTTAACGTGATCTCTATTTTTTCCCTATGCATCATCTACAATATTAGGTACATGTAGCAACTTCGCCAAAAGTGATCTCTAATTTCCCCCTATGCATCATCTACAATATCAGGTACATATAGCAACTTTGCTAAACGTGATCTCTATTTTCCCTATGCATCATCTACAATATTAGGTACATGTAGCAACTTCGCTAAACGTGATCTTTAATTTTTCCCTATGCATCATCTACAATATCAGGTACATGTAGCAACTTCGCTAAACGTGATTTCTAATTTTTTCCTATGCATCGTCTACAATATCAGGTACATGCGGCAACTTTGCTAATTGCTATATCACCGTGCGTGACGTAGATCAAATACCACAGCCATGCTATTTCACAAAGAGAAAATATCAGATATTTTCGCAATGTAAAAATGATACTTTTATGTATCTCAGATGTGCAATTATTTCACTGCCAAGTAAAGAATTAATTGATCTCTCTTTCGATTTCGTAAGATTCGTACTTCTTCTGTGGCGATTTATTTATGTTGTTGTTTGTTACTTACTGTGTGTATCACTTGTGTCTTTTTATTTTGGATGGCCATATGGCCATTTTGTGGGAAAGTAACTGTCCTTATGGCCTTCCTTTGTTTAGGTTTCTATTATGGTTTGGTCGCTTAATGTTTGTGTTACTTTCCCTTTGGTGTCTTTGGTGGGTGGAGTAAGTTACATGTAATTGTATCGATTCCTGATCTTTGTTTTACTTCTACTTTGTTCTTTTATTCTGTTATGACTCGAGTGATGGTTTGTTACTATTTTTTATCACATGACGTCGCGTGAGCCATTTATTTAATTCGGGTTAAAATATGCAAATTAGTTTCATTACACGTACGACGTTGTTAACAACGTCGCGTTTAATAATTGCGGAATACTGACATTTTTGTTCAAATTGTGAATGAAAATAGAAGAAGAGGCAATAATCTTGAATCGATACAATTAACCCACAGCTCCCATCCGAGACACCAAAAGGAAAGAACCACAAGCATGAAGCAACAGACCCCAACGGAGACAACAACCGCGAAGCTAAAAGGACAGTTACTTACCCACAAAATGGCGAAAAGGCTATCCAAAATAAAATAATATAAGCGAAACAAACACCCAAAGACAATCCATAACAAAAATAAACCGCGACAGAAGAACCGCCTTGGAACGGTCAGTGGAAACGAATTCCACTGGGGGGGGGGAGGGGCTTAAATCGATTTTACATGGCCACAATCCTCGCCCTTACTTCCGTCGCGCTTAAGACAAATAATTTGTTCAGTCCGCATGAGGGCCTCCTAACTCATTACTGCAACATCTCCGTGGACACAAAAATCAAATAACCACAGAGATGAAACAACGGTGAGGACTCGACAGCAAGAAACAACGGAAATGCTGGAGCAAAAGAAAACCAACAATTAGACTCCAATGGGCCCGACCAGAGACAGAGCATCAGGTACCAACCAACATAAGCCTTTACGTTGGATTCGTCATAGAATCTGAGGCCTGACCCACCGGCGTGCAATTAAAAAGGGGAGCAAAGTTGTCAACCGTGATTGGGTTAACTACCATGCATGCAGTCTGCCGTATAACATTTATGTTGTATCCAATCTTTTTTATATCGAATAATGATTTTACGAAATTGAAGTCATTGCGGTTATAATTTTTTCTAAATTTCTATACTAAGTCACCATTAAATTCGGTTTCCGATAGACCTTGTTGCAGAAGAGATTTAAGTCCAGTATTCAATTTTGAAATTAAATCAGAATGGCGTCTATAAAATTTTGAAAAGGCTTTGCGTAGTTTATGGTACCGATAACCCTGATTAAGAAGTTTAGCCGTTAACCATTTATTACGAGTCTTGAAGTCAGTTACATGAGTACGTTTTACATGTCATGTGATGAATAGAATCTTGCATCCGTGCTAATGTATTATTGAATGTATTAAACTCGTTGAGGAAAAGGGATGAATTCTCGTCAAAGATTCGCATTTTATCCTTTTTCCTCATTCGTTTAATAAATTCAATAATACATTACCATTAGTGTAAGATCCTCTATGAATGTTGAAGATGGCGAAGTATTAGGAGGTTGCAACCCTAGTATAACCAGCTGCTCAGCTCCATCTACATCATGTGTCACTACAAGCGGTTCGATCCTTTACGGGACCTGCGTTTACCCCTCCGACCAAGTACCTGATGGCTTCGGGTCTGGAGTTTGCCGCCAAGGTATGTATATCAACGTTTTGAAATTAGAGTCGCTATTTATAACCCATTGCAACAAGGCCCCAACGTTATAAAACTTTTTTTCATGATCAGTCCACTTGACCATGAAATTTTAAATGCTTATAAGTATTAAAATGCAGATGAAATAGGTATTTTTTTCTCTGCTCAGATGGATAAAATAGAAAAAAAGGCAATGACCTGGAATCGATACAATTAACCCACTGCTTCCATCAGAGACACCAAAGGGAAAGAAACACAAACAAGAAACAACTAGCCCCTAATGGAAACATCTATAGCGGAAAGCCTAAAGGACAAACACTTTCCCACACAATGGCCAATTGGCTATTATATTTATCCAGCTCATAAATGTTAAAATACCAACAATGTTGGCATTTTAATATTTATGAACAGGACAAATTTCATGCGCAGCTGAGCTAAGCATGAAAAAAGTTTTTATAGCTTCGGAGCCTGAAGAAACTCTATCTCTTATATATAGCAGGGGCCCTTTTGGAAAAGCTGTGTCAGGTTGGATTAACTTTAAAAGTTTATATTAATTGAGAAAATTAATGAATTGTTGCTGTAAGACATCGAATTATCTCAAAGGTAGTATCATTGATTCAAGCACTGACTGTAATCATTAAGATAACACTCCCGTGCGACATAGTGCATTTTCACATCTCCAAGATGGCTACTTTTCGGAAGAAAATTCGTTACATTTGTCTCATTTATACTGCAAACATAGGTTGTGGGTGCTCATTAGAACCGCCTCATTATAACGAGTACCCACAAGCTATGTCTTCGGGTAGAAATAAGAAAATAATGTATACCCCGAAAACCCCAGTTTTTGTATATAAAGTGGGGTTTAGGAGGGTGTTCATTTTACGGACATGTTAACGTGATGGTTGGGTGGATTATCTGAGTGTAGGTTGAAAAAAATGTCATGAACGGGGCTTAGATTGTTTTGTTTTATTCTTAAATTCCTGTATTGTAAACAGACAGTGTTGAACATGATTTAACGCCGCGTAAGCGGCGTCTGGTATGTGTCTTACCTTAGCAAAACCCAAGACATGATTCCAGTCCGGATTTTATAGTCAACCCCTCTTACGCAACACACATACCTCACATTTATAAGAACTACGTGTCTATTTCTATAAATAACCGTTACCCGGACTTCCTACAAACCAGTGATAGATACGTGAACGTCAGCACTGGAGATTTCATTGCTTGTTGACTTTGGATCGATTGACAAGCAATCGACCGAAAAAGGTCTCATCTTATTGAATTGATTTAGAATGTATACTTGATAAACATAACGCTAGTAAACCCGTTTTAAGCTGAGTAGAATCTTCTTCAATGTTATATACTCATGTGGACACAAAACTATGCAAACTCATATGAAGAACTTTTCAATGAATTCCTGTTCAAAGGAATTTATTGAGAAATTTTTCATAGGAGCTTGCATAGTTTGGCGAGTCATTCATAAAAAAAATCTTTAACTGTATCAAGCAATATACATTTAATTCAATTAATTTCTAACGGCTCAAATGAAAATATGGCGGGGGGACCTAAATTCTCTGTGGAATTTGCTTGTTCTATCAATATTGTTGTCTCCCTTGGGGTGAAGTTCTATTAATGTAGATGTTTCCCTTTGGGTGTAGTTCTATCAATGTTGTTGTTTCCCTTTGGGTCTAGTTCTATCAATGTTGTTGTTTCCCTTGGGGTCTAGTTCTATCAATGTTGGTGTTACCCTTGGGGTCTAGTTCTATCAATGATGTAGTTTCCCTTGGGGTCTAGTTTTATCAATGCTGATGTTTCCCTTGGGGTATAGTTCTATCAATGTTGTTGTTTTCATTGGGGTCTAGTTCTATCAATGTTGATGTTTCCCTTGGGGTGTTGTTCTCTAAATGTTGACGTTTCCCTTGGGGTCCAGTTCTATCAATGTTGATGTTTCCTTTGGGGTCTAGTTCTACCAATGTGGTTGTTTCCATTGTTGTCTAGTTATAACAATGTTGTTGTTTCCATTGGGGTCTAGTTTTATCAATGTTGCTGTTTCCACACTCTTGACCAGTTATATCTCTGCAACCTGCAGGCTGATCAAAACCATTTCTCATATATAGCATGCCTATGGTGGGGCATTGATGACATATTATTTTTGCGAAATCGAACAAAAACTTTGGTTGCTATATCAGCCACAAGGTCCCATAGACTTACTATGGGAAAATGCTTGTCAACACCGTAGCGCCTTGTGTTTTGATTTTTTTTCTGCAACTTGTATGTTTATGGTGGCTGGGGGAAAAACGGACGAGCTCGAAAACCGGCCAAGTCGGCCCATTTATCATAGAGTTACGTCCATTTGACTACTGAAAATGCCTATTTTGGATCTTGTCATCCCCGTAGCCCCTTTAGTTTTGATCGGATATTCTAGAAACTTACATACAAGTCAATGTTAAAGGCTGGGATAAGTTCGAAAACTAGTTACATGTATGTCCGTCGATTGCTCATACGAACTTCTTGAAGAAATATAGGGGCTGCATGATGCTTCCACGCAGAGATGAATCCGGTCCGCACACTAGTACTTGTTTGTTTGATTTGAGGTTTAAAGTCCCCGTCACTACTTTAAAGGTCATTTTGGAGACGTTGCTTCCAATTTTGTGGGACTTTTACCCGACATTGAGATGAAATGACATCTCAAGCCCTGTCGCCCAATGAAACCAATAGGGTTTATATGCATGGACGGTCCGCCTCGCACCGCGGTTCCTGGACAGGCTTAGATCCTCTAAGCGGTTTACCACTACTAATGTGCGGGCCGGATTCAGCTCTGCGTGGAAGCATCTGCAGCCCATATATTTCTTCAAGCCCTATGGGCGGGGACCGACACACACACTAGTACTGGTAAACCGCTTAGAGGATCTACGCCTGTCCAGGAACGGCGTTGCGAGGCGGACCGTCCATGCTAACAAAGCCTATTTGTTTCATTGGGCGACTTGGCTTGAGATGTCAATTCATCTCCATGTCGGGTAAAAGTCCCACAAAATTGGAAGCAACGTGTCCAAAATGACCTTTACAGTTTTGACGGGGACGTTAAACCTTAAATCAACCAAAACAAACTTACGAAGTTATGTCCCCTAGATTGCTGAAAATGCTTTTTTTCGACCATGTCATCACCATAGCCCATTCAGTTTTTATCCGATCTTCTTGAAACCTACAAACAAGTAAGTCAGGGATAAAAGCTCAGATGAGTTCGAAAACTAGCGATGTTGGTCGATTGCTCGCGGAGTTATGTCCCCTACTTTGCTTAAAATGCTTATTTTGACCTTGTCATTACAGCAGCCCCTTCAGTTTTGATCGGATCTTCTTGAAACTTACATATAAGCAAGTCAGGTATAAAAAATCTAATGGGGTTTTGCAAACGGGTGAGGTCGGCTCATTTATCATAGAGGTACGCCACCTTTTTTCAGATAATGTCTGTTTTTGACCTTGTCATCACCGTAGCCTGTTCAGTTTTGATCGAATCTTCTTGAAACTTACTTGTAAGTAAGTCAGGGATAAAAGCTCAGATGTGATGAAAAACCGGTGAGGTCTGCCTATTTATTATAGAGTTATGTTCCTTTGATTGCTGAAAATGCCCATTTTAGACATTGTCATCATCATAAGTAGCTAAGATTTAAACGGACCTTCCTGAAACTTACATATTAGTACATTTGAGATAATAGCTTGAATGTGTTTGCAAACTAACAGTGTTGGTATATTACTTATAGAGTTAAGTCCCCATCTTTCCTGAAAATGCCAATTTTGAACCTTAAGTTTGACTGAATCTTCCTGAAACTAGCAGATAAGTAAGTTGGGAATGAAAGTTCGGATAAGTTTGAAAGTTGGTGATATCTGCCTATCTCTCATAGAGTTACGTCACCTTGTATGCTGAAAATGCATGTTTTCAAACTTGTCATCAGCATAAATCCTTCGGTAAAGATTGGAACTTCCTAAAACTGTGAATATGTAAGCTCAGGTGAGCGATATAGAACCACCATGGTCCTCTTGTTTATAATTATGTCCACAAAATTCAAGTTATACCTGTAGACACAAAACTGTTCAAAATCTGATGAAGTACCTTTCAATGAATTTCTATGTATCAAGTTAGTTTAACAATCCAATGTCATTCAAGGAGGATCAAGCAATATACATTGATTAAACATAATTATTTTGACAAACACTTATTCCAGTTTTTGGCTCTGATGTATGCTCTTGACATTTGAAAAATGTTTTGATGGACTGATGCTGGGCCTGCGGTGAAATGTACGACACATTGCCTGGCCGACAGTTGACGGACAGGACGTTAGGATATTAGAAAATATTTGATATTTAAAAAAAATGAACCCCATCAAAGTTTGCGCGGTTTTGTGTCAACATGCATATGTATGGCTCTTTTAACGGATAGCTATATGTCTTTACGAAGCTAATATACTTAAAGCCACGGTCACAAATCACTATTAGAGCGCCGCCCGACTAGTCGGCGACTGATTGGGGGTGAAATCGGACTGGAGTCCGGCCGGCGTCCTGCCGGATGTTGAGGCATCGGTGGTGGTCGGGAGGGGCCCGGTGAAATTTGAACGCGCATTAAAAATTTTCATCGAGTTCCCACCGACTTCTAGGTCAAATTAAAATCGAGCAGAGCTAGAACCGACGCCCGGACGTTGCCGATGGCATTGGCTGGCATCCGGTGGTCGTAAAGAGCGGACCTAACCAATCAGAAAATCGGACAGTAATCGGTCGACGCCCGTCCGACGCCCGGCAGGTTAGCAAGCGGAATCCGCTCGCGAATTCTGTTTCGGCAGTCGCCGCTCGATCGCCGACCGGTTATCGGCCGGCGTCCCACTGAGTGACGCTCGACTATGTAAGGGCTCGATCTCCGATGCGTGCCTTTTTTAGCAGACCAGGAGGGATGAGAGGCATCATGTATCGCTTTTCTTCGAAGAAAGGTTTCTCCGAGGTCAACAAATTGAAGGTTGTTCACCCAACAACCAAGCTGACGCATTTGTTGTACAGACAGAAGATGCAGTTTATATACCTCTGGACAACTGAACCATTCCCGGCGGGTGTACACCCGTCCCTTTCCCGGCGACGGGCCATGCCCGGCATGGAACTTGGCGGACGTCTGCTGAACATCGACCGATGCTCGGCCGGCTAGTAACAATCGCCTGGTATATGGCCGGCGTACGGCCGGTAACCTGCAGTGCACCGGCCGATTTCCGCCCGGCGTATATGCCGATGCTTCCCCGCAAAAATCTGGCAGACACCGCCCGATTTCCGGCGGATGTACCTCAAGGCCCCGCACGGCATACTTTGTGTCAAAACCGAGCCAGACGGCGGCTTCCGACCTCTTCCCGACTTGGACGGCTCGGCCGACCACCATGTCTAGTATAGCTCGGCCGGGGTAATCCGAATTTGTGACCGAGGCATTATCCGGTGTCTGGCTCGGTTTTGACAAAACGTATGCCGTGCGGGGCCTGGATGGACATCCGCCGGGAATCGGGTGGTGTCTGCCATATTTTTGCGGAGAAGCATCGGCATATACGCCTGGCGGAAATCGGCCGGTGCACTGCAGGTTACCGACCGTACGCCGGCGGTATACCTCGCGATTGTTTATAGCCGGCCGAGCATCGGTCGATGTTCCGCAGATGTTCGCCCAGTTCCCGGCCGGGCATGGCCCGTCACCGGGCGAGGGACGGGTTAACATCCGCCGGAAATGGTTCAGTTGTCCAGGGTATTTAAAATGCGTCAGCTCGGTTGGTGGGTGAACAACCTTCGATTTGTTGACGTCGAAGAAACTTTTCTTCGAAGAAAAGCGATACAAGATGCCTCTTATCCCTACTGGTCTGCTTAAAACGGGCACGCATCGGAGATCGGGCCCTTACATAGTCGAGCGTCAATCAGTGGGACGCCGACAGCCGAAACAGGATTCGTCGAGCGAATTCCGCTTGATTACTTGTCGGGCGTCGACCGATTACTGTCCAACTATCTGATTGGTCGGGGTCCATTCTATATGACCACCGAATGCCAGCCGATACCATCGACATCGTCCCGACGTTGGTACGAGCTCAGCTCGACCTTAATTCGACCTAGAAGTGGTCGGAACTCGGTGAAAATTTTAAGTGCGAGTTAAAATTTCTCCGGGCCCCTCCCGACCACCACCGATGCCTCAACATCCGGTGGGACGCCGGCCGGACTCCAGCCCGATTTCACCCCAAATCAGTCGCCAACTAGTCGGGCGGGGCTCGAATAGAATAGTGATTTGTGACTATGGCATCCGATTCAGTCGGCCAGTACATATCTTTCCAATTAATTTACATCACAATTTTCATTCCCTGACGTTCATGTATCTGACGACGTTGTATCCCCACAAACCAAATACAATCCAGAAATCGTCACACTTCTAAGTAGGAGTGAAGGCAATGATCAGGAATCGATACAATTAACCAATAGCTCCCATCTGACACCCACGGGAAAGAATCGCAAACATGAAACAACAGACCCTAATGTAATGGCCAATAGGCTATCCAAAATATAATAATATAAGCGACACAAACACTCAAAGACAAACCAAAACAAAAATAAACCGCGACAGAAGAACAGCCTTGGAACGGTCAGCGGAAACGAACTCTACTGGGGGGGGGGGCTTAAATCTATTTTACATTCTAGGCATGTTTCTTTCATTCCATCATTGCTATTGTGCATCATGATTTTACATTTAAATGAGAATGCCTGTGTTTTAAACAACTCATGCTGCTAAATGAGAATCTTTATTGTAGTGAACGTGCCATAAGAGCACTATGATATTTACCCTCAGCATTTTACCTTAATTTTGCTAAATTACAATACCGAATTATAACATTTTCTTATTGATTAATATTGCCCTACAGTTCTCTTTGAAAACGACGCCTTTACCTGAGGACTGGCCGTTGCTTATGCTTTGAGTAGAAATAAGTCGTAATGTATGTCTGTTCAAAAAACGTTAGCAAATTACTGTTCTTTAGATGATAACACACTTAGTATCCTTATGAAAACACCCCTATTCAAATACATTGTAAGCTTTACCGCGGAAAAAAAGAACGAAAAGTTTAGGCTAAAAACAATTGTGCTTTTTTTCTTATTTCTGCTCATAATGTAGGTTATAGATACTCGTTTTAACGAGTACCAACAGTCTATATTTTAGAACAGAAATAAGAAAAATAAGGTATACACCTGTATACCCTAGTTTTGACTTATAAAAGTGGGTATCAAGAGGGTCAAAATATATAGGCGTGTTTTCGTGGGGGAAAGTGTTATCGCTTATAGCGTGAGGGAAAGTGTTATCGTTTATACCAGTTTCATACGGAAAATCCCAGCACGAAGCACTTATAGTCAGAGCATGCACAGATCAGACGCGTTAAAACGAAACGTCAGCTCCGGGCCTCCAATGTTTGAAAAAAAAAATCTATATAAACATCTAAAAATGATTAAATCTGTCCCGCATTCACTTCTAAATAGTCTCTTGCTATATATTATACAAGGGATTCTATTGAGGACAAACTGGGTTATAGAGAATACCAGTTCTTGTCTTTTGATATCAAGTTTGTCAAGCAAGGCTTCCAGAACGCTTAAAGAATCGCTGGGATTGAAAGGCGATTCTACATGTACACGCGTTCCCGAAACAGAGCCTGGTAAACTTGATATCAAATGACACGAATCTGGTATTCTGTTTATCAGTTTATTTTTTTCTATCCCCTTTAAATGTGCAGTGTTTATTGCCTCAGTGCGTCCCAACATTCCGGCCTGCAGTCGTCGATCCAAATATTTAGTATCATCCGACCGTATTTTTTCCTGTGATATTTATTCATGTATTGGATTTCCAATTTTTCAAGTAATAATAACATTTTTGCCAAACTTTCCAGTTGTCCGATTCACGTTGACCTGATAAAGATCACTTGTACTGAGAAAGAATATATTTAAGATCAATGTGTTACAATGCAAATGATTAAAACAGATGTTGTTCCGACACCGTTCTAAACTGTACGGAGAAAGGAAACTTATCGATAATAATAAAGTCCCTTATTACATTTAGCTCACAAAGTAAATACTCTTCAACCTGATTCAAGTAGTGTCATTTGCAAATAAAATGTTATGATGTGTCATGGTCGTTTTAGATATTTGTGATAATGTAATGAAACAGAGTTCAGCTGAAAGTTTTTGTAAAACAATTAAAATAAGCTATAAAACAAGCGCTGTCTAAAATGTGCTTAATGCTGGTACTAAATCTGAAAACAACATGATTTCTATGGCAAATAATAAATTTGGTGCATGCTATTGCAGTTTGTGGGTCAGCAGTGTGCGGAGATAGCCAGACTTGTTCTTCTGGAACTTGCGCTTGTAAGTATACCCTTCCCCCCCCCCCCCCCCCCGATGGCAATGAACCGAGTTGCTGCGAAGAGTAGACACAAAGGTCGGTTAATATGACGGCTATCTGTCCTATCAAAATCTATCAGAACATATGTTCAATGAATGCATTATGGAAAATTTCATCCCTGAATAAAATCGGTCCTACAACTGGTCCGTAAGCAGTCTTTTAGCCGGTCATTCAATTACGAAAATAAATAGGTTTACCCCTAATTCAACTCACCGCCTAATTGTTTCCATCACGTTCTAGTGTAATAGTCTTTCAATGCCTCTCCTCTCCTATCTTTTCGCGTTTTCTTATGCCATGATCTTCTTGTCTTGTCATTCGGAGAACGCTCAACATGTGTGACGATGTGTGAAAATGCATTCTTTTATTCATACACATACCATCTTAAAAATGCTTTCTTATTAATACACTACAATTAGGTTGAGTTGCTCATAAAACGGTGGTTGTTATATAAGATATCCACATTTCGTAGTATGACACACATAAGGAGTATTAATTGCTATTCTTGTAATACACATTTTTCTTTATAAAGCGTAGGGTTGGCAAGCATTCCAATCACACGGACTTGTAGTCTAAGTGTTGGTTTTCTTTTGCTCCAGGATTTCAGTGGTTTCTTGCTGTCGAGTTCTCAACGTTGTTTCATCTCTGTGGTTGGTTGCTTTTTGTGTTCAGGGAGATGTTGCACCGATATGTTATGAGGCCTTGATGCGGACTGATCAAATAATTTGTCTAAATTGCGGCGGAAGTAAGGGCGAGAATTGTGGTTAACCACCCCCACACAAACACACACCAAGTGGAATTCGATTCACTGACCGTACCAATGCGGTTCTTCTGTTTATCGCTTTTTAGCTCACCTGTCACGTAGTGACAATGTGAGCTTTTGTGATCACATTTTGGGGAAAAAAGCTTCAGAAATCTTCTCCTCTGAAACAACATAGCCCAGAGCTTAGATGTTTAGCATGTAGCAATGGCAAGTGGTCACCTACACAAATCCTACCAATCATGCTCCTGGGGTCCAAATTGGCCACACCCCTGGGCCCCTTAGCTCCAATAGACTCATAATTGAGAAAAGCTTCAAACATCTTCGTCTCTGAAACTGTGAAGCACAGAGCTGAGATATTTAATATGTTGCAACGGCCCCTGGGGTCCAAATGGGCCACGCCCGGGGCCCCTTAGATCTCATTGACTCATAATGAAAAAAAGCTTCAAAATCTTCTTCTCTGAAACCACAGCGCCCAAAGCTTAGATATTTAACATGTAGCAACGGCAAGTGGTCACCTAAATAAATCCTGCGAAGCATGCCCCTGGGGTCCAAATGGGCCACGCCACGGGGCCCCTTAGCTCCTATAGACTCATAATGGAAAAAAGCTTCAAACATTTTCTTCTCTGAAACCACAGGGCCAAGAGCTTAGATTCTTAGCATGTAGCAAGGGCAAGTGGTCACCTACATAAATCCTGCCAATTATGCCCCTTGGGTCCAAATGGGCCACGCCCCCGGCCCCTTAGCTAACATAGACTCATTATGGAGAAAACCTTCAAACATCTTCTTCTCTTATACTGTGAAGCACAGAGCTGAGATATTTTATATGTAGCAACGGCCCCTGGGGTCCAAATGGGCCACGCCCCGGTGCCCCTTAGCTCCCATTGACTCATTATGGAGAAAACCTTCAAACATCTTCGTCTCTTAAACTGTGAAGCACAGAGCTGAGATATTTAATATGTAGCAACGGCCCCTGGGGTCCAAATGGGCAACGCCCCGATGCCCCTTAGCTCCCATTGACTCATAATGTAAAAAAAAGTTTCAACAATCTTCTTCTCTGAAACCACAGCGCCCAGAGCTTAGATATTTAACATGAAGCAACAATAAGTGGTCACCTACATAAATCCTGCAAAGCATGCCCCTGGGGTCCAAATGGGACGCGCCACGGGGCCCCTTTGCTCCCATAGACTCATAATGGAAAACAAACTTCAAAAATCTTCTTCTCTGGAACCACAGGGCCCAGAGCTTAGATTCTTAGCATGTAGCAAGATCAAGTGGTCACCTAAATAAATCCTGCCAATTATGCCCCTTGGGTCCAAATGGGCCACGCCGCGGGCCCCTTAGCTCCCATTGACTCATAATGGAAAAAGCTTCAAAAATCTTCTTCTCTGAAATCAAAGCGCCGAGAGCTTAGATATATAGCATATAGCAGCGGCAAGTGGTCACCAACATTAATCCTGCCAATTATGCCCCTGGGGTCCAATTAGGCCACGCCACGGGGCCCCTTAGCTCCCATAGACTCATATTGGAAAAAAAAACTTCAAAAATCTTCTTCTCTGAAACCACAGGACCCAGAGCTTTGATATTTAGCATGTAGCAAGGGCAAGTGGTCACCTACATAAATCCTGCCAATTATGCCCCTTGGGTCCAAATTAGCCACGCCCTGGGGCCCATAGCTCCCATAGACTCATAATGGAAAAAAAGCTTCAAAAATCTTCTTCTTCTCTGAAACCACAGGGCCCAGCGCTTAGATATTTAGCATGCAGCAACGACAAGTGGTCACCTAAAATATCCTGCCAATCATGCCCCTGGAGCCCAAATCGGCCACGCCGCGGGGCCCCTGTGATCCGATAGACTCATAATGCCGAGAAAAGCTTCAAAATCCTCTTCTCTGAAACTGTGAAGCACAGAGCTTAGATATTGAGTATCTAGCAACATAAAATAATCACCTACGTAACTGGGGTCCAAATGGGCCACAGCCCCGAGCTCACTTAAGATTTTCTGGCACACATGTGAACGATATAGGGCCATTTGGCCCTCTGGTATTGTTTTGTTTTGGATAGCCAGTTGGCCATCTTGTGGGAAAGTAACTGTTTTTTTTCGGCTTTCGGCTATTGATGTTTCCATCAGGGTCTAGTTGTTTCATGTTTATGTTTCTTTCCCTTTTGGTGTCTCTGGTTGGAGTTGTGGGTTAATTGTATCGATTCTGGATCATTTCCTTCACTTCTGTTTTGTACGCGCAATGTCATGTGATCCTGTTTCTTAATGTTTGTGACATCCTGTTTATTCCCTACCGAGACAATGTATTTGTCTCGGTAATATCTATACAAGAGGGTCCAGAGGGCCCTGGTTCGCTCACCTGTGTGTCACTGTCTCGAGTTCAAAAGTTATGAGAAAGAAGGTCAAAGGTCAAGGTCACAGGTCGAAATGTTTGTATGGATGGAAATTCCTTGCAACAAGGAACATAAATGCCGAACATGAAGGCTCTATCTCAAATAGTTCAAAAGTTATGATAAAGTAGGTCACATGTCAAGGTCAAAGTCACAAATCAGTTTTGAACGCATAGGAAGTCCTTGTCACAAGGAAACTACATGCCAAATGTGAAGGCCCTATCACAAATGCTTCAAAATTATGATAAAGTCGGTCAAAGGTCAAGGTCATAAGACAAAATACTTGTATGGGTGGGAAGACCTTTTCACAAGGAACATACACGCCAAATATGAGGCACTATCTCAAATGGTTCAAAAGTTATAATGGAATAGGTCAAATGTCAAGATAAATGTCACATACCTTGTCGCAAGGAACCTACATGCCAAATATGAAGGCTGTATCTCAAATGCTTCAAAAGTTATGACAAAGTAGGTCAAAGATCAAGGTCACAGGTCAAATTTTTATATGAGTGGGAAGCCCTTTTCACAAGGAACCTACATACCAAATATGAAGGCGCTATTTCAAACGGTTCAAAAGTTATGACACAATAACCTACTGATCCATTTTTTTTATTTGACATGACCCATATTCGAACTTGACTGAGATATTGTCCAGATGATCATTCTGACTATTTGATTTGACTAAAACTGCGGCCCCTTAGAGTGTTCAAAACGTTTTTCTATGATGTGACCTGCTGACCTACGTTTTTATTTGACATGGCCCATATTCAAACTTGACCAAGATATTGTCAAGATGATCAATCTGAGCAAGTTTGATGATGATCGGACCAAAACTGGGGCCTCTAGTGTGTTGACAAGGTTTTAGAACAATCTGACCTACTGGCCTTCTTATTGACCAGACACGACCCATATTCGAAAGTAACCGATATATTGTCAAATTGTCATTTTGAGCAAGTTTGATGATGATTGGACCAAAACGGTAGCCTCTAGGGTGTTCAGAGAGTTTTTCTATGATTACACCTACTGACCTACTTTTTGACACGACATGACCCATACTCGAACTTGACTGAGATATTGTCAAGATGACCATTCTGGGAAAGTATGATCATGATCGGACTAAAACTATGGTCTCTAGTGTGTTCATAAAGTTTTCTTAAGATTTCACCTACAGACCTACTTTTTGACCCAACATGAATCGTATTCAAACTTAACCGAGATATTGTCAAGGTGATCATTCTTGGCAAGTTTGATGATGATCGGACCTAAACTGTGGCCTCTAGTATGTTCAGAAGTTTTTCTATGGTTTGACCTGTTGACCTATTTTGTGATCCGACAAGACCCATATTCGAACTTGACCGAGATATTGTCAAGATGATCATTCTGGGCAAGTTTGATGATGATCGGACCATAAACAAAACAGCTATCATGCAGACAAGACCAAAACAGCCAATTTTTGCACTTTCAGGGGCCATAACTCTGGTACTTTGATGTGATATGCCTGGTTCAAGAAAGGAACCAAGACCTTATGTTGGTACAAATTGTGTGTAAGTTTGGTTAAAATCAAATGATAAATGAAACAGCTATCATGCAGACAAGACCAAAATAGACATTTTTTGCCCTCTCAGGGGCCGTAACTCCGTTACACATGATGGGATATGGCTGGTTCAAGAAAGTAACCCAGATCTCATGGTGGTTCAAGACGTGTGCAAGTGTGGTTAAAATCAAATCATAAATGAAGATGCTATCGTGCGGACAAGAAATTGTTTACGGACTTTCAGACGACGGACGAAATGTGATCACAAAAGCTCACCTTGTCACTACGTGACAGGTGGGTGAGCTAAAAATGTGTATCTTAGTTTTAAGTCCACCCTAGAATTAAAGTCATACAGAGACGGAACCTCGGTTTGAAGACTCATATGAAAGTCTGGAGAAGACAGGAATCGAACCAGCTACTCCTGGATTGTGTTGCGAACAGGGTTACCTCTCCACCACGGAAGCTTCTACCTCTCAAAAGAATTTGCCATTTTTATACTCATTTTTAATGACAGATTCACTCTGTCATCTCTAGCTATCCTGCGTGTTGTAAAGTAGTTCCGGCTTGCTTACGACTTTCTTCCGGGCTTTGACCGCCAAAGAAATATGAGTCCGCACAAAAATGTAGTCCGGTTTGGCGCAGTTATCAAAATTGTACATTCTTTAACCGCAATACAAACTTTTGAAGCAGACGACTTGACGATTTTATCTTACCTTTCAGAGAATAGATTCAGCATTTCATATGAATCAGCTGCATCATGCGAGACTGTATACCCAAATCAATGCGGCGCCTGCTCAGACGTCTGCTCAGGTTTTACACTGTTTTCTAACAGTGATGTCAATATTTAATCTTTAAAGGCCAGCCGGTCAGCTGCAGACCAGAATATTAATGGGTTTTCCGACATTCGAGGTCAAGTCTAGGTCAGTTACAACTAGGTGTATATCAGACTTTGCGAGAAAGGCTTTCCCTTTCCTATGGTGCAGATACCTATGCAAACAGTGTAGGTCCTGTGATATAATTCTAGGTGCCATATTTAGCAGAATGGACGAGCCCAACTTCAGTGATGGAAGAGTACACTCCAGAAACTCAAGGCAGTGAATAAAAGCACTGACAACACTCATGCCGATTGTCTCTAAATTCAGGCTGGTCATGAACGAGGACTTGGACTGAATCGTTTAAACTTAACGGATGTTAGTAGCTGATGCAAAAATTTAGAACAAGATCAGCACCGTATTCTGTGGCGTTTGATCTTAATCTACATTGTTTGCCAGATCGAACAGTTTATTCAAGTGCAGATTTTACAGATAACACTTACATGTACCCAAAGTAGAAGTAAAACAAAGATCAGGAATTGATACAATTAACTTACTCCATCTATAAAAGACACCAAAGGGAATGAAATACAAACATTAAGTGACCAGACCATAATGGAAACCTAAACAAAGGAAGGCCATAAGGACAGTTACTTTCCCACAAAATGGCCATATGGCCATCCAAAATTAAAAGACACAAGTGATACACACAGTAAGTAACAAACAACAAGATAAATAAATCGCCACAGAAGAGCCGCCTTGGAACGGTCAGTGGAAGATTTCCACTTGGGGGGCTTAAATCGATTTTACGTGGCCACAATCCTCGCCCTTACTTCCGTCGCGATTTAGACAAATAATTTGTTCAGTCAGCATGAAGGCCTCCTAACTCATCAGTGCAACATCTCCGTGAACACAAAAATCAAAGAACCACAGAGGTGAGACAACGGTGAGGACTCGACAGCAAGAAACCACTGAAATGCTGTAGCAAAAGAAAACCAACAGTTAGATTCCGATGAGCCCGACCAAAGACAGAGCATCAGGCACCAACCAACACTATCTCTCTAATTCTCAATAAGCCTTTACGTTGGAGCCGTCATAGAATCTGAGGCCTGACCCACCGGCGTGCAATTAAAGAGGGAAGCAAAGTTGCCAACCGTGATTGGGTTAACTACCATGCATGCAGTCTGTCGTATAATATCCATGTTGTACCCAATCTTTTTATATCGAAGAATGATTTTAAGAAATTGGGTGCTGAAGTCATTGCGGTTATATATTTTTCTGAATTTATATACTAAGTCACCATAAAATTCGGGTTCCGATAGACCTTGTTGCAGAAGAGATTTAAGTCCAATATTGAATTTTGAAATTAAATCAGAATGGCTTCAATAAAATTTTGAAAAGGCTTTGCGTAGTTTATGGTACAGATAACCCTGATTAAGGAGTTTAGCCGTTAATAATTTATTACGAGTGTTGAAGTCAGTTACATGACTACACACTCTAGCAAATCGAAATAATTGCGAAATATAAACGCCATAGGATGGCACACGAGGAACATCACCATCCAAAAAAGGAAAATTTACAATCTCAAAATCAAAGTCATCGCGTTTATCATAAATTTTGCACGAAACAAATCCATCTACAATAGATAGATGTAAATCCAAAAACGGGGCCTCGGTATCAGAAGAATTTGCTTTATTTAACTGAAGTTCTAGGGGGTAAATCTGACTGATCAAACCATCAAAATAGGTATTATCAATATTTAATAAATCATCTAAATATCTAGAAGTAGAGCTAAAAGCTTCAATAATTTCAGATTGGTTATCAATGGAAAGCGACAAAATGAAGTCTCTTTCATAACCGTACAAGAACAGATCAGCCACAAGAGGTGCGCAATTAGTACCCATCGGAATACCCACAATTTGTCTAAATAACTTAGTACCGAATCTAATATAAATATTGCCAAGACTGACAAACGACCCGGCTATGTTTTGGTTGATTGTTTGTTTAGTAAGACTGAAGAGGGTCATCCTGGAATCATAGGGTGAGCTTGGCAAACAGTGTAGACCAAGTTCGGACGCTGCAGAACGCGCTTCTTATCAAAATCTTCACTGTTTGTTTGGAATTTCAGAGTTACATTAAACAGTTTAATCTCAGCCCCGGACTTTTACCCCAACCTACATCCCACCAACACTTTCGGTGCTTTGATTTTGAAACCAAACGATTGCATGATTACAACAGGCTTAGGCGCCATGCCCTTAAAGGGAGAGTTTGATGCATTTTCATTCCTCTAAGATAGTTTGAGAGAAGGCTATAAAATCTGACATTGATGAATATGTTCTATAAAAGGGTTATCCTTTGGAAGCAAGGAATACATCACAGAAATGAAAAATATGGAGTGTACATGTTTTCTGGGCCAGACTAGCTAGTTTCGGCCAATTAGGCCTCATCAGTGACCCTCAGATATTTTCAAAACTCCACAATGGAATCAATGATCCCAAAGGACAAGAAAATATAATCTACACTATGATGTAGGGCAGGGAGACGTTTTACCGCCACCACACATTCCCACACACCAGCTGTAGTGAAGTTAAATATGTTCTATAAAAGGGTTATCCTTTGGAAGCAAGGAATACATCGCAGAAGTGAAAAATATGGAGTGTACATGTTTTCTGGGCCAGACTAGCTAGTTTCGGCCAATAAGGCCTCATCAGTGACCCTCAGATATTTTCAAAACTCCACAATGGAATCAATGATCCCAAAGGACAAGTTTTATTAGGCCATGGACACAGGCTATTACTGATAACATCTGAAGCAGTTTTAGGCTCATCAGCTGGTTCAAGATATTGATTTACCGAACTAATTTGGAATTTTACACACAATTTAATTTATATTACAACTTGCACTGTTGCATTGGAAAGTATTTACCAATATGTTTTAATATGACTTATACAACATTGAATAAGCGTAATTTCAATGTAATGGATGTTGTTTCAATGGTGTTGCCCCTATGGGTTCTTGCACCACTTCCAGTGCAAGCAAATAAGATGTGTCAAAGTTGGGAGACATTTGAATATGTTGAACTTGAAACAGCGTTTTCAGCTATGATTCAACGTTGATTCAACAATGTATGTAGAAGCCTCTGTGGAATAGTGCCGGCCTCAGTAGTTGGATGCGCGTCTGACTGGTGATCAGGAGGACGCGGGTTCGAAACTACCGGGGTCTGCAACATTCTTTCGTGGAGATTGATCATGGAATCTTTTCTACTGTCATTCGCCCCCTTCCGCTGATTCAAGAAGGGCAGTTGTCAGTTTCTGGCAAAAGAATGTGCACTGTACTGGTTAACCGCTTACGAATAAGCCTGCCCAGGAAAAGTGTGGTTAGGTAGACTGACCGGCTCAAAAATGACCTAAAATAGTGTTGACTGGGCCATTAAACTCCAATACAAACAAGATAATCTGTGGAATATAGGCTTTACTACTCGCCTGATAAGCCAAGGATCGCAGGATCAATCCCGGACTTCTAAAGACTTTCCATCAGGAAAACACGCCTCTATAATTTGACCCCCTTGAACCAACCCTACTTTTATGTTTAAATTGGGGTTTACAGGGGTAAAACTTATTTTTCACAAACAACAGAATTATTATATCACGCTGGTGCATGAAATACGTACATGTATTGAAATACGTACATGTATATTGGCGTCTAAGCGACTCGCGTGATATGCGTTTCGGTGACACATCGCACTTCAGCGTGAATCACGATTGTCGTTTCGGGATGTTTCGACATATAGGTGTGAGGTATGCCGAGGCGACGCGTACGTAATAGAGCATGACATATCGGATGGAATAAGCGAAATGGTATGTCGAATGTTCTTAATGTCGATTGCATGTAGCTAGCGACATTAAGAACATTCAAGATCATGGCTGAGACTTTAACTGAACAGCGAGACGTTACATCAATCATGTGCGTCGGCCTCACGTGGTTCCATTTATTAGTTTACGCTCAGAATCCGGGGTATCTAATGCAGCAGGTTTATAGTGCTGTTCTTACTCAAAAATGTCTTCAAGCCAATGGAATTCATGTACTGGACTGACCAGCCTTTCTCCTCCGATCTCTTTGTGAAAAATAGAGTATCTTTTGGGGGGAGGTATCCACAAACGACCAGACAAAAATGTTACTAATTGACAGTAGCATTGTTAAAACTTGAATTTTAATGTTTGGTTTTGAAAACGTAAATAGTTTATTTCCAAAGAAACATCGAATGGCATTTCATGATACCACCGGTGTATAGACATCTGCAAACATATCATACAATGGAATTTGCAGAACTACTTTTCTAAATTTTAAGATCTTTTTAGTGAGGTTGTCTGTTCACAGTGTTTGGATTTTTTCATAGAATCTGTCATTTCAGTGCCTTTGGCGCTTTGATTACTATTTGAAAAGACACAGAAAATGAAAAGAGCATTTTATCATTTTTTCTAGATGCAACTACATCAACAACAATTACTTCTACTATGACTAGCACAACATCAACCACGACCACAGCGCTTAGTACAACAGCGACTTCTACCACCCAAATTACAACAACGACTTCTTCTACGCCAAGTACAACAGCTACCAAGCAAAGTATAACAACGACTTCTGCAACACCAAGTACTATAACGACTTCTACCACGCCAAGTACTACAACGACTTCTTCCGCGCAAAGTACAACAACCACTTCTACCACGCCAAGTACAACAACGAAATCTACCACGCAAAGTACAACAACGACTTCTAACGCGCCAACTACAACAACGATATCTACCACGCCAAGTACAACAATGACTTCAACCATGGCAAGTACAGCAACGACCTCTGCCACACCAAGTACAACAACGACTTCTTCCACGCCAAGTAAAACAACTACTTCTACCACACCAATTACAACAACGACTTCTACCACACCAATTACAACGACTTCTACCATGCCAATTACAACAATGACTTCTACCATGCCAAGTACAACAACGACTTCTACCACACCAAGTACAACAACGACTTCTACCACGTTAAAAACAACGACTTCTACCACGCCAAGTACAACAACGACTTCTACCACACCAATTACAACAACGACTTCTACCACGCCAAGTACAACGACTTCTACCACACCAAGTACAACAACGACTTCCACCATACCAAGTACAATAACGACTTCTACCACGCCAAGTTCTACAACGACTTCTACCACGCAAAGTACAATAACGACTTCTACTACGAAAAGTACAACAAGGACATCTACCACGCCAAGTACAACTACGACTTCTACCGCGCCAGGTGCAACAACGATATCTACCACGCCAAGAACAACAACGACTTCTTCCACGCCAAGTAAAACAACTACTTCCACCACACCAATTACAACAACGACTTCTACCACACCAATTACAACAATGACTTCTACCATGCCAATTACAACAATGACTTCTACCATGCCAAGTACAACAACGACTTCTACCACACCAAGTACAACAACGACTTCTACCACGCCAAAAACAACAACTTCTACCACGCCAAGTACAACAACGACTTCTACCACACCAATTACAACAACGACTTCTACCACGCCAAGTACAACAACGACTTCTACCACACCAAGTACAACATCGCCTTCTACCACACCAAGTACAACAACGACTTCTACCACGCCAAGTACAACAACGACTTCTACCACATCAATTACAACAACGACTTTTACCTCGCCAAGTACAACAACGACATCTACCACACCAAGTACAACGACTTCTACCACGCCTAGTACAACGACGACTTCTACTACGCCAAGTACAACAACCCCTTCTACCACGCCAAGTACAACAACGACTACACCGTCGAGTACAACAATTACACTTTCAACACCAAGTCCAACAACAAGTACAACATCGATCTCTTCGACTGCGTCTAGCACGACATCAACAACTAATCTGCCATCCACCACAATAGCAACAACTAAATCATCGACAATATCTGTATCGACGGCTCAACAAACTGCTGAGCAAGTTTTGAATGAAGTGAATAACCTTAATGCAGGCATCATAGCTGGTGCAGCAGTCGGTGGAGCAGCACTTGTGGCGGCAACTGCCGGTATTGCCTACAAGCTGAGCAAGCCTGGTTGTCAATGTGGAAAGATAAATCCAGCTGAAGCAAGGTTTACTTACTTTGTTTCCATCCATCTATGTAGTAATGTGCTATTCATGCGTGTGTATATGTAACAGGAAATATGTATAATCAGGAAATATGTATAATCCCTAAAAATGTTAGGGAATATGTATAATCCCTATTTCTCTTAGGGAGTATTCATATTAACTGAAATTTCCAGGGATTATACATATTCCCTGAAATATTGGTCAACTTTTTAGCTCACCTGACCGAAGGTCATGGTGAGCTTTTGTGACCGTAAGATGTCCGGCGTCGTCGTGCGTCGTCCGTCGTCCGTCGTCCGTCGTGCGTAAACTTTTTCTTGTGAACAAACTAGAGGCCACAGTTTTGGTCCAATCATCATCAAACTTGCTCAGAATGATCATCATGACAATATCTCGGTCAAGTTCGAATATGGGTCATGTCGGGTGAAAAAGTAGGTCAGTAGGTCAAATCATAGAAAAACCTTGTGAACACTCTAGAGGGCACAGTTTTGGTCCAATCATCATCAAACTTGCTCAGAATAATTATCATGACAATATCTCGGTCAGGTTCGAATATGGATCATGTAGGGTCAAAAAGTAAATCAGTAGGTCAAACCATAGATAGTCCTTGTGAACACTCTAGAGGGCACAGTTATGGTTCAATTATCATCAAACTTGCTCAGAATGATCATTGTGACAATATCTCGGTCAAGTTTGAATATGGGTCATGTCGGGTCAAAAAGTAGGTCAGTAGGTCAATTCATAGAAAAACCTTGTGAACACTCTAGAGGGCACAGTTATGGTCCAATCATCATCAAACTTGCTCAGAATAATCATCCTGACAATATCTCAGTCAAGTTTGAATATGGGTCATGTTGGGTCAAAAAGTAGGTCAGTAGGTCAAATCATAGAAAAACCTTGTGAACACACTAGAGGGCACAGTTATGGTCCAATCATCATTAAACTTGCTCAGAATGATTGTCATGACAATATCTCGGTCAAATTTGAATATTGGTCATGTCGGGTCAAATGTAGGTCAGTAGGTCAAATCATGGACGAGGTGAGCTTTTGGGATCACTTTTCGTCCGTCGTCCGTCGTCAGTCCGTGCGTCCGTAAACAATTTCTTCAAACGACATCTCCTCCTAAACCACTGATCGGATTTTGACCAAACTTCACAGGAATGATCCTTAGGTGGTCCCCTTTCAAAGTTGTTCAAATGGTTCCGGTCCGTTGCACATCTAGGTCATAGGAGCCAAAAATAGATTTTTTTTTCACCAAAAACTTAAAAAATCTTCTTCTCTGAAACCACAAGGCCCAGGTCTTTGATATTTGGTATGAAGCTTCATCTAGTGGACCCCTACCAAGATTGTTCAAATTATAGTGCTGGGACCAAAAATGCCCCCGCTCCGGGCCCTTTGGTTTTACATGGGCTTATATAGGGAAAATCTTTAAAAATCTTCTTCTCTGAAACCGTAAGGCCCAGGTCTTTGATATTTGGTATGGAGCTTCATCTAGTGGAACTCTACCAAGATTGTCCAAATTATAGTGCTGGGGCCAAAAATGCCCCCGCTCTGGGGCCCTTTGGTTTTACATGGGCTTATATAGGGAAAATCTGTAAAATCTTCTTCTCTGAAACCGCAAAGCCCAGTTCTTTGATATTTGGTATGAAGCTTCATCTAGTGGACCCCGACCAAGATTGTTCAAATTATAGTGCTGGGGCCAAAAATGCCCCTGCTCCAGGGCCCTTTGGTTTTACATGGGCTTGTATAGGGAAGAGCTTTAAAAATCTTCTTCTCTGAAACCGTAAGGCCCAGGTCTTTGATATTTGGTATGAAGCCTCATCTAGGGGACCCTTACCAAGATTGTTCAAATTATAGTGCTGGGGCCAAAAAAGCCCCCGCCCCGGGGCCCTTTGGTTTTACATGGGCTTAAATAGGAAAAATCTTTAAAAATCTTCTTCTCTGAAACCGCAAGGCCTAGGTCTTTGATATTTGGTATGAAGCTTCACCTAGTGGACCCCTACCAAGATTGTTCATATTATAGCCCTGGGGCCAAAAATGCCCCTGCTCGGGGGCCCTTTGGTTTTACATGGGCTTATATATGGAAAATCTTGAAAAATCTTCTTCTCTGAAACCGCAAGGCCCAGGTATTTGATATTTGGTATGAGGCTTCATCTTGTGGACCCCTACGAAGATTGTTCAAATTATAGTGCTGAGGCCAAAAATGCCCCCGCCACGGGGCTCTTTGATTTTTCATAGGCTTATATAGGCAAAATCTTTAAAAATTTTCTTCTCTGAAACCGTAAGGGCCATGTTTTTGATATTTGGTATGAAGCTTCATCTAGTGGACCCCTACCAAGATTGTTCAAATTATATTGCTGGGGCCAAAAATGCCCCCGCCCCGGGGCCTTTTGGTTTTACATGGGCATATATAGGGAAAATCTTTAAAAATCTTCTCTGAAACCGCAAGGCCCAGGTCTTTGATATTTGGTATGAAGCTATACCTAGTGGACCCCTACCAAGATTGTTCAAATTATAGTTCTGGGGCCAAAAATGCACACGCCCGAGACCCTTTGGTTTTACATAGGCTTATATAGGGAAATCTTAAAAAATATTCTTCTCTGAAACAACATGTCCCAGGTCTTTGATATTTGGTATGAAGCTTCACCTAGTGGACCCCTATCAAGATTGTTCAAATTATAGCCCACGGGCCAAAAATGCTCCCGCTCCAGGGCCATTTGGTTTTACATAGACTTATATGGGGAAAATCTTGAAAAATTTTTGTCTCTGAATTCACAAGGCCTAGGTCTTTGATATTTGGTATGAAGCTTCATCTAGTGGACCTCTACCAAAATTGTTCAATTATAGCCCTGAGACCAAAAATGCCCCAGCCTTGGGGCCCTTTGGTTTTACATAGACTTATATAGGGAAAATCTTTAAAAATCTTCTTCTCTGAAACCACAAGGCCTAGGTCTTTGACATTTGGTATGAAGCTTAATCTTGTGGACCTCTACCAAGATTGTTCAAATTATAGCCCTGGGGCCAAAAATGCCTCCGCTCCAGGGCCCTTTGTTATTACATAGACTTATATATAGGGAAAATCTTGAAAAAGCTTCTTCTCTGAAACCAGATAGCCCTGGTCTTTGATATTTGGTATGAAGCTTCATCTAGTGGACCTCTACCAATATTGTTCAAATTATAGCCCTGAGACCAAAATCGCCCCTGTCTCGGGGGCCCTTTGGTTTTACATAGACTTATATAGGGAAAATCTTTAAAAATCTTCTTCTGTGAAACCACAAGGCCTAGGTCTTTGATATTTGGTGTGAAATTTCATCTAGTGGACCTCTATCAAGATTATTCAATTTATAGTCCTGGGGCCAAAAATGCCCCCGCCCCAAGACCCTTTGGTTTTGCATAGACTTATATAGGTAAATCTTTAAAAATCTTCTTCTCTGAAACCACAAGGCCCATGTCTTTGATATTTGGTATGGAGCTTCATCTAGTGGACCTCTACCAAGATTGTTCAAATTATAGCCCCTGCCCTGGGGCCCTTTGGTTTTACATAGACTTATATATAGAGATAATCTTTGGAAATCTTCTTCTCTGAAACAGCAAGACCTAGGTCTTTGATATTTGGTGTGAAGCTTCATCTAGTGGACCTCTATCAAGATTGTTTAAATTATAGCTCTGAGGCCAAAAATGTCCCCGCCCCGGGGCCATTTGGTTTTACATAGGCTATGTAGGGAATATCTTTAAAAAATGGTCTCTGAAACCCCAAGGCCCAGGTCTTTGATATTTGTTGTGTAGCTTCATCTAGTGGACCTTTGCCAAGATTGTTCAAATTATAGGCTTTGTTGATATTTGGTATGAAGCTTCACCTTTTTAGACCTCCCTCAACATTATGCACATTGTAGCCCTGGGGTCAATAATGGCCCTCCCAGAGGCCCACTTGTAACTCTATCATATGGGTCAGGTGAGCGATCCAGGGCCATCATGGCCCTCTTGTTAAAATTTGACAGGGTGAACAAAACGTCCCATATTCTTGAGATGGTATTCGGGAGGTGGAAAGGATTCGGAAGGGTATGTGACAATATACTCCCATGAGCACTACAAAAATGTATACAGGATGTGGAAATATAGTTAGATGGTTTATTTACAAAACATGAACATGCAAACAAAATCATTAAAGAGCACATGGTTAAGGGAACATTTTTTACATAAAAGAAATTTTATGATGATAGCAAACGTAAGAAAATGTATACAACTTAATTTTTTACTCTGTTAGCACTGAAACAATAAAATAATAGTATCTGAAACACACTTTTCACCCATTATTTCATTACTGGATATATCATCTTGTATAAAAATACTGAAAGTATCTTGTATTAAAATACTGAAAAGCTATTAATATCTCAAGGCCCACACAGCATTGTCATCCTGTTACACTGGACAATTTCATCAAGAAATTCTGACACAGTTTTCTTTCCATTCACCAGTTGTGTACACAGGGTCTTGAGTCTCTTCTGATGACTGATGGTTTTCATACTGATTTTTATTAAGCATAATGATTTCCACTCTACCTTCTATTTGAATATGGGACATTTTGTCCACCCGTAACGTTTTGTCCACCCTGTCAAAATCATGTGGGACTTTTTGTCCACCCTGAAAAAATAATGTGGGACATTTTGTCCACCCTGAAAAAATGATGTGGGACATTTTGTCCACCTGATCAAAAATTGCATGAAACGTTTTGTCCATGGGACGTTTTGTCCAGCTCCCATCTAGTGGACCTTTGTCAAGATTGTTCAAATAATAGCCTTTGTTGATATTTTGTATGAAGCTTCACCTTTTTAAACCTCCCACAACATTATGCACATTATAGCCCTGGGGCCAAAAATGGCCCTCCCCAGGGCCCACTTGTTACTCTATGGATCAGGTGAGCGATCCAGGGCCATCATGGCTCTCTTGTTAGACATTTTCCCTGAAATTGTTTCTAAGAGATTATTATTGTACATTTACGTAACTCATTTGCAGATTATACTTGGGATTAATACCCAAAAGCAGGAAAGCGTTTAAACATATTCCCTGATGTTTTTTTCTGAGAGATTATTATTGTACATTTACATAACTCATTTGCAGGTTATACTTGGGATTATTACCGAAAAGCAGAAAAGTGTTTAGACAAACTCCATGGAATTGTTTTTGAGAGATTATTGTTGTACATTTACATAACTTATTTGCAGATTATACTTGGGATTATGACCCGAAAGCAGAAAAGTGTTCTGTGTCTTTGAAAGTCAGTATGATGCAGGAATGGGAGATGATTTATTGGGGGGGGGGACTGGGGGTTGTTTGTTTGTTTGATTTGAGGTTTAGCATCCCCGTCAACACTGTAAAGGTCATTTTAGGAAACGTTGCTTCCAACTTTGTGGACTTTTACCCGAAAATGAGATGAAATGACACCTCATGCCCTGTCGTTCAATGAAACCAGTAGGGTTTATTAGCCTGGACGGTCCGCCTGCGCGGCCGTTCCTGGACAGGCTAAGATCCTCTAAGCGGTTTGCCAGTACTAGTGTGCGGACCGGATTCAGCTCTGCTTGGAAGCATCATGCAGCCTATATATTTCTTCAAGCCCTATGGGCGGGGGGCGAGGGGGGTGTGGGGTCTTCAAAATACAGGCGAGAGGTTCCAAACATTTTACGTTTCATCTTTCATTATTGACATAAAACACAAATCGTTTATCATTTTAATGGGGTAATGCAAAGAACAGTTACATAATTATTAAATAATTTGATCTGAATATCATATTATCAATACATTTAAACTACAAACAAGAAACAAACAGCTCATTTCATACAATATTAAATGCTAGATAGAACTTCAGACATTTCAGTTCAGTTCACAGTTTCATGTATTTCGTCTAACCAGTTTCACATGCTACACACAAGATTTTTACTTATTTCTACATTGTAAGCTAGAGTGGCACAATGAGTTACACTGTAATTTAGGCTTAAAACAGCTATATCTCTTTGTCTGACCTTTCTTTGTACCTGAGCAGTCACAGCGGCTGTTACCTCGTCCTCCACATTTTGATTCAAATTGTACAGCCATACGGAGAGAAATAGTTTTGTCAGTCACTACATCATCATGTGACTAAAAAGCGGTTGCACACAAATCAATTTGGTTTCTCGAATAATTTCCATTCAGAATTCCCCCGATTACAACAAAAGTATACATGTCAGTGTCACTTATATCAAGCACAACACCAATCAGATTTCTTGGATCAGTACGACCACGGTCTACATTAGGTACTGACACAGTTACTTTGTCATCAACTTTAACTGTAGTCATTATACGCTTGCTTCGTTTAACCATTCGTTCAGCTTGCTGTTGCTGAGCTTCGTTTGCGCGTTTCCTGGAGCTCTGAAAAGCCTGCTGACTTGACGCTATATCGGCATAGGTTGTATCAGTTGAATTGGTGTCGGATAATATGTGTACTTCACTAGATGATTCACTGGTTGTTGGAAATCTTTCACCTGGTACTGAGGAGGGATGACTTGTTGTCGTTGTGATTAAGTTGGGTTATTGTAGTGAAATTTTACTAGATGAAACAGGTGCTCAGTTGTCATTGTTTGGTGTTGTTTCTTGGCATACTCTGGCAAGAAGGTCATCTTCACTGTGCTGCTTACTTAACACCATTGCCCAAAACCCCTCCAAATGTTCATGTAATGTCTCAGATTTTTGTTACAGTCCAGCAGGTCACATTATTACAGGAGACCTCAATATTGTTAGAAATGACAAACTTCGAGACATTCTTTCAAAAGGCCCCAAATACAGGGAACCAGTCTTTTACTTGGAAACAGAATTCCAAATTGATTTTGGATTCTGTTGAATGGTATGCACGGTCCTGGGCTAGGAAAGAGGATGCGAGGTTGACACCCTCTCCGAATGGGTAAAATCAGTAATGGCCTTGGAAAACAGACGTATAATAGTACTCAACAGAACCATGTCTCGCCGACATTATTCGGTGTTTGATAATCCAGATGTTGCTGCTGAGTCAGCTGAAATTCATCAGCAGTTTGTCGTTGTTCCAGCTGACAAGGCATCTAACAATATTGTGTTTGTTTGCAAAACATACTGTATAAACTGCTTAAAAGAAGAGCTTGGTTTGAGCACTATGACAGGCAACCCAACATATAATCTTTCTTCTTTCTCCAAAGATGAAATTCTGCGAAACCACCAATCGGTGATGCTTTCGTTTGGCATTCCCTCCCAGAGGAAGATATGGAACTTCCAAAGTTGTACTGGATTCCTAAGCTTCACAAGAATCCGTACCAAGCAGACTTGTGACACTGCATATGCCAGGAGTGGTGTGAATCAGATGTGGATCTTGAAAAACTCCAAAGAGCTTCTAGAACATATTCAGTCACAGTCTTTTCTTTCAGTAAACAGCATTAAATCTTTCGATTTCTCAACGCTCTACACAACTATTTCTCATGATAAATTGAAATCTAAATTCAAGGAAATCATAAACAATGTTTTTTCCGCAAGAATGGTAACCGTCGCTACCAGTATGTTGTCATTGGCTACAAAGACACATACTTCGTTCGAGATCACTCTGATGCACCACAAAAGTACACTGATGCAGATGTCATAAGGATGCTGGAATATCAATATTTTTGTGGAGTTCAGTGGCCTATTAATTCAGCAAACAATTGACATACCAATGGGTACTAACTGTGCACCGTTGCTTGCCGACTTGTTCTTGTATTCGTATGAGGCGGAGTTTGTACAAGGTCTCCTCAAAGCAGGCAAGAAACGCCTTGCACAACAATTCAATTTCACCTACAGATATATAGATGATTTATTGTCTCTGAAAAATGCTAAATTTGCAGAGTACTTGGAATTCATCTATCCATGTGAACTTGAAATTAAGGAAACAGCAGAGACTGGAACCTCCTCCTCATACTTGGATTTTTATCTCTATATTGACAACGGGAAGCTTACTACTGGGCTGTACGATAAACGAGATGACTTCAATTTTCCCATTGTTAACTTTCCCTTCCTTAGCAGTAATATCCCGTCTGCACCAGCATATGGAGTTAACGTTTCACAGTTAATCCGTTATGCTAGAGCCTGTTCCAAGTATCAGGACTTTATGGAATGTGGGAAGGTGCTCACTACCAGGTTGTTATGCCAGGGGTATCAAAAAACCAAACTGGTATCAACACTAAAGAAGTTCTATGGGAGGCACCATGATATTGTTGATTCGTACAATGTGGCCATTTCCAGAATTATTTCTGATATGTTTGTCAATGGAAAGCCATAGGAAGACTTCCAAAATCTCGGACATAACCTTCTCGGCATTTACACATTTTCTTCGTTCGGGTCGATGGGCATGGTGGGTGAAGCTTGCTTACCAAGTAATGCTTAATATCCGCGGACGCCTGATTACAGTCTTCTGGAGTCCATGTCTGTTGATCTGAACATTAGTATTTGCCATTTTGTCTATGGATTAACGATTTTGGATTAACGCTTTGGTACTACGACCTAAACTACTTAACACTTCATGTGGCAAACTTGATGACGTCAGGCCCATCTTAGTGTCGGCACCTAGTAATGCCGCCAATGGTGAACACTTAATTCTACTGTGATGATTCGCGTTTTTTCTGGAACTGCACAAATTACAGTCCTAGTGTCCTATCTGTAGTATCGTTATCACCTAACCATGCCACTAACGTGTCCGTTATGTCACAGTTAGCTCTCTCCACCGACCCCTGACTTTGGGGATGTCTCGGCTTTCCATGGACAAGTACAAGATCTGGCCACAATTCCTTCAGTCCAGCTATAATCTGAGCAGTAAACTCCGAACCATTGTCACTCTGTAAGATGCACGGAGCACCAAGCAACAGGAAAATATGGAGTAACACGTATGCTACCTCAGCAGCACGTTTGGATGTAAGTGGTCGAAGCACGCAGCACTTTGTTAGATGATCTTGGTACACCATTATTCATCTGAACTCTTCCTGTTTCATAGACTGCATGTCTATTAGATCAACTTGTCTCCTTGAATTGAAGTCTTTACTTACGAGGTCTCACAATAGTCCCTTTATTGGTTAGTCTCTTCCGTTTTCGATGGCACTCAACACACAAGGATTTAAACATGACAGTGACTCCTGGGTGACATTGGCATACCTATTATTTACCTCCTTCACAATTTTGTCTCTCCCGCCATGGCCAGTTAACAAATGTACCCTCTTTATTACATCAAAGGTTTCTTCAATCGTATCGAAATAAACGGGAGTCTCATCTTGATCTTGACGTTTCCTTATAAGCTTCTCGACATCTTCACGTTTAAGAATTTCATACTTTTTAACAGATAATACTGTTTGGATGTTTTCTTTGAACATGATGAAGCTTCCTTTAACTCACTTATAGTCTTACAGTAATCCTCTTTTTGAATATACACTCTCTTATTTCTCTCAAACTGTTTGTACAACTCCTGTCTGAATTGAATTTCTACTTCCATCTTAAACACAATCACAACTGTATTAACTTAAACTAACTTAAACAGTCTGACAATAAATTTATTTGAAATGATAAAGTTGCAAGATACAGTGGCTACTTTAAGGAAAATATTAATCTAATTACAGAATAATTAAGTCTAATTGACTGAATATTTTAAATAGAGTAAAGGCCTCATCTATAGAGAATAGAAGACTTAGCAATCGCGATAATTGTCATTTAAAATGTAGGTACATAAAATGTTTTTAATGAAAATGCTGATTAAAAATAATTCCCTAATCATATATTAATGCAACATAATTCAAAGTTTAGAGGCTCAGAACAATTGAGCTAATGCAAATAATTACTTGCAGTTTACTTTGATCATAATAAGTTAACAAGTTTCTTTGCGTTATTTCTTTTTTAAGTAAAATGGGCTAAATCCCTAATGATATATTAATACAACATAATTCAAAGATTAAAGGCTCAGAAAAATTGAGCTAATGCAAATAATTACTTGCATTTTACTTTGATCATAATCATTTTACAAGTGTCTTTGCGTCATTTCTTTGTAAAGTAAAATGGGCTTTGTATTCTCTCAAAATCAATATCAGGGAATATGTCTAAATTGTTGACCAATATTTCTGGGAATATGCATAATTCCTGGAAATTTCAGTTAATATGTATATTCCCTAAGTGAAATAGGAATTATACATATTCCCTAAAATTTTTAGGGATTATACATATGCCCTGATTATACATATTCCCTGCAACATATATACTAACGCATTTCATCTCAAAGCGCCGTTTGGTTTCGACTAAATGAGACTGACGATGCGCGGCGTAAAAGGCACTGATAAATCATGGAAATAAAGCCGTTCAAAATGGTCTCAGGCGAAAACAAATAACATACATAAATCATGATTCCGCATTTTATGGCAATGTTATTTGCATCTAAGAATGGCAATGAAAAAAAAATGGTAATTTATCACATATTCCACTTTTCTGCTGCACATGCTTTATTAAACGTGGGATCATACCAGTTTTATTACATAGCGTTATTCAAAAATAACTATCATAATGACAGGTAGAGGTCCTTACCTGAGAGGTCATTTCATATGAAATTTATGAAACAATCCTTTGGCGATTTTCATGAATTTCATAAGAAATGACCACGAGTGTTTATCATATAGCGGGTTTAAATTAGATTTTTAATTTCAAAAGAAAATGTATTCTTTGCTTCCAAAGGATAACCTTTTTTATTGATTGTATTGTCATGAACGCTGCCATGATGTTTCGTACCAGTAATGATGTGTTGTTACACCAGTAGTCATATGATATTCATTACATGATGTTATTCACTGAAAAACAGTGACATCATGTGATAAATAGAGGAAATATACTTTTTTTGAGGTGGATCCCAAAAATATTTCATCGAGTGTGTTGACAACATCCAAATTTTCACGAGTGCGAAGCACGAATGAAAATTCGGACGTTTTCAACACACGAGATGAAATAGTTTTAGTATGCGCCTAAAAAGTAAATTTTCTTTTTATTTTATAATTTCATACGGATTTTTACATTGTTGATCAATCGTCACAATTTTGACCTAGCTCGTCATATACGACGTCACAACTGTCGGCTTCAAAGCATAAACAGATCACCATTTTGAAAACAGGATTTCTACGTTAAAAGAGTGTTTTTCATGGTATTTTATAGAATTATTTTATCGGTAACATATGAATTTTGGCAAAACAAAGTAGTCCGGACTGCTACTGATAAAAAAACAAGGTCATGTTATTTTTTCACACTGTGAATATATTTTCAGTGTGTGAAAATACCATTTGTATTTGTTACCGATATGCACTAATTTCACTGTAAAACATGCTTCTGCGCGTTATTCCAGGAGATGTGATGACGAAGATTCGGAGGAGGAAGAACAATCGAATATTTCATCTCCCAGGTCATCACCAAGAGAGGATCTTTTACGGAATTCAGGTATATACAAATAACAATTTAAACTATTTGTGCAGAAACAACAGCCATATTACACACAGCGATCTCGAATCACTGAAAGAATTTGGAATGGAGGCACAAATATACGATATGGTCACCAACAACGTTTATCCGGAAAACAGCTTGTAAACTGCAAAGGAACGAAGGTCAGCAGTCGGTTTTAACAGTGGATAAAAGCCTGCGTTTGTGCGGAATAACTGTATTAATATTGAAATTGTATGTTTGGAGCAAATTACTTGTGCGGCCCTGCTGAAGCGTTGCCGTAAAGCAAAATCTCCTACCCTAAAACCCATTGTGTCAATTTTGAATGCGGCTACAAATTGACAAATTGAAAAGAGAAGTGAAGGCAATGATCATTGATGAATATAAATACCTTTCTCCTTCCACAGAAAAGATATGAAGGCAATGATCAGGAATCGATATAATTCACTCACACCTTCTATACAAGACATCAAAGGGAAAGGAACACGAACAAAAATAACTTAGTCATGATGAAAACGTCACAAGGACTATAAGAATCTTATATGGGTGTGAGGGGTTGATGAAAAAATCCGTTCCGAGGGACACTATCCGGCATCACGAGGCTTGCCGAGTGAAGCCGGACAGTGATCCCGAGGGACGGATTTTTCTATCCACCCCTCACACCCATATAGGATTCTTTTTCTTGCATACCTTCCACTTCTAAGCGCGGATTTTTAATGCTGCGGTCATGTCGGTTGCAGACGTCCACCATATTTTGATGCCACTACAGGAATGTTTATTGACGTCACATAACGTGCATGGCGTCAACCTTAACGACGGCGCATATGCGGTCGTATTGAACCAGTACATTTATCAAACACGCGATAATATTCGATTTTGGCTCGGAACACCAGGGTCAGCACATAAATTTCTATCCCAGGGTAAAATCACGGATTTCCTTGTCTGGTGTGCAAGAAATTTACTTTCCAATGCTATCAACTAATATAGAAAAATATTAGCAATACATACATGCAAAGACGAACTATAACAATAATACACCACGACAGAAGCCTTTTAAGCTCAAAAATGCGCCAGGACACCACACAGAATAAAATGCCTGTTCTTGAATAATTTTATTACGACACTCATGAATCAGTGGTGGAAACTTACGAGCGAAGAATCAGTTTTAATAGATAAATAGGTACATGTAGATACATGTAAATAAATAAATTGATACATAAAATTTGGAATGCGGAAAAGGAAAATGTACGGCAATTTCTTATATCGCTGCAATCAGCAGCCTTCAAATAACTAAGAATCTAAGTTATAAACATCTGGGCTATAAATAATATAATGTCATATTTGCGTCTTCAAAACATGTTTTCAATCTTGTCCACCCAAAGACTCAATCAAATTTCGTACCCACTTACTCAAAAGCTAATATTATCTGGCATCGCGAAGAAGCTTTGGGTCCAAGTGCAGTGCGGTCTTCTTTTTCATCTTCTTAGTCTTTTTTGTTATCTTCTTCTAGCTAAAAATATTTGTGCTCTGCTCTTGGCTTGATAGATTTTGTAAGGTAACCGGGCGCTCTGCTCTGTGGATTATTCAAGATTTTATTTTCTTCGATAAAAATGGAAGTGCTTTGACAGCATTTGGAAAAGGTGTCAGAAGTTATTGCCAAAACGCGGAATAAATATTAAAAGAAACTCGACTTCACTTTATATTTTCTATTTTATCTCTATTGTTTGTTTTAGGTGCAGCTTCACCCATCTCTCTAGTCGGTAAGTACATTTTGCCTTTGTACCCCTCCATCCCACTACCAAACACATGGCTCTACTGTAAGATTATTAGAATTAACTGTCTCCAATGCAGTGAAGTTTGATATTTTCTTATTTTCATGATTCAAGATTGGCAGCTTTTTGGCCTAAGCATTTGCACTGCACAGGTATATAAAGAAAGTAAAAAGATAATTTACTTTTCTTCTGTAAATACTTAGGCCCCCGCCGGTCGGGGCTTGAAGAAACAGATGGGCTGCACGATGCTTCCAAGCAGAGCTGAAACTGACCGCACACGAGTATTAGTAAACCACTAAGAGGCTCTAAGCCTGCTCAGGCAAAGCGTATCGGACCGACCATGCTTATAAACCTTATTAGTTTCATTGGGCGACAGGACTTGAGATGTCATTTCATCTCAGTGTCGGGTAAAAGTCCCACAGAATTGGAAGCAACGTCTAAAATGACCTATAAAGTGTTGACGGGGACGTTGAATCTCAAATCAAACAAACAAATACTTATATTACATCGAATGTGTTACAAGCATATTTCATCTAGTGAGTTAAAAACACCAGATGTTTTACGAGTTATGAGTGCTTAGCATTTTACAAACAGCTGTTCAGTTACATTACTTTACAAAAGCACGTATAAAATAAAAAAAAAGTACTTTTTTCGATAAATTACCCAAGTATTACATCAAGTGTGTTGAAATCATCAGAATTTTGACGAGTATGCGCTGAGTTTCGTGTAAATTCTCTTCAAAACACTCGATGTAATATTTCATCAGAATTGCACACGTTCACCCTCGTGAAAATTCTTATCTCTTCGACACACTCGATGTAATATTTCATCAGAATTCCACGAGTTCACCCTCGTGAAAAGTCTTACCTCTTCAACACACTCGATGTATTATTTCATCAGAATTGCACGAATTCACCCTCGTGAAAATTCTTATCTCTTCAACACACTCGTTGTGATATTTCTTCAGAACTGCACGAGTTAACCCTCGCGAAAATTCTTATCTCTTCAACACACTCGATGTAATATTTCATCAGAATTCCACGAGTTCACCTTCGTGAAAATTCTTATCTCTTCAACACACTCGATGTAATATTTCATCAGAATTCCACGAGTTCACCCTCGAAAACATTCTTACCTCTTCAACACACTCGATGTATTATTTCATCAGAATTCCACGAGTTCACCCTCGTGAAAAGTCTTATCTCTTCAACACACTCGTTGTGGAATTTCTTCAGAACTGCACGAGTTCGCCCTCGTGAAAATTCGTATCTTTCAATACACTCGACGTAATGTTTTTTTTTGTATTTACTCTAAAAAGTAAAATAGCCTCTATATCGGAAGCTATGGAAATAATTCCCTCAACAATAGACTCAACAACTAGCGTATCAGGTTCGAGACCCTAAGGTGTTGCTGTATGCAGGTTTTCAATTTATTGATAGTCCTCTTGTCGCAGGCAATTGTCGTTATGTTGTTGTTGTCAGTGTTTTTATTCTCATTACGAAAACACGCCCATACCAATACATTGTAACCTTTATCATCTAAAAAATTGAGATTTTAAGATGAAACATTGTGATATTTTTCTTATTTCTGCCTAAAATATAGATTGTGGGTACTCGATAGAACCGCCTCGATGAGGCGGTTCTAACGAGTACCCACAATCTATATCTTAGAGCAGATATAAGAAAAATAAGGTTTACCCCTACAAACCCCAGTTTTACTATATAAAAGTGGGATTCGATTGGGTCAAAATTATATAGGCATGTTTTCGTGATGAGTGTTTTTTTTTTATTCTGGCCATCCATTACTATAACACAACAGTGTGACATAATATCTAAAATAGCTACTTTTCTGATGAAAATCCGTGGTGTTTTGATTTTCGTATATATACTGCAAACATAGGTTGCGGGTGCTCGTTAGACCCGCCTCATTGAGGCGGTTCTAACGAGTTCCCAAAGTCTACGTCTTGGCGCAGAAATAAGAAAAATAATGAATAATTATCCCCGTAAACCCTAGTTTACTTTATATAAAGTAGGGTTTAGGAGGCGTTCATTTCACGGACTTGTCCACTTGATGTGCACGTTTTGTGTCGATCTCAATCGATCCAAACTTACTTTAAGTTAGCAAACCTAATGTCCTATAACGCCACGCATATATAGCATGTAAATAAAACATACATGCATATGTTATAAGGGAGAACAGAGAGAAAGAGGCGGGTCTAACGAACACCCGCAACCTATGTTTGGAATATACTGAAGAAAAATGTCACAATTTTCCTTCAGAAAAGTATCCATTTTGGTGATGTGAAAAAAATGCACTATGTCGCACGGGTGTGTTATCGAAATGGTAGTTCGAGGCACAGCAGCAGATAAGAAGATATGATAGCGATTACTTGTGGATATCTTTTTGATCGACTATTAAACAGGGAATACCCGGTTCGTGTCTTTTGATATCAATTTAATCCGGAAAGGCTTTGAGAACGCTTGTAGAATCGCGAGGCTTGCCGAGCGATTCTACACGCCCTTTGAAGCCGGGCCTGATAAACTTGATGACACGAATCTGGTATTCTATTTATCAGTTTATGCCCTTGTGGACACTCAGTAAATATGCAATTAACGAGCAGCTATCGACTGTCCTTAGTGCGTTTCAAGATTCCGGCGTGCAATAATTGGTCCATATATTTATTATCATCTGACCGTATTTTTCCTTGATATTTTGTCATGTATTTTATTCAATTTTTCCTGTAATAATTACTTCTTGCCCAATGTTTCTAGGAGTCCGGTTCATTCATCAAATTGCAATGCCACGTTGATCTGATAAAGCTCATTTGTTCTGAAATAGCATATCTCTATCAGGTCAGTGTGTTGCAATGCAATTATTGTAGGGGGTAATTGATATGTAAAGTAATTGTGTGTTTACGCATTGGAATCGAGTCATTAGAATCGCCTCATTTAGGCGATTCTATTGAATAAGTACACAAAACATACCACTTTTCAAGATACAATTAAAGAGGATCCTTATGGGCCCCCGTGCCATGGCCTAGTGGTTAAGAGCGCCGTGGTCCGAGCCTCGCTGGGATCATATATGAGACGCAAAGTTCTGCAACGGAAGGTCATGTGTTTTTTCTTCGGTTACTCCGGTTTTTCGCCCACCTCTATTTAGCGACCTGCTCGATATGAGTGAAATAATCTTGGAAGAGCCGTAAAATCAAAAACCAAAAAAACAAAAAAAACAAACGAGGACCCTCGTTATAATGGCAGTATTTGTTCCCTTTTATTGTGCCGTATTAAAGAATGTGCCGTTATAAAGATTCCCAGTTAGGAGTTTGATAGGTAATAAAATGCCTTTGACGGGCCTCCGTGGCCTAGTGGTTAAGAGCGCTGACTCTTGATCATTAGGTCTCTCACCGCTGTGGTTCGAGCCTCGCTCGGGTCACATGTGAGACGCCAAGTTCTGCAACGGAAGGTCAGGTGGTTTTTCTCCGGGTACTCCGGTTTTCGCCCACCTCTGATTAACGATCGGCTCGATATGAGTGAAATAATCTTGAAAGGGCGGTAAAACCAAAACCAAAAAATAAAATACCTTTTCCCTATTGTTACTCCAAGAAACAAATGTATTTTTTAGAATTGCCGCGATTCGTCTAACAAATAATTAATTATCTATAACATTTGTTTCTTGGAGTATAAGATTACAAAACCTTTCAGGACTAAAGACTCGATTTGTCCATTTCCAAACCGAGGGAAGCCCATGCCGCTCGGAACCGAGGCTAAGCCTTTAGCTAAGCAGTCATTCCATTCAAAATGCTGTTATAACGAGTTTTGCCGTTATAACGAGTGTCGGTATAAAGAGGCTTGACCACACGAATACCCACAATGTTATCCCGTAATTTGGATATATGGAACTAATGGAGGAATAACATTACGAAAACAGGCCTATACAAATACATTGTAACATTTATCCCCGAAAAAATGAAAATTTTAAGATGAAAAAGTGTGATATTTTTCTTATTTCTGCTCAAAATATAGATTGTGGGTACTCGTTAGAACCGCCTCATCGAATAGGCACAATCTATAATTTAGAGCAGAAATAAGAAAAATAAGGTTTATCCCTGTAAAGTAGAAGTAAAACAAAGATCAGGAATCGATACAATTAACTTACTCTACCCATCAAAGACACCAAAGGGAAAGAAACAAAAACATGAAGCGACCAGACCATAATGGAAACCTAAACAAAGGATGTCCATAAGGACAGTTACTTTCCCACAAAATGGCCAAATGGCCATCCAAAATAAAAAGACACAAGTGTTACACACCGTGAGTAGTAACAAACAACAACATAAATAAACCGGCACAGAAGTAGTTTTACTATATAAAAGTGGGGTTGAAGTGGGTCACAATTATATAGGCGTCTTTTCGTGATGTCAACTGATTCAATAGCGGGGTAGAATTAGTTAAAATTAATTCTTGTTTACTTCTTTTCAGATCTAACAGTCGGCGAACATCGTATGCCAAAGTATTTTCATTGGAATGACTTCTAGATGCTGCGAATATGAACTGGTGCTCAATTTACGCCAGAAGTGTTGAAGAACTCAAAGCTGTTCTATTCAATGCAAATGCCAAATAGTCCTACCACGGCATCAGATCGGTATTGCTGGTAGTCGCGTTAATTAAGGGGGTTATCGAAAGAGGAAATGTTGTTTCATTTTTAATCAACTTATTATCAGGTCGACTTGTTATCAATCGACCCAAAGTTACCAACTACACAGCTTTCCGCCCGCTATTGTCCACGTTACAATCGCTGACATAATCCAGGTTATGATGATATAATTCCAATTCTTCATCATTATGTACAGTTCGAGCGATTTGATTGGTTGAAATAAAAGTTTTATACTTCGATAAATTCCATGAGCAAGAATCTCAGACCTATTCCACACTGTGACAGGTAGTTGTATAACGTGAATTTAAAGAGCACTTTTAGAACCCGCGCGTTACGGCATTGTATATAAATGACGTCAACAACGTTAGATTCTAACACGGCGCGCCTATATAGGCAATGGAAAATAACTGTGTTTTATACTACAACAAATCACGGCAAGAAAGAGCGTGACGAATGACGTAATTAAAAACTGCCAACTAATGACGTCACTAGTCGATTTCCTTGACGTTGGACGGTGTAACGTCATTTTCTCGCATCGAAAACGTTAGAAAAGGATAAAAATGCATGTGTTTCAGTCGATATTTTCAGCGGGATTTCTTCTAACAATGGCGAAAAGTTGTGAGATTTTGAAGGAAACAACAGCATTATTGCCGATTTTCAGCCTGTTAGAATCGAAATAGATCAGCTGTGGTTTGTGATTTGTTGAGCAATAAATCACAGTTTGTCGGTCAGTTGTAAGTAGACAAATCACGCGCGCTACGCTGATCTTTTTCTTAATTTAAAGAATGAAAACTACTGAAAACGTAAATGTTAGAAGACAAATAAACTGAGTTTATAAACAACGTTTTTTTTTTCGCTTGGGTTTCTCTCAAAGATGGCAGCTTCTATTTGAATAATCATTCCGCCGTGCCCGTTCTAAGTTCATTCTTTCGCTTTCAAAAAAATCCTAAAAAAGTACCTTTTTGAATGGCATTTTTAATTTTGCGATGACACAGCTGGAATAATAAGGAATGCATTTTCATTTTGGTGGATTTTATCGATGTGTAAACTCCGGCAAATCACTCAAAAACTTCGCATTATGCAAACACGCCTATTCAAACACATTCGCACCTTTATCACCGAAAACATGAATATTTCATGATGAAAAATTGTGAAATGTTTCTTATTCCTGCTCAAAATTGAGATTGTGGGCACTCGTTAGAACCGCCTTATCGAGGCGGTTCTAACGAGTACCCACAATCTATATTTTAGAGCAGAAATAAGAAAAATAAGGTATACCCCCGGAAACCCCAGTTTTACTATATAAAAGTGGGGTTCAAGGGGGTCAAAATTAAATAGGTGTGTCTTCGTGATGACAAATAAACTGAGCTTATAGACGACGTTTTTTTCGCTTGGGTTTCTCTAAAAGATGGCAGCTTCTAATTGAATAATCATTCCGCCGTGTCCGTTGTAAGTTCATTATTTCGCTTTCAAAAAAAATCCTAAAAAGGTACATTTTTGAATGGCATTTTTAATTTTGCGATGACCCAGTCATCAAAAACTTAGCATGAAGTTCCATGCAGATAAAATCCGCAAAAATGAAATTAATTCCTATTTTAAAGCATCACTGTTCGCGATATACCAAAGTCGTTAAAAATGGTACTAGCTGCTCCTCGCTTGGCACTCTGATTAACGGGGTAGAGCTAGGTCTGGTCGACCCAGTGTCAGGATAATGTGACTGGGTGTGGTATCATGTAATGTGTCTGGGACATGATACGTCAGTGAGAAAGCACTATAAAAGTGAGCACTGAACTCTCTGTCGCAACCAGACACCGTCGTGATATGACTGAAAAATTGTTGAAAGCGACGTTAAACACGAATTCACATACATACACAAAGCATCACTGTTCTTCTTGCGCTGCGTAAAGACGTTGGTCATCTGTAAAATCCGGACTTGTCTCGTGTACTGGATCACTGGCAAACAGTATGAGCCAAGATCAGACACCGTAGAACGTGGCTTCTGATCTCGGTCTTCACGATTTGCTTTCAGTATAGGAATTTAAGGGTTAAATGAAACAGTCCCTTAGGCCCTGTTCAGGATCATTTTGTCAGCCTACCATCATGAAAACATGCCTATATAAATTAGACCCCCTTGTATCCCACTTTTATTCGGGTAAAACTGGGGTTTACAGGGGTAAACCTTATTTTTCTTATTCCTGCTCCAAAATATAGATTGTGGTTACTCGTTAGAACCGCCTCGATGAGGCGGTTCTTACGAGTACCCACAATCTATATTTTGAGCAGAAATAAGAAAAATATCACCATTTTTCATCTTAAAATGATCATTTTTTTCGCTGGTAAAGTTTACAATGTACTGGTATAGGCGAGTACCCACACCCTATATTTTGAGCAGAAATAAGAAAAATATCACCATTTTTCATCTTAAAATGTTCATTTGTTTCAGTGGTAAAGTTTACAATGTATTTGTATAGGCATGTTTTCGTAATGACGCTCAGAGACAATCGACCAATCAGAGCTATCAGAGCTTTCGGATATTTTTTTCCAATTGTAGCTTACTACTGCTGATCATCTTTTCAAGTTTTTTATACACCCATTCTTCAATGGTTCGAACACCTTGAAAGTTTGTTAAACATCAGGGACCAATTGTTCAAGCCCTTGTCATAGTGTAGTTTATATTTTCTTATATTTTCTTGTCCTTTGGGACCATTGATTTCATTGTGGAATTTTGAAAGTATTTGAGGGTCACTGATTAGGCCTAATTGGCCGAAACTAGCTAGTCTGGCCCAGAAACATGCACGCTCCATATTTTTCAGTTCTGTGGTGTATTCCTCAGTTGCTTCCAAAGGATAACCCTTCTATAGAAAAATATCACAATTCTTTTTCATAAAATTTTCATTTTTTCGGCGAAAGAGGTGGCAATGTATTTGTATAGGCGTGTTTGCGTAATGTGAGGAAAAGGGATGAAATGCGAGGCAGGGCCGACCAACCATATATATTTACATTTCCAGTGTGAAGTCTAATTTAAACCTATAGAAATCAATTGCGTTCATACTTCCATGAACGCATCGAATCACATGATTTTCAGTGACGTTAAGTGACGTCATTTTAAACCATTGTTCTCTACGGGCGTTGATGACGTCATTTAGTTCACAATTGCAGTTGCATGTATATCTTTATATATTTTACCCTGTGTCACAAGAAATCCTGTTTTGGGAGTATGCGACAAGATGAGTCACAAACTAATCTGCTGAGCATGAAATTTTGTGTACAGAAAGTAGAGGCGCAGTACTATCCAACTGGCGATAGCTTAGATACACATGCGCCGATTTACACCGTGATTGTACGCCAATGGCAGAAAACAGGATTTCTCTTGACGTGTCTCAAATATAAATTAGACCAAGCAAAATCACGCTCGTGTAGAATTGTTTTGTGTACAATGTCTTGAATAAAGGGTGGGGTTGACAGGCGTGTTTTTACACGGACTTGTCAGCGTGGTGAGTTTTACATATGAGCCCCGCCAAGCGAATTTGTGTCTTCAAGCATTCCGTCATGACAAATTTTAAATGCGCATGGCCAGCCATTCAGAGGGACCAGGGGTATGGCTTTCTGTCTGAAGGTTTCTCTTGATTCACTGCTTGTATGAGCGAGCAGCGAAGGTTCTTGCGAGACTGCGCGGATACGCAGGCTCGCCTGAACCTTCGCTGCTCGCATAGGCGATCAGTACCAAAATCGCTTGACGGGGCCCAATTATGTATTCGTATTTTTATATGGAATTTTTTTTTGTTTGTGCTTTAATTAGCAAACTTTCAAGTTTTTATATCGTTATTCTTAAAGTATTAAAATTTTATACTGTATAATTTTACTTCAGAAGAAGTGCTTTGAAAGATATTTTTAGCAGTTTTACAGACTAAATGTCGTTTCAAGTGAATACATGCATAATTATGTTCAACATATTATGTTTTATTGAAATAGTTGATACAATCCTGTTGCGTTTTTCTACTTGCAATGTTATACATCCTTAAGTTTTTATAGGTTATTGACTTTATATTGTGAAATATTCGGCACGAGTTCATATGGCGAAGGACGCACGAGCTCGTGCGTCCTTCGCCATATGAACTCGTGCCGAATATTTCACAATATAAAGTCAATAACCTTGAACTGTCTACTAGAATTCAGCATTGCCTGGTATAGAAATCAGAACGTAAAATCAGATTATATATCTTTAAGTGGATTGAAATGGAAAACAATGAAGGTCTTTAAGTGACTCCCTACACATTGAAAACCACGCCCAATGGTGCCAAAACGAAGACGACGTTAACTTTGTAGGATGTGACGTCATTAAAAACATTGACGTTTCTCAAGCAGGACGCCATTTTTAGCTCGTCTGTTTTTTGAAAAAAAAAAAAACTTTCGAGCTATTGTCATCACTCCGGCGTCTGCGTTGTCGTTGTCGTCGTCTGGCGTCGTCTGGCGTCGTCGTTCCAAGAAAACTTAACCTTGGCTATAACTTAAAAAGTATTAGACCTAGCCTCATGAAACTTCATACACACACTCATCATCACAAGAGCTACATTTTGACCAAGGACCATAACAACATTGTTGATTTTGGCTGAATTATCTCCCCTTTCCAATTTTTTTTCTGAAACACATTTTTTGCTCTCATTTTAATACTATTCACAACAGAGCCTTCAAACTTCACATGAATGTTCCTTGGGACAAGACCTTTTCAGTGATACCACACTATTTGATCTGTGACTTTGACCTTTGAACTTTGACCTATTTTTCGAAAATTTAACCGAAAACCTTAACCTTGACCATATTTCCAAAAGTATTTGGCCTACCTTCATGAAACTTCATACACATACTTACCATCAAAAGAGCTACATTCCCTACAAGTTTTATAACTCCATCTTGCAATTTGATTGAATTATCTCCCCTTTTCTCTCCGTTTTTTTTAATTGTTTTTGTCTCTTATTTCAATACTATTCACAACAGAGCCTGACATGGAAAAACAGACGAGCATGGCGCCGCTTGCGATGCTCTTGTTTTCCGAAGCGTCGGCTATATTTCTTTCAAAGTAATCCTGATTTCGTAGAAGAAAGTATTGAAAATTTAAACAGATTGCAAGAGGTCATATTGGACAGTATAATATGCGCTTTATGCACTTTGTCAGAACCTATGTTCGTTTGGTTTTGCATTCTTTCTGTCCATGCGTACGACAAGATGGCCGCCGATGTTTAATCTTCAATTACATAGATTTGAAAGTAGTTCTATTGAGACCGAGACTGCTTACCTACGGGCAATATGAGCTTGCTCATCGTAAGATCTTGCAGTTTACCTACGGGCAATATGAGCTTGGATACGGACAATATGGAAATTATTGACCGGTAACTTCTGTAAAAAGTAAACGGGACATTTTCTGGGTATATAATAAGATTGTGTATTGTGCAACAGGAATAGTTTTTAAAATGTAAATTGGCATTGTGTGTTGGCCAGAGCATATAAACATCTCATGGAGCTGGCAGCTTACTATTTAGTTTAATGTGATAGTGAAGTCACTGACCACTGGATGCCCAGACTGTCAGCGATATTTCAGTAACAATTATTATATTACTTCAAATTTTCCAGTTCTGTGGTGTATTCCTTGCTTCCAAAGGATAACCCTTTTATAGAACATATTCCGAGAACGCTTGTAGAATCGCGAGCAATTCACGGTCACTTATTCATGGTCCTCAGTGCCTCCCAGCATTCTGGCTGTCGATATATTTAGTTTCAGCTGACCATATTTTTTCTATGATATTTTTTTTTCAAGTAATATTACCACTTTCAAGTGCTTATGTATAATCCGGCCCAGTAAACTGACCGTCTCGACAATGGCCTAAATATTGGTGGCTGGGCCGTGAAACGCAGAACAATCAAACAAAGAAATAAAACAAGAGAATAAAAGAAAACAAGTTTATTCTTGCACACCAGACAAGGAAATCCGTGATTTTACCCTGGGATAGAAATGTATGTTCTGACCCTGGTGTTCCGACCCCAAATCGAATATAACCGCGTGTTTGATAAATGCACTGGTTGATTACAACCTCACGCGCGGCGTCGTCATGCGTGACGTCACTAAACATTCCTGTTGTGTCATCACAAAATGGCGGACGTTGGTAACCGAAGTGACAGCAGCATTAAAAATTCGCAATAGAAATGGAAGGTATGCAAGAAAAAGAATCCAATATGGGTGTGAGGGGTGGATGGAACAATCCGTCCCTCGGGATCACTGTCCGGCATCACTCGGCAAGCCTCGTGATGCCGGACAGTGACCCTCGGGACGGATTGTTCCATCCACCCCTCACACCCATATAAGATTCTTCTATTCTATCACAGCACTGTAATAAAAGTTTTAACACCTACTCTGCCAGTAAAAAATAACAATTTCAAAATTTATATTTTCCATAAGACTAACAAGCAACATGTTCATCGTAAAACACTGACATTCAGCACCCATCAACTCAAATTTATGGACGGAAAAATTCCTGCTACGCTTCCTCACAACACTAGACAAGATTCGGACATTCGCAGTGCCATTACGAAAACACGCCAATACAAATACAATGTAAACTTTACCGCCGAAAAAAAAACAACAAAAACGAAACATTTTAGATGAAAAAGTGTGCTATTTTTCTATTTCTATTCAAAATATAGATTGTGGATACTAGTTAGAACTGCCTCGACGAGGCGGTTCTAACGAGTACCCACAATCTATACTTTAGAGCAGAAACAAGAATAATAAGGTATACATGTACATGTACCCTTGTAAACCCCTGTTTTCGGCCCCGCCCATCGGGGCTTGAAGAAATATATGGGCTGCATGATGCTTCCACGCAGAGCTGAGTCCGACCCGTACACGAATACTGGTAAACCGCTTAGAGGATCTAAGCCTGCCCAGGCAAAGTGGTGCGCACGAGTCGGACCGTCCATGCTTATAAACCCTTTTGGTTTCATTGGACGACAGGGCTTGAGAAGTCATTCTTACATGCTTTTCAATGAAATATAGAGATTTCTCAGTGAAATAGAAAATGATATTGTCACTGTTTCAAACAGTGACTGACATCAATTTTATTTTTCACTGTTTGGAACTACTTTTTTTCTCCGAATCTAATTCTGTGGTCAGTTTTCCATCGTCAGATGATTATAAATTAATGAACTGTACAAGATTTGACGCTATGCCCGTTCACACGTCACGTGGACGTTCATGGCGTCATTTCGACGCTGACGTCACGCATTTTGTTGCGCGACGTTAGATCTGTCCGCGCCTTCTTTGGGAAACTAATATCGCAATTATTTCAGTAACCATTAATAAAAATGCCATCCCAGGCTATTTCTCAGGTGCAAACTAAATATTATACCCAGTAAATACGTTGGACACCACTAAATTGCCGCGAAACGACCACTCATGAACACCTAAACTGGTATTTTCACTCGTGGCTACGCCACTCGTGAAAATACTGGTTTTGGTGTTCATTCGGTGAAATAAAATTTGATCTTACACTGAAAAAATTAAATATCCTCTATTTTCATCTCAATGTCGGGTAAAAGTCCCACAAAATTGGAAGCAACGTCTCCAAAATGACATTTACAGTGTTGACGGGGACATTAAACCTCAAGTCAAACAAACCAAACAAAACACCAGTTTAGCTATATAAAAGTGGAGTTCAAGGGGGGTCAAAATTATATAGGCGTGTTTTCGTCATGATTAACAGAAAAACCGCTATAGTTAAGGTCAAGAACATAACGATAACTCACCCGTATGACATAGTGCATTTTTCACATATCCAAAATGGCTACTTTTCTTATATAATCCTTGATATTTTACCAATCAATCCTCGGAACAAAGGTTGTGTGTGCTCGTTAGAACCACTTCATTGCGGCGGTTCTAGCGAGTACCCCCGGCCTATGTCTTGGGGCTGAAATAGGATAAATAACGAAAACCCCCGTAAACCCTAGATTTCTCTTTATAAAGTGGGGTTTAGGGGGTTTTCATTTCACGGACTTGTTCACGTGATGATATGTAAATGGGTTCTCCAATATAATTTTAGCAAACTTGAGCCAGGACTCAAGGTGAGCTTTTGTGACCGCTGGGCGTCCGTCGTCCGTCGTGCTCGGCCGAAGTGTGTCGTCCGTCGTGCTCGGCCGTAGTGTGTCGTCCGTCGTGCTCGGCCGTAGTGTGTCGTCCGTCGTGCTCGGCCGTAGTGTGTCGTCCGTCGTGCTCGGCCGTAGTGTGTCGTCCGTCGTGCTCGGCCGTAGTGTGTCGTCCGTCGTGCTCGGCCGTAGTGTGTCGTCCGTCGTGCTCGGCCGTAGTGTGTCGTCCGTCGTGCTTGGCCGTAGTGTGTCGTCCGTCGTGCTCGGCCGTAGTGCGTCGTCCGTCTGCAAACAACATCTCCGCTGGATTTTTAAAATATTTTTATCGGAATGTTTCTTGGGTGACCCTCTACCAAAATTGTTCCGCTCGGCTAAACAAAATTTGCCGAAAAAAAAATAGAAAAAGAAATCCCTGAAAATGACATCTCCTAATGGCCACGATTTCAAAATAATTTCACAGGCATGTTTCCCCAATGATCCTTAACTGAAAACGCAAAAATCATTCAGCTTTGCTAAACAAAATGGCCACCAGCGGCAACAAAATAAAAAAAAATGCCTTTAAATGACAACTTCTCTGAAAATGTCTCGATTACAAATAATATTCCTTGGGTAACCCAAAATGGCTATAACCGTTCTGCTGCATGGCTACCAAAGCTAAAAATAGAAATAAAAAAGCTTTAAACAACATCTCCTCTTATGCAACTTGCTCGATATTAAAATTGTACTCTTATGACCATTTACTGAGGTTGCTTAAATCATTCAAATGGCTCGATTTCAAAAACAAAAATAAACACGCACACACGCACACACACACGCGCATGCACACACGGACGGACGGACACACACACACACACACACAGACACACACACACACACACACAGAAATGACGCTCTACAGAAATCACTAAAATCATTCCGCTATGCTGAACAAAATGGCCACCAGAGCAAAAAATAGGGGAAAAACTCTTTAATTGACATTTCCGCCTAGAAAAATTACCGATTTCAAAATAATGTTACAGAAATATTCAAAGACCCTATACCAAAATTGCTAGTATTGAACAGGTCTGTTGAACAAAATTGCCAACAGAGCTAAGAACAGAATAAAACCCGACTACTCCTCCCAGGCAAATAATAGTCCTATTTAAAAATAATTTCACATGGATACTCCTTGGGTGACACTCTTCCAACCTTGCTGAAGTCGTTCTGCTCGACGGAACAAAATGGCCCACAGAGCTAAAACAGAAACAAAACAAAACAAAAAAAAAACTTTAATTGACATCTCATCTAAAGCACATGGCTATATAAATATTTCTTGGGTGATCCTCTACCAAAATTGCTGAAACGGTTACGATCCACTGAACAAACTGGCCACCAGCGCTAAAAATAAACAAACCTTTCAACGACATCTCCTCCTAGACCAACGGCCCAATTTCTACATAATCTCAAAGGAATGTCCTTTTATGATTTTTTCTCTGAAATTGCTGAAATCATTCCGTTCTGTTGAACAAAATGGCCGCCAGTGATAAAAATAGAAAAAAAAAAACTTTAAACGACAACTTCTACAAGGCAAATGGCTCGATTTTAAAATAATTTCAAAGAAATTTTTCGTTTCCATATTACCCTTTACCAAGAACTGCTGAAATGTTCCGCTTGGCCATACAAAATGGCTTCCAGAGCTAAAATAGACAAAACCTTAAAACGACAAAAGCGCATTGCAAATACTTGGATCGTCCAGCGGGGGTGTGCGCGCTGATCTGAGTATTTGCTGTGCACTCAAATCCAAATACTTATTTATGCACGACTCGGCGCATTCAATAATTCCTATTATCTCTAAAACGAGACTTATATATGTATATGGTGCAGACCCAAATCAGGCGCCTCATTGTTCAAAACTAACGACGTCGTTAGTTAACGTATCGTTAAAACTTTGATCATTAAATATGGCAAATAGGCTAAAATTTTTGCTGCAAAAAATGTGAGTAGCTTTAATGCAAAAGCTGCTCACATTTTTTCAGCAAAAATACCAAAATTTACGATATTAAACTTGCTAGAAGAGTTAACAATATGACCACTAACGAGCTCGTAAAGCTAACAAGGCTTTGAAAAACTGGTCCCTTGTCTGTATAAATTGCAAATACAACAAATATATAAACATTCTAAAATTACAAATATTTGTCAAATATTTGTCGGGACAAACAGCAGCCCACAAAAGCTTATGAAAACATGCCTTTTAAGATCAAAAGTTTGATACCAAAAAAGGGGGGGAAGAGAGAGAGAGAAAAATTGAAACTTCCGGATAAAATTGTGGGTACCCGTGCTGAAGCCAGTGACTCAGCATTACGATAACACATCCTAGTGACATAGGACAGGTTTTCTTTTCCAAAATGGTTATTTTTCTGATGAAAATTCGTGATATTTTTCTTATTCATGATTTAAACATAGATTGTGGGTGCTTGTTAGAACAGCCTTATTTAGGCGATTGTAACGAGTACCGTTTATCTATATTTTTAGCTTAACTAAGCAAAACAACGTATACCCCCGTAAACCCCAAAGTGGGGTGTTCATTTCACGGTCATGTTAACATTTAAATATAATTTCGCAAACTCTCTACCAGAAGTGCTTCAATGGTACATGCACTGCTGCACTGAACAATATTCATCACGTGAACAAGTCCGTGAAATGAAGACCCCCTATACCCTACATTATATAGGGGAAACTGGGGGTTACGGGGGTATATATTATTTTTCTTATTTCTGCTCCAAGACATAGGTTGTGGGTACTCGTTAGAACCGCATCAGTGAGGCGGTTCTAACGAGCATCCACAACCTATGATTGCAGTATTTATAAGAAAAATATGACGGGATTTCATCAGAAAAATTGTAATTTTGGAGATGTGAAAAAATGTACTATGTCGCACGGGTGTGTTAGCGTAATGGCAGTTGGTAGAGTGTCCGCTCCGGGGAATGGGAGGTCTCGGGTTCGATCCCGGGCCGCGACATACCAAAGTCGTTAAAAATGGTACTAGCTGCTCCTCGCTTGGCACTCAGATTTACGGGGTAGAGCTAGGACTGGTCGATCCAGTGTCAGGATAATGTGACTGGGTGTGGTATCATGTAATGTGTCTGGGACATGATACTTCAGTGAGGCAGCACTATAAACGTGAGCATTGAGCTCCCTGTCGCAACCAGACACCGTCTGAATATGACTGAAAAATTGTTGAAAGCGACGTTAAACCCGAATTCACACACACACATTAGCGTAATGGCAGATTGAGTGTGAAATAAAGGCATTACCAAATCTTGCCTCAGGTGAGCGAATTAGGTCAATCTTGTTCATTTAAGGTTTAAGAAGCTCATATTTTCAAAACCATGTGATGTACATGTATTTGGTTCATACGTGACATGACAATACATTTCGAAAACACGCCTATACAAATATATTGCCAATTTTTTGGCAACTAATAGAAATTTTAAGATGAAAAATTGTGATTTTTTTCTTATTTCTGCTTTGAGCAGAAATAATAAAAAATAATGTGTACCCCCTTAAACCCAAGTTTTACTATATAAAAGTGGGGTATGAGGGGTCAAAACTATATAGGCGTGTTCTCGTAATGCATATACATATGCTCGGCGGTTGTAACGAGTACATACAATCTGTTTTTGAGCAGAAATAAGAAAAATAATAGATACCCCTGTTAACCCTAGTTTTGTTATATAAAAGTGGGGTCTATGGGGTTTAAAATCATGTAGGCGTATTTTCGTGATGCAGTTTAATAAGGGGATAACTGTATTCAAAATTGTCATTTGGGGAGGTAAATCGGTGGTTTTACGGTCGGAAATTTCGTTTTACGGCGACGCGTCAGCGGAGCCGTAAAACGTAATTTGCGACCGTAAAACCACCGATTTACCTCCCCAAATGACAATTTTCAATACAGTTATCCCCATTCTAATGCACTTTTTCGGTTGTTAAGCTAAAAATTGTACTACTTTGCACAAGGCGACACTCACAGTGAGCTGCGTAAAACCAAATGCCAGCCAATGAAAAGCGACGTTACGTAATGACGTCGGGTTTCCGACAGTATATCGTGGAATATACTGTCGCAAATGTTTGACGTTAACCAATCAGACGTCGCGTTACATACGTAAGTGCATTAGAATTATGTCTATGTCCCGCCATAAGTCATAACGATAACACACTCGTGCGAGATAGTGCCCATTTTTTCACATCTCCATTTTTCGCTACATGAAGTGGGGTTAATGTATGATAAATAAAATCTTGCATTCATGTTCATGTATTATTAATCTTATTAAACGCGTCAGGAAATGACTAAAATGTTCGGTGAGGCGTCTTATTTTATCCCTTTTCCTTGACTGGTTTAATAAATCCAATATACATGGACACTTATTTATCACAGTGTATAATCCCCACTTCATGTAGCGAAAAATGGGGTTTTATAAGAGTATATATTGTATCCTTTATTATGGCTCAGATTCAGGGATTGTAGGTTCTGGTACTCACGTCATGCGCACATGTTGTTAAGGTTTTTGTAGATTCATAGCCACAAAAAGCGAATTTGTGTCTTTAGACATGCGCACCAAATGCTTACTTAGGTCAGATGCGCAGTCTGATCTTAGTGTTCACTTGGCGTTGTATGCCCGACTGGGGAGTGAGTTCGCAAATTGTTAAAATCTGAGCAAATACACAAGTTTTGCTTGTCGTCGTATTTTAGTTAATCGCCAGCTTTTAGCACGAAAATACGCTGTCATTGCTGTTGTTATTATTGTTTTTGCTGCTGCTGATGTCGCCGCTGTTGTTGTTGTTTTTGCTGTTGTTGACATGGTTGTTTTTTTTTTTTTTTTTTTTTTTTTGTTTTTTTTTTTTTGTTTTCGTCGAAACGATTCTCCTAGCCGCCTCCTTCATGGAGACCTTGAAAATGCGAATCGTTGAGACATGGTGTGTCGCATATGCAATTCAGCCGCCAGTCCTCGACATAGACATATAAAATAACTAACTTTAAAGGCAGTTTCAAAGCGATGGTTTATTTGGCGGCGCACATGTATTTGGTTCCTGTTTGTTCCGACAGAGAATCATAAAACACACATTCACAGTTTCATTTAAACACGTTTTAATTGTCAAGGCACAAAAAATTTAAATATTATGAAACTTTCACGAATTCCCTACGAAATACATGTAGTGTTATCCGAAAACTTCTTGAATTAACAATTAGAGGCAGAATTTACGGATTTTAAATAATTGACGGGTTTAGCCGTTTCAAGACAGCTTATTTTATATAAAATTCCGTGCTTCATGAAGTTTCACAAAAAATTAACTACAGTGCTGTAGGCTAATTCTGCGCACTCAAGACTTTAAGCTTTTGTTTCACCCTATCCAGTGAACCAAAACCTGTATTGTGATTGTAGCAGTATGCTATACAGCTGTCTTAGTTTGTTAAAAGACAATAGCAACCATAAATATATCCGGTGTTGTCTTTAAAAAGACAACCCCACCATGTTAAGACGCAATCAATTTTGTCTGCTAATTCCGCACACCCGAACAATAACATCCAGTCCGAGGGTTGGAAACGCCCATCTACAACAGAACCCCATATTGGATTCTTTTTCTTGCACAACACCTCTGGTTAGTTTTGACAGCTCGCACATGTATATTGTTTACAAAATAAAATTAGTGCGGAACTAGTTCCGGCAGTTGAATAGAATTGAAGCGCATTTATGTTAGTTGCCTGGGTCGGAACACCAGGGTCTGAACATAAATTTCTATCCCAGGGTAAAATCACGGATTTCCTTGTCTGGTGTGCAAGAAACAATAATCTAGACAAGAAAGGTGTTTTGTTCTACTTCTTAGGTCATATGTTGCTTAAAAGCCGAAGGTCCAGCTGGTTGGAATAAATAGCTGTCAGTAACATTTTTTTACAAAATTTAATAAGGGCCTGTGACCCTCATTAAGCCTGATTAAGGTAATAAAGAAAAAAAAATTGGATTCCATTCGCCCAGTATACAGTCCAAGTCTCATCCATAATAATATATGAAGCTTTGTTGGGAAATGAAAACATTAAATCCGGTCCATTTAATTTTGAAATAATCCCTAAGCCATCACGAGAACACGCCTATATAATTTTGACTCCCTTGAACCCCACTTTTATATAGTAAAACTGGGGTTTCCTGGTGTATACCTTATTTTTCTTATTTCTGCTCTAAGATATAGATTGTGGGTACTTGTTAGAACCGCCTCGAGGAGGCGGTTCTAACGAGTACCCACAATCTATATTTGGAGCAGAAATAAGAAAAATATCGCAATTTTTCCTCATAAAATTTTCATTTTTTTCGGCGATAAAGGTGGCAATGTATTTGTATAGGCGTGTTTGCGTAATGGCAGAATTGGCAGATGCGCAAAATTAGCCTAAACGACTGTATATACAGTGAAACTTAGAAAACTCGAACAGGAAAGCTCGTTTACCGTGGCTAATTCGAACACGTTCTCTGGTCCCCAGAGATCCAGACTTCTATCTTTTTGGAGTTGTTCCTGATGTGATAAGTTTTGTTTGTTTCATTTGTGGTTCAACGTCCCCGTCAACACTGTAAAGGTCATTTTGGAGACGTTGCTTCCAATTTTGTCGGACTTTTACCCGACAATGAGATGAAATGACACCTCAAGCCCTGCCATCCAATGAAACCAATCGGGTTTGTAAGCATGGACGGTCCGACTCGCACCGCTTTGCTGGGGCAGGCTTAGATCCTCTTAGCAATTTATCAGTACTCGTGTGCAGGTCGGTTTCAGCTCTGCGTGGATTTGCTTTAAATGTATGTTGTGTGTACGCATTCTAATGAGTACACACATAATGAGTACACACAACATACATTTATTTTATAAATGATCGTAGAGATCTCCATTATAACTTAAAACTATGATTAAACCTCAGTAATTCGAACAACCGTTATTTAGAACAAATTTGTTTGGTCCTAAAGGTTTTCTAGTTATCGAAGTTCGACAATATTTGCCTTCGAAAATTGCTGAATTAAAGTTTATATACAGCATTTTATTCAGCTACAAAGACAAGCCTCTTTTGCTTCTTTCCCTGTTGCTTCCCTAAATGATCCAATCTTAGTAACTGCGCAGCTTGTTTCGCCATTGCATTTGGATCAGTTGTTTCTTGCGCAGGTTTATAACGAGGCTCCAATGGCCTCGTTCTCGCGTGCGATATAATATCCGGTGTTCTTTCACGATCTGACAGTCTGTCTCGAGGCTGTAAATCCCGCTTTGGTCTGTCGCCTCGAACTAACGCTCTCGCTCTTTCACGTTCGTCGTCGTATAAAGTGTTCCTGTCGGGCGGAGGTGGTATTTTTATGTCGTTACTGCTCGCAGGAACACCTCCCGACCGCCGTCGATTTCGTTCGTTGACATTGTTAGGAACGGGCATTGCGTCAAGTGTTATGATTTCTTCTACAGATTCTCTCCTCTTCTTGTTACCTTCGTAAGGCGGGGGCTTAGATATCGGCCTGTTATAATTGTTCATTGATTCTTCATATGGAGGTGGCCTCGGTGATGGCCGTCCAGAACTATTTATATCGTCCTCAAAAGCATTGTTTACATACTGATTGTTCGGTAACGGTTGTCTCTTACTGTGTACCGCAGCTGCTGTTACAACCGTTCCTGCGACGGCTCCTTTCGCTGGATAATCATACTGGCTCTCGCCGGGAACCTGCCATGGTAATGGCGTACTTGTACCGCTTTCGTTTTCCATTCCGACGACAACTTCCGATGACGTAGCTGCCCCGTCACGTGATGTTATTCCGCCCGTTGGATTAGTTATTGTATTAACTCCTGATTGCGCCTGCGCAATATTCGTTGGACTTTCGAGCGATTCTGATTCCATAAGCGCTTCCTTATTTTTTGACTTTCTCTTTCTTCGTTTAGCGTATCTGCGACACCTCGCGATGCAATAGATTACTGCGCAGCCGCCGTAAACTATCACTATGATTGGGAGCACAAGAAACATAGCAAAATTGTTCTTGTCTTCGTAGAACTTTTCAACATCTTCCCACTTAAGATCACGTTTTGTCCGAGATAACACAGGTTCTTTGTAAAGGCCGCCATTTGCATTGAGGAAAAACATATTTATGTCACCTCGAGTTTCATCTGTTCCACCAGTGTAAGAATCAGATTGTCCTCCTGGCTGTGCTTCCGTCCCTTGAAAAGAAAGGAGAGGAAAACGTTACTTTCAGTTGAACCCTTTTTGTACCACATGGAATCTTCCTCCTTATATATGATATGGCACGAGTCAATCTCAAAATTTAGGGGTGTCTGGTTGTGGTTTCTTCAAAATTTATTTGGTGTTGTTTTTACAAACAGTGTAGGCCCTGATCAGACGCCGCATTCTGCGGCGTCTGATCTTGGCCTGCACTGTTTGCTTGCGAACCAGATTTGCGCCTCATCGAGGCGATTCTAACAAATGTCCATAACATTTGTTTCTTGGAGTAACTATGTGGAAAGACCTTTATAACCTATTAAAATCCTAACTGGGATTCTATATAACGGCAAATTCATTATAACGACACAATAATAGGGAATAAATACTGTTGTTACAATGCGGGTCCTCTGTATTCTATTTTACATCAAGGTACAAGAACTGTATTACACAAGAGGTGAATGTTCCTGAAGACAACGCTTAAAGACCGCCAGTTGTTCAAAACTAACGACGTTGTTAGTTAACGAATCGTTAAAACTTTGATCATTAAATATGCCAAATATGCTGAAATTTTTGCTGAAAAATTGTGAGCAGCTTTTGCGGACACAAAAGCTGCTCATATTTTTTTTTCAGCAAAAATACCAAAATGTACGATATTGTACTTGCTAGAAGAGTTAACAACATGGACACTAACGAGCTCGTTAAGCTAACGATGCTTTGAACAACTGCCCCCTGCTATGTGACGTTAATGATAAGGCACTGTTCAAAGGTTAGGATCTACCATACATTGACCCTCTCGAACCTAATCTTCCTGATTAAGAGGGGCTCGTCTCCCCGCGTACCTATTTGTATATCATTAAACATTATTTTGCAAAACTTATGATGAACAGAACTGTCTAACTAACAGCTTAGAGCAAATCATATCCGAATTAGGGTGCCTGCTTTATTTAATTTCGTGTCAGACAAAAAATACTGAATTAAATGCAGAGATATTGTTATACTGCAACGAATTTTTCAGGCATTTGACTGGACAGCGCGAGGGCAATTATTTTCCTTATAACCCGTGAGTCCTCTCGCGCTTGCCTTCTCTGAACTGCAATGTCCACCATCTTGAATTTACTGCTGTCGGTAAGAAATATAAGCAAAACGATTCCATTTACCACAATAATTTCCAGCCAATGAATTTAAACTGAAAACGTTTTATTGTTTTCAGTCATTCGGTATTTTTTATATTATTTTTCGTTATAAAACTCTCATTCCAACATGACGTCAACATTTTTCCACTGAGCACATATAAACATGTACCACTGACGACGTCCGCTTAAAACGAATCATTTGCAAATCATTGCAACAATGTATAAAATGTCCTATGGTGTATATTTCCCGAGTTTGGATTTCGAAGAACACGAGCTTGCGAGTCATCACGTGAACAAGTCCGTGAAATAAAGACGCCCCTAAACACCACTTTATATAGAGAAAACTGGGGTTTAAGGGGGTATACATTATTTTCCTTATTTCTTCTCCAAGATATAGGTTGTGGGTACTCGTTAGAACCACCTCAATGAGGCGGTTCTAACGAGCACCCACAGCCTATGTTTGCAGTATAAATAAGACAAAATATCATGGATTTTCATCAGAAAAGTAGCCACTTTGGAGATGTGAAAAATACACTATGTCGCACGGTAGTGTTAGCGTAATGGATCTTCGATATGCGAATAAAGGGCAATGCTATGCATTGCAGGAGCAATGCTATGCATTGCAGGAAGATGAAACCAACCGAGTGACACACACACTACACTTGTTCTGTCATTTTGTCACGTACATTACGAAAACACGCCTATACAAATACATTACCACCTTCATCGCCGAAAAAATGAAAATATGATGAAAAATTGTGATATGTCTCTTATTTCTGCTCAAAATATAGATTGTGGGCACTCGTTAGAACCGCCTCATCGAGGCGGTTCTAACGAGTACCCACAATCTATATTTTAGAGCAGAAATAAGACAAATAAGGTATACCCCACGAAACCCCAGTTTTACTATATAAAGTGGGGTTCAAGGGGGTGAAAATTATATAGGCGTGTTTTCGTCCATAAAATATTTTAGAGTAGAAAAAAGAAAAGTAAGGTTTACCCCCGGAAACCCGAGTTTTACTATATAAAAGTGGGGTTCAAGGGGTGAAAATTATTTTTGAAGTTATTTTTGGAGAGAAATGTTTAGCAGTGATAACCTGTTTCACAAACTCGATGGCTGCCAACGAACACTAGTAGCAACAGTAAGAAACGTTCCACGAATATTGGGATCGACCATGGTTTTTCATGCATTAACATTCGCCGGGTCCCAAGGAAGCTGTTTGAACATGAGGCCGCCAGGCCGAACGTTCAAATATCTTCCGAGGGATCCGGAAAATGTTAATGCAATGAAATAATCATGGATGATCGCTGTTCTTGCATAACTTACGATTCCGACAGCAAATTTTGACGAAAACGCCCAAAAGCTAAATATAAACTCCATATAAACTCTTCAAATGCGACCGGCGAACCAACATGGCGGCCAGTTCAGAATGTTGTTTACAATGACGTTGTTACGCAGTAACCATCTGACGTCATCACAGAACCCTAAAACGCTACGTTCAGGGCAATAATGTTACGTCGCTCAACGTAAGGTAAATAAAGCAAGGCCCGTATTGTGATATCAAAAGCTCAAAATCCATTTACAAACAGCACGCGAATTTCATGATTTGAACATGGTTTTTGCTGTTTGAGCACGGCTTTCGGTCCATTTGACAATTGCTTCAAACAGCCATGCGCATAGATATTTATGCAAGAGCGATAATTCGAGTTTCCGAATCGGCACCACATCACGAAAACACGCCTATATAATTTTGACCCCCTTGAACTCCACTTTTATATAGTAAAACTGGGGTTTGCAGGAGTAAACCTTACTTTTCTTATTTCTGCTCTACAATATGGACCATGGGTCCTTTTTAGAACATGAGGCGGTTCTAACGAGTACCCACAATTTATATTTTGAGCAGAAATAAGAAAAATATCAGAATTTTTCATCTTAAAATTTTCATTTTTTCGGCGATAAAGTTTCCAATGTATTTGTATAGGCATGTTTTCGTAATGATTTTCTTTCATTTTAATTAATTCCTGGAAATTCAAGCTAACGTTTGTTCCCTCGCATCTGGACATCTATGGTGGCTAAATTTAGCGGGCGTCGCCCCCTCCCCCCACCCACATTTGGGCTTGAAGAAATAGATTGGCTGCATTGTGCTTCCACGCAGAGCTCAAACCGGCCGCATACGAGTATTGGTAAACCGCTTAGAGGATCTCAGCCTGTCAAGTCAATGCGGGGTGAGTCAGACCGTCCATGCTTATAAACCTTATTGGTTTCATTGAGCGAAAGGGCTTGAGATGTCATTTCATCTCAATGTCGGGTAAAACTCCAAAAAAAATTGGAAGCAACGTCTACAAATTACCTATAGAGTGTTAATTTGAACGTAAAGCCTAAAATCAAACAGACAAACAAATTTAGCGGCGATTGATAAATGTAGAAAACGGACTATAGGTAATCATTGTTGATGGTCTTGCACTAAACTACTTCTGACTGGTCAATATTCTTGGACAGTATGACGCAATAAGGGACAAACTATGATTACGCATGCCGAAAAGTTTCCCACCCGTCCGTCTGCTTTGCTTAATATTTTTGCAATAGATAATACTGATATCAGCAAGAACCTTTTTTTTATTATATAAGCCTGGCTATAAATATTTTCGGCATTACCCGTAGCTTTTGTCTCAAAGTATGCATTTTATCAGAATATGTATACATGACTGCGTTACATTTTTGCGTGATGTCATTGCCGTTAACTGGTAATAGCGGTTTTACGTCAAAATGGTTTTTGTCAGTTCTTAAAGCACTTGTAACGTAAGACAGCTATTGCCAGTTAACTGTAAATAGCCACTTCGTTATTTTTATAATATTATTATTACTGATGATGTTTTTGTTTGTTTGATTTGAGGTTTAACGTCCCCGTCAACACTGTAAAGGTCATTTTGGAGACGTTGCTTCCATTTTTGTGGGACTTTGACCCGACATTGAGATGAAATGACATCTCAAGCCCTGTTGCCCAATGAAACCAATAGGGTTTATAAGCACTGACGGTCGGGCAGTCACACCGCTTTGCCTTGGCAGGCTTAGATGATCTAAGCGGTTTACCAGTACTAGTGTGCGGGCCGGATTCAGCTCTGGGTGGAAGCATCATGCAGCCCATATATTTCTTCATTATTATTATGCACTGTTTCCAATGTCCCTACTTGGGACGCCAGAATTTTCGGGTTGATATGGATTGGTCACGAACTGTCCACCTTTTAGATTAAAAATAGTCTACAATTGAATTTGTCATCGATTGACCAGTCAAGCAAACAATTGTTATAGACCAAATATTGTCATTGATCTGTCTCAGGTTTTCATGAAAACTTGTAGAACAACGGAAACAATAGCATTATTGATTCCAAAATTCTGTCATATTTACAGTTTATAATAATTATTCAAAATCACTAGCAAATATCATTTGTTTCGATCAAGGTCTTCCTCGGCCAGCACAAAGCAGCGGACCCAACGTCGGACCGATATCGATACGACGTTGCTACGTCGTATCGATTTCGGCCCGAAGTTCGTCCGACATGCTTTGTTGACTGCATCTGTGTTACGTATACCCAGCAGGCACATGACGTAATTGTGACGTCACATCAACGTCGATTCAACGTCATGACGTTGATGCAACGTCACGTCAACGTCGGGTCAACGTCGTGACGTTGCACCGACGTTGAATTGACGTTGCATTAGCGACGTGTGCATGCTGTAGTTATGATGTGCAGCGTCACGATAGCGAGTCCGTGCAGTGAACATGCTTAAACTACCACTTTATTGAGAGAAATGTGTGGTTAAAAATGGTATGTGTTGTTGTCCTTATAATCATTTTTGATGAGGCGGTTCTGGCGTGTACCCACAATTTGTATTTTGAACAGAAATAAGAAAAAATATCACAATTTTTCATCTCAAATTTTCGTTGTCTTCCCGTCCGTGTATATTTTTCGTTAAAGATTTCTCAAACACAATAAAAGCTAGAAATACTGAGCAATCATGACGTGTATCGTGTGCTTATTTGTTCATCTGTTCTTTCATTTTTCTTTTCCTCAATATAGGCTAATGTTAATTTCTTCTTCAAAGATGTCTCGGGAAGTACAAAAGCTAGAAGCCTCAAACTTGGTTTGCCATGCAATAATGATGGCTTATACTGTATATATTTGTTCTTTCTTCATTTATTTCTCTCCATACAGGCCAATGTTGAGTATTTCGTCAAAGATTTCCCAATAAGTGCAAACGCTAGACGCCTCGGACTTTGTATGCAATTCAATAATGATGGATTATATGATGTAAGAAACAATGGGCTTTCCTGGCTTATTTGTTTATTTGTTCTTCCTTTTTTTCTCTCCATATAGGCCAGTGTTCAGTTTTTCTTCAAATATTTTTCAGGAAGTATAAAAGCTAGAAGCCTCAATCTTGGTTTGTTTTGTACATGTAATAGTGATAGTTTATATTGTGTAAGAGACAAAAGGCTTTCTCGACTTATTTGTTCATTTGTTCTTTCATTATTCTTTCTCCCCATACAGGCTAATTTGAAATATGTCACACCCCCACACCCACCAAACATGCGGGTGTCGTGATCATATTAGTTGTTTGACTTTCGGTGTTTCATTTTGTTCCATGCTAAATTGCAATAAGATATTGTCGAAATATATTTTAACTGGTAATAGCGATATTATGTAAAAATGGCTATTACCAGTTAACTGGCAATAGCCATTTTAACGTGAAACTGGCAATAGCCACTTCGTTTATAAATATATTTAGTATTTCCCTTAGATCACATAACTCTTAACAAATCGGTGAGACATTGTTCATTCTTTCGTATCTTCAAAATGGCTACTGTTCTTATAAAAATATGTGATATTTTCCTTATTTCTACTCAAAACATAGGTTGGAGTTGCTCGTTAGAACCGTCAAAATTTAGGCGGTTCCAACGAGTACCCACAGCCTATGTGTTGGGGCCGAAGTATAACCCTGTAAACCCTTATTGTCTCAATAAAAAGTGCGGTTTAGAGGGTATTTCATTACGGGATGACCCAGCCCATTTTTGGCCTTGAAAATCAACGCGTTTGCCCCTGACGAAGCTTAACTGACCGAAACTAGCTTGCCTGACCAAAAATTGTTGATACTCTCTTGTGTCTGTCTACTTTGTTTCAAAGACAACCTTATAAAGCTGTTCTGCCAAACCCTTATCTTCAGAAGCCATATGATATGGATCTACATTGTTTGTCATTATGTTTGTGAATTTGAATGAAAACATGATATCATGTAATGTGATTGGCTGATAGTCAGAAATGGGTGTGGCTAATTCAAATATTCAGCAAGATAAGGGTTAAGGCAACTTTCTTATTCATAGGGTTTCTCAAAGAATGACTGGTGTCCTTTCAATGCAGCCAAGCTTTAGTCAATAAGTTTCCATGTCACTAAGTAACCTGGGAAAACTGATAACACCTTGAGTATGACTTGAATCAGGTGACAAGAAAACGTTTCTTCCATGAACTCCAATAAGTGGTGTCACAGTCGTACTGGGACTATTCCCATTTGCCCGTGTTAGAAATTGGAAAGTGTTGAAGCTTCACGCGGATAGCACAGGCTCTGATTAGACCGCACGGATGCGCAGTCTGATCTGAGCAATTGCAGGCCGTCCGTGTTTTAAAACACAGTTTTCATGGGCCAGCGCTAATCCATACTGTTAACAGGACCAAGCCCATTATCCTCGACCAGGGTGAAATCCATATTTCATGATAATTACCAAGCTTGACTTGGAATTATTGAAAGTAAATACGATCTCGCTAAACAGGAAATTAGGTGTAATGACGTAAACATTGAAGCATGCTACAGACAATTTAAAAAAAATGTTCCAATTTTGCCCTTCGTCGGACTGAATATGGCTGTATAATTAAATCTAAACAAAACAATTTTACTTGCTTATGCGTGTGTGTGGTTTTAGGGCACAGTTAACAGCTAAAATCATGTGTGGCGGACAGTTACCGTCACTGTTCTTGGACAAGCATATACCCTCTGAGCGGTTTTTGCTTTGTTTGATTTGAGATTTATCGTCCCAGTCAACACTGTATAAGTCAATTTGAGACATTGGTTCCAATTTTGTGGGACTTTTACCAGATATTGAGATGAAATGACACCTCAAACCCTGTCGCCCAATGAAACCAATAGGGTTTATATGCATGGACAATCATATTCGCACCGCCTTGCCGAAGCGAGGTTAGATCCTCTAAGCGGTTTATCAGTACTCATGTGTGGTCAGGTTTCAGCTCTGCGTGGAAGCATCATGCAGTCCATCTATTTCTTCAAGCTCCGATGGGCGGGGGCCGTCTGAGCGGTTTACCAATACTTATTGAAATTGCACCCCGACAGAAACTAACAATTGCCGGGGCTTTGGGGCGGGGCCACCGGTCAAGTTCTTAAGCAACTACCTATCTCAAGCCGTCACCCAAGAGATGGGCATAGATAAAAGAAAGGTAGGATAGTATAGAAGAGAAAAACTAAAATAAAACTGCCTTCGATCCAAACCTGCTTTAAGCACAACAGACCATTGCCCTAGCAAAGAAAAGTAAAACGCCCTGGCGCTGGAAGCTACTCAGCATCTTTGCACCGATCCTACCTCCCACACAAGCCATTACGAAAACACGCCTATAGAAATATATTGTAGCGTTTAGCGCTGAAAAATGCAAATTTTAAGACGAAACTGATATTTTTTCTTATTTTTGCTCAAAATAAATATTGTGGGTGCCCGTTAGACCGTTGAGGCGGTTCTAACGAGTACCCACTATATATATTTCAGAGCATAAATTAGAAAAGTAAGGTTTATCCCTGTAAACTCCAGTTTTACTATATAAAAGTGGGGTTCAAGGGGCTCAAAGTTATATAGGCGTGTTCACGCAATGCTCCCACACATGCTTACGGTCTCTGCCACATCATACATTCACATCGCGTTCACAAGTCCTTATAATGAACGAAGTTACTTATAAATCCCACTTTATATAAAGAAAACTAGGGTTTGCAAGGGTGTACATTATTATGCTTCTGGCCTGTCCGTTCGTTCGTTCATTCACCCGTTAGTTCGTACGTCATGCATTCCTGTGCATAGCATACATGTAACATAAGAACCATGCATGCTATAGTGTTTCGAAATTTCACATATGGATTCCTCACGAAAAAAAAAAATAGAATCGAAATAAATAAGCTCTATTGCCGTGATTTATTGAGTGATAAATCACAGTTGGTCGGTCAGTTGTTAGTAGACAAATCACTCGCGCTATGCGCTCTTGATTTGATCTACTTTGCAACTGTCCTCCAAACAGTGATATACCAAAACTATAGTGCGAACAATTTGACCTGAGACTGACCTTTATGCAAGGAATAAATTAGTCAATGCTATTGCCTAATACGTCGGCTTTCGTAAACTTCTCGTGAATTTTCGGCATCACGTGAATAGCGGCCCATTTACCGAAATCTATGTATTGTATAACGATATCGCCATCTTCGGAAAACGACGAAGGTATGTTTATGCATTCAGTCGGGTGTGAAATTATGTTTATAGAGTTCACCAGTCTCAGGTCAATTTGTTCGAACTATACCAAGTTTATGTGTGACAGAATCATGGTATTTTTCGTTGTGCGTGTAATATATGACCTTATTATATTATCAGGCGCGATAGCATGTGATAAAATAAAAGTATGTTGAAAGTAATCATTGGAATCGCTTCAACGAATGAACTATAAATTATGTCTTTCAATATGTAAACTCTAGCTTACTGGCCTCAGCCGTCGGGAAATAGAAAGGGCTGGATTGTGTTTTCGTATAGAGCTGAAATCGAGCGAATTTGGTACTGGTAAACGACTGAGCTGGTGTAAGTCTGTGCAAGTCGGACCGTTCCTTGACATTAGCGGTTTCTTTGGGATGTCATTTCATCTCAATGTCGGGTAAAAGTCCAACAAGTCAGAAGCAACGTCTCCAAAATGCCCTAAAATGTGTTGTCGGGGACGTAAAACCTCAACATAAACTAACCCTTATCTTGCTGTTCACGACAACCCCAATCTTTGCAAACAGTGTAGATCCAGATCAGATGGCTTCTTCAGGATCGACAGTGTTTGGCATTCAGTTTATGAATTTGTGGCAATAAATTACATCAAGTAATTTGATTGGTTGATAGACAGAAATGGGTGTGGTTTAAATGAATATTCAGCAAGATAAGGGCTAAAAAAACAAACAAATATTACCTTGTATCGCATAACAAAAACTCAACAGTAGCACACATAGTGTTTCAAAGATGAAATGTGGTATACGAATCAGCCCATCCATGGCGATCCTGACCTATGTTGATTCTTGCATTAGGTACATAGGTACATGTACATTCTGCGAAATCTGCAAGAAGAAAATTGAAAGTATTCACATATGCTACGAAAACGCGCCTAAACAAATACATTATAAACTTTACCGCCGAAAAAAAAACACGAACATTTTAAGCTGAAAAATTGTGATATTTTTCTTATTTCTGCTCAAAATATAGATTGTTAGTGAGGCGGTTCTAAGAAGTACCAACAATCTATATTTTGGAGCAGAAATAAGAAAAATAAGGTTTACCCCTGTAAACCCCTGTGAATTACATATGTATTGGCGTGTTTTTCAGTGTGATGTTCATTATAACTGGTGGATTAACACTTATCCTGCTGTTCACGACAACCCTTACCTTTGCAAACAGTGTAGATCTAGATCAGACGGCTTCTTCAAGCCATCTGATCAGGAGCTACACTGTTTGTCATTCATTTTGCAAATTTGAATGATTAAATTACATCAAGTAATTTGATTGGTTGAAATGTAAATGGGTGTGGTTAAATTAATTTATGCAGCGGGATGAAGGTTAATTGTCCCTTGACTGGTCAATATTTAACCACACTTTCCGGTACTTGCGGCTTCTTGTTTTCATTGCGCTGCTTTTTAACTAAGCATCGGGGGAGCTCACCGGATAGGCAGTGGTCCGTCGACCGTAGTCTATCGCAGTCTTCGTACGTCGTTTACAACATTTTCAAATGACAGAAATTGCTAGGCCAACTGAAACCAAATTACATGTGGTGCCTTCATGGGTTAGGGGAAAGAGTTTGTTCATGGCAAATGGCCATGTTAACCCTTTTTGTACCAAATGGAATCTTCCTCCTTATATGTTTCAGGAGTTCATTTCAAACTTTAGGGGTAACATGTTGTGTTTTCTTCAAAATTTATTTGGAAAATGACTGAACATTTAGCAAACATTGGAGTCCCTGATCAGATTCCTCATTCTGTGTCATCTGATCGTGGCCTGCACTGTTTGCCAGGGTACCCATTTTGGGGTTTCTGGTACTAAATGTGTTTGAAAATCTTCTTCTCAGGAACCAAACAGCCGAAACTTGGCATGCAGTATTAGAGTATCGAGGCATACAAAGTTCGTTCAAATGGTGTCTTTTGGTTGACCTTGACCTGTATTATAGCAAGGTCAAATTTGGACACTTAGAGTTTTGTATGGAAAAAAGACGAAACAGCGGATTTTTTTTTTTCTGATTTTATTGTAGTCTGTGGCATCAGAATTGATATTTGCAATCAGCTGAATGGAAAGTATTTTTATCTTCTTCTACACTAAAACTGCTGGACTCATTGAAACCAAATGAAAAAAAGTGAATAAGCACTGCTTATTAGATACCCTCCCGCAAACAAAAGGCTGATAAAAATAGTAATCATATTTAAATAGTAAAACATGCTTTATCTTAAGATCTGCAATTTGGTAAAAATGTTTCTGATACAAACTGATTTTCAGCTATAAAGAAGCACTCATATCTTAAAGTTCAATCTTCATGCATAGTTTTTAAGTTCAGTTTTTTAACTTGTAGCAGAGAAAGCTTACTTTAATTTTCAAGAAAACTAGGGAATGGTATAGCTGCGGATATCTAAAGGTAATCACTATAGTATAGAATCAAATTCCTTAGACTAAAACGGTTGGAGGAGTTGAGTTCACCGTACATGCATATTCTGGGCACAATACCAAGAATTCACTGTACGTGCATATTCTGGGTACAATACCAAGAATTGCATAAAAATGGCTAAGTTCATAAAGCAATAATTTTGTCAAAAAATAAAATTCCAACATAAAACTTCTTCATGCACATACCCAATACATCTAGAAAGTGTATGCTAAGAATCAAATTCTTTAGACTAAAACTGTGGGAGGAGTTGAGTTCACCGTACATGCATATTCTGGGTACAATACCAAGAATTGCACAAAAATGGCTAAGTTCAAAAAGCAATTATTTTGTCAAAAATAAAATTCCAACATAAAACTTCTTCATGCACATACCCAATACATCTAGAAAGTGTATGCTAAGAATCAAATTCTTTAGACTAAAACTGTGGTAGGAGTTGAGTTCACCGTACATGCATATTCTTGGTACAATACCAAGAATTGCATAAAAATGGCTAAGTTCATAAAGCAATAATTTTGTCAAAAAAAAAAATTCCAACATAAAACTTCTTCATGCTCATACCCAATACATCTAGAAAGTGTATGCTTAGAATCAAATTCCTAAGACTAAAACTGTGGGAGGAGTTGAGTTCACCGTACATGCATATTCTGGGTACAATACCAAGAATTGCATAAAAATGGCTAAGTTCAAAAAGCAATTATTTTGTCAAAGATTTCAACATAAAACTTCTTCATGTACATACCCAATACATCTAGAAAGTGTATACTAAGAATCAAATTCCTTAGACTAAAACTGTGGGAGGAGTTGAGTTCACTGTACATGCATATTCTGAGTACAATACCAAGTATTGCATAAAAATGGCTAAGTTCATAAAGCAATAATTTTGTCAAAAAATAAAATTCCAACATAAAACTTCTTCATGTACATACCCAATACATCTAGTAAGTGTATGCTAAGAATCAAATTCCTTAGACTAAAACTGTGGGAGGAGTTGAGTTCACCGTACATGCATATTCTGGGTACAATACCAAACATTTCACAAAAATGGCTAAGTTCATAAAGCAATTATTTTGTCAAAAATAAAATTTCAACATAAAACTTCTTCATGCACATACCCAATACATCTAGAAAGTGTATGCTAAGAATCAGATTGCTTAGACAGAAACTGTGGGAGGAGTTGAGTTCACTGCACATGCATATTCTGGGTACAATACCAAACATTTCGCAAAAATGGCTAAGTTCATAAAGCAATTATTTTGTCAAAAATAAAATTTCAACATAAAACTTCTTCATGACATACTCAATATATCTAGAAAGTGTATACTAAGAATCAGATTGTGGGAGGAGTTCAGTTCACCGTACATGCACATCTAGGTACAGACCAGAATAATTAGTTAAAAATAACAAAGGGGAATAACTCTAAAAACACTAGCCCCTAGAACCTTTTTTCTGTAGCATAAGCAGCTCATCAATGTCAATGTTTATGCAAAATATGGTGACATTCCTTAAATTATTATGTAGGCTATGCAGGAAAAATCAAAGTGTTACGGACATACGGACTTTCGGACGGACGGGCTTTCGGACGGACAACGTGAAAACAGTACACCCCCCCCCCCAGAAACTTCGTTTGCGGGGGGTATAATTACATGCGGAGCCTCTATGTGATGAGGATTTGAACATTTATTCGTGGGATTGGAGTCACAAAGCAAAGATGGCCGCCATACCCATATATGGTAAAAACCCTTTGGAAATCTTCTCCTCAGGAACCAAACTGCCGATGACATTGAAACTTGAAACTTGATATGCAGCATTAGGGACTCGGGTCCTACGAAGTTTGTTCAAATGGTGACATTGGTTGACCTTGACCTGTTTTACATAAGGTCAACTTTGATCACTTAGACCTTTATATGTGAGAGAGGCAAAACAGTGGCTTATTCTGTTGTAGCCGGTGGCGTCAGAAATGATATTCCTAGCAAGTTTGTTCAAATGGTGACCTTTGGTTGACCTTGACCTATTTTATGTCGAAGGAAGTATTTGGTCACATGGGCATTTCCAATTTGAAAAGGCAAACCAATGGATTTTTCTGATTCTCTTGTAGCCTATGGCATCAGAATTGATATTTGCAGTCAGCTAAATGGAGCTTGATAATAATGGCCAAGATAGCTACAATGCCCATATTTGGTAAAAAGGACAGGAAACTCTGCATTTCCAGAACTGAAATGCTAGATTTTTCAAGCCACTATGATTTGATGGAAAACATGGCCCCAGGTGCTGGGATGCCGTGACCTCCGGTGAGCGTAGTGGCCCATGGACTTCTTGTTTTTCTAATACTATGTATATGCTTTGCGTTGCAAGCAAGAGACATTGACAAACAGTTCGTGGCGTCTGATGATCGTTTTCACGGTTTGCTTAAGGGTAATGGGAACACCTAGCTCATTTTCGCCATTTTTCAAAGGGAGACAACTTTCGGGACTTCCTTTTTGCTTTTCTATAGGCCCAGTCCCACTGAAAAAGGGGTCTACTCTTAAAGTTGAAATGGGGCAAATTCTTTCCTTAAAGAGTTGACCCCTGTTGACTTGGAAACAAAACACTTTTGCAGGACAACATCTGTAAGAATCATTGTGGATTGCACATTTTTGCGTGCTTTAGGCCATGCACCTAAAGATTTCCATACAGACTATAATTCTTTTCAAGTTTCCTTGCCTCCTTCGCATTTCCTGCTAAACTATTAAGACGGGGTTAAAAGCCCGACGTTTTTCCGATTCCATACCTAAAATACAATGTACGACTCTCGTAGTTTCTATAATCACTGTTTCTATAATCACTGTTAGCTTTCTTTGTAGCATGTACGCCAGCTTTGCAATGCGTTTTCTTGGGTTTATACAGTAAAATTCCTCTATTAAGACCACTTAAAATAAGAACTAATTCTTCTGTGAAAAGCTTATTAAGAAGGGTGCAGTTATTATTGCTTTGTGCTTTCTACACACTATGTCTTCTCGCCAGGGACCACCTTTGGGACAGTTCAAAAGTGGTTTTAAAGACCACTTTTGAACAGTTCGAAAGGTGTTCTTAATATAGGAATTTTACTGTTCTTTTGTTACATTTCAGTTTCCTATCAGAAGTTTATTTGACACCTGTATTTCTGAGACAACGTTGGAATCGCAAACCATTACGAAAATGCGCCTGTATAAATAAGTTTTGAAGTAAGATCCTTTGGAAGCAAGAAATACACCAAATAAACGAAAATAGCAGACTCGGTCTGACTTCCTTAAATCTGACTTCCTTAAGTCCCCGTTTTATATACAATGTAGTAAATTTGGCTTAGATGTGTAAACATTATTTTTCTTATTTCTGCTCTAAAAATATAGATTCTGGGTACTCTAGAACCACCTCGGTGAGGCGGTTCAAACGTCTATCCACAATCTATAATTTGAGCAGAAATAAGAAACATAGAACATTTTGTCATCAGAAAATTTTCGGCGGTAAACTTTACAATGTACAATATGTACACGATGTATATTAAATGACGTGTTTTGGTAATGGGTCCGTATCTCACGACAAATGTAGGAATCGTCATTTCCCCAATTCTTACGACACCAGAATGAATTATCATTTTGTGTCTCATGACACTTGTTGGAATCGTGGCATTTTCGTCTCTCACAACAGTTGTAGGAATCGTCAACAGACCGTTTTTCACCACGCCTGTAGGAATGGTGAACAGACTGTGTTTCACAACACATGTAGGAATCATCAACAGTCCCTGTTTCACAACAGCTGAAGGAATCGTCAACAGCCCGTGTTTCACAACACCTGTAGGAATCGTCAACAGCCCGTGTTTCACAACAATTGTATGACTCGTCAACACACCGTAATTGACAACACCTGTAGGAATCGACAACATAGCATTTTATAGAACTCTAGAAGCAATCGTCAACAGATTGTGTTTCACAACGTCTGTAGGAATCGTCAACAGACAGTGTCTCACAACACCTGTAGGAATCGTCAACAGACCGTATTTTACAACTTCTGTAAGTATCGTCAACAGACCGTATTTCACAATATCTGTAGAAATCGTCATCATACCGTGTTTTATCAAACTTGTAGGTATCGTCAACAGACCATGTCTCACAACTCCTGTAGGACTCTTCAAAAGACCGTGTTTCACAACAACTGTAGGAATAGTCAACAGATCGTGTTTCACAACATCTGCAAGAATCGTCAACAGACCATGATTTACGACACCTATAGGAATCGTCAACAGATCGTGTTTCACAACATCTGTAGGAATCGTCAGCAGACAGTACTTTACCACACCTATAGTAATCGGCAGCAGATCGTGTTTCACAAGATCTGTCGGAATCCTCAACAGACCATGTTTCACAACACTTGTAGGAATCGTCATCAGATCGTGTCTTCACAACACCTGTAAGAATCGTCAACAGAGCGCGTTTCACAACACCTGCATGAATCGTCAACAGATCGTGTTCCACAACATCTGTAGGAATCGTCAACAGATCGTGTTTTACAACAACTGTAGAAAGCGTCAACAGACCGTTTTTACAACACCTATAGGAATCGTTAACAGACCGTGCTTGACCTATATGAATATTCAACAGACGGCGTTTTACCAAACCTGTAGGAATCGCCAACAAACTGTGTCTCACAACACCTGTAGGAATCGCCAACAGACCGTATTTCACGACATCTGTAGGAATCATCGACGGACTGTGTCTCACTTGTACTGGAAATAGACAACATTCCGTGTCTAACGACATTTGTTAAGCATCGCAAACACAGCGTATTTCACAACACCTGTAGGGATCCTCAACAAACCATGCCTTACGAAACCATTAGGAATTGCGAACATTTAGTGTTTCACGACAGATGTAGGAAGCTTAAACTCAAAGTGTCTCACGGCACCTGTAGGAATCGTCAGTTCCCGTTTCTATCGACACTTGTTAGAATCGTGACAACTCCTTGTTTCACAAAACCTGTAGGAATCGTCAACAGGCCGTGTCTCACGACACCTGTAGGAATCGTCACCATTATCGACCAGGTCTATTTAAAAACTGCCAACATGTCATCCCCATTGTAACATAGCAATGAAACCCTAATTATTTCAGCTCAGTGCCTTGGAATTTGCGTGAAGCATCCTGTTTTTTATTGTCAGTTGGAAAAAAAACATGGCTTTGAAATGCTACCATCCCGATATAAAGGTTAATCCATCTTAGACAGAAGGCACTTAACCGGAACATTGGCAAACAGTGCGGACCCATTTAAGTCGCAGTGTCTGATCTGGGCCTTATTTGCAAAATGTCCAGGCATTTTCTAAAATAAAATTTAAAAAATCTACAAATAACCCCTCCTTATTTTCGAATTGGACTCCTTCTGTATGTAGTGAAGAAAGAAATGGGCTGCCAGGCATTATCTTTGTCCTGCATATTCTATAAACTTTATCCTTTTTAACAATACTACCTTTGAAATTCTTGGAAGTTAATCGATTCTGGCATAGTGTTATGCAGCAAGCAATGAAATGGTATTTTACAATGACGCGCTCTGTCTTTGAGGACATGAAAAAACAACAACAACCCAGTTAAAGCTTTCTAGTTTCGATCCACAATTGTCAATACCTTGAGACACCTATGTAAGGTAATGTGTGAGTGCGTTTGAGTTTAACGCCCGATCAACAGCTAAGGTCATACGGAGACGGGAACTCGGTTTAAAGACTCATCCGAAAGTCTGGAGAAGCCCGGGATCGAACCCACGACCACTGATTTATGAGGTGATTAGATTATCTACAACACCACGGAGGCTTCTAAAGGAAATGCGTATGACGGTCATAGTTCTTAAAGTGGGCCCCGTCAAGCGATTTCGGTACTTATCGCCTATGCGAGCAGCGAAGGTTCAGGCGAGCCTGCGCATCCGCGCAGTCTCGCCAGAACCTTCGCTGCTCGCTCATACAAGCAGTGAATCAAGAGGAACCTTCAGACAGAAAGCAATATCCCTGGCCCCTCTGAATGGCTGGGCATGCCCAGTTAAAATTTGTCATGACGGAATGCTCGAAGACACAAATTCGCTTGGCGGGGCTCAAGTGATCATGGTGCGCATTTGCTACAGGTGAACTTCAATAATTCGAATACCTTTGGGCGAGATAGTGGTACGGTAGATCTTCGATGGCTCGAACGTCGATGGGTCGTTTACCATGGCTGAGTCGAACCCGTTCTTGAGCCAGGGAAATCCTTTACATAAGAAATAATGGGGGATAATTTAGGAGATTTTCGTCTTTTATCTTGCAAATGTATGCTGTGTTTACTCATTAGAATCGCCTCGATGAGGCGATTCTGATGAGTACACACAGCAAACATTTTCATCATAGAACACGGAAAAAATGTTCAAAAGTACCTCGTTATGCCTCCTGGCAGTAACCCTCAGCGGCTCGAACTACCTCTGTCTCGAACAGATTTTCGAGGTCCCAAATGTATTCGAGCCATTGAAGTTCGACTGTAATTCGAACTACTAACGGTTTATCATCGTGCAAGTTCATGAGGCAGACTGGGGATGACTTATATATATGAGATATTTTAGATTTTCTTTAAATGAAGGGATGTTGTGTGCATTCATTAGAATCGCCTCAATGAGGCGATTTAAAGAGTACACAGGAATGTTGTGTGCATATATTAGAATCGCCTCAATGAGGCGATTCTAAAGAGTACACACAACATACCGTTTTCACAATAGAATGAGACTAGTGAAAGTGCCCAGTGGGGCACGTATACCCGCAGCCAGTGCCATCCCCGTTTAGTGGCAATGACAATTTGTCTCTAGCATTGAACCTTTCCACATAAACTTTCCAGTTAGTCCACTGAGAATAACTACTGCATTTCAACAACAAGGAGTATAATGAAAACAGTTGACACAAAAATTGAAAAAAAAAAAACAAATGCCTAAGTCGCAATTATTGACCCCTAGCCCCACCCAGGGGCTTTACCCAGGAGCTTAGACAATCCGTATGAAAGTAAATACTATAGCTATATTCTGTATCAAATATGAAGAGAATCTAACATGAGGCTGCAGAGATATGAGCAATATAAAGGTTTAACACAAAACTTTGACGTAAAAGTTGATAAACGGATGGACAGCCCACCAAGGGGCTTGACCCAGGGGCTTAGATATTCTATATAAAACGTAAAGCTATAGAGATATCCTTTACCAAATATTAAGAGAATCTAACATGTGGTTACAGAGATATGAGGAATCAAAAAGGTTAAACACAAAACTTTAATGTCAAAGTTGACAAACGGGCGGACAGCTCACACAGGGGCTTGACCCAGGGCTTAGATAGTCTATATGAAAGGTAATGCTATAGAGATATTAAGAGAATCTAACATTGTTACAGAGATATGAGCAATCAAAAAGGTTTAACACAAAACTTTGACATAAAAGTTGACAAACTGACGGACAGCCCAACCAGGGGTTTGACCAAGGGCTTGACCCAGGGGCTTAGATATTCCATATGAAATGTAATGCTATAGAGATGTCCTTTACCAAATATGAAGAGAATGTAAGATGTGGTTACAGAGATAGGAGCAATCGAGAAGGTTTAACGCAAAACTTTGACGTAAAGGTTGACATACGGCGGGACAGACGGAAGTACGAACGAACGAACTAACGAACGAACGAACGAACGAACGAGCCAACGAACGGACGGAAAGACGAAAACTATATACCCCCTGACATACATCGTATGCCGGGGGTATAACTATACCTACATATACTGTGTTGAGACTTCTGTAGGGGGTCTTGTTTGTTTGAATTGGAGTTTACCGGCCCAGTCAACACTATTTAGGTCATTTTTGAGTCGGTCAGTTTACCTGTCCACACTTTTCCTGGGCAGGCTTATACGTAAGCGGTTAACCAGTGCAGTGCATATTCTTTCGCCAGAAACTGACAACTGCCCTTCTTGAATCAGAAGAAGGGAGAATGACCGAAGAAAGGATTTCATGATCGATATCCACGAAAGAATGTTGCCGACCCCGGCAGGTATCGAAACCGCGTCCACACTTATCACCAGTCAGACGCGCATACGACTGAGATACCGAGGCCGGCTTGAAGGGAGTCATGAACAAGTTCCGATTAACCACAGAAGCCTCGGTGGTGCAGTGGTTACGCTACTCGCCTTGTAAACCAGGGATCGCAGGATCGATCCCGGGCTTCTCCAGACTTTCGGATGAGTCTTTAAACCGAGGTCCCGTCTCCGTATGACCTTAGCTGTTGGTGGGACGTAAAACTAAAACTCACTCACTCACTCCGATTAACCACAGTAAACGAGACATCCGTGTACGAATTATTGAAGTTTCACTGTATCCTAATATCCATTACGCAAAACTCGCCTATACAAATACATTGCCACTTTTATCGCCGAAAAAATGAAGATTTTAAGATGAAAAATTGTGATATTTTTCTTAATTCTGCTCAAAATATAGATTCTGGGCACTCGTTAGAACCGCCTCATCATGGCGGTTCAAACGAGTACCCACAATCTATATTTTAGAGCAGCAATAAGAAAATAATGAATACCCCCTTAAACCCCAGTTTTACTATATAAAAGTGGGATTCAAGGGGGTCAAAAGTATATAGGCATGTTTTCGTGGTGCTTAGGAAAACCGAACTGTGTTACATTTTGTAATCATTGACTATTGAGTCATTGGACATGATGAGGTAATGATGACCAGAGAATTCAAATATTGACTGAGGCGAAGCCAAGGATAATATTGGTATATTCTCTGGTCGACATCACATCATGTCCAATGACTCACTAGTCAACAATTGAATTATTATATAATCACAAAATTAAATGGTTTATATGGGCCTTCCCTTTTTGTCATTGTACTCGCTCTGGATGGCCTGTATAAAACTGGTTAAAGTTCGAGTAAATTATGTTCAAGGAGATATGGATAGCTTAGCGCTCAGCAAACCGCATTATAATATCACGACCGTTTGACATTATTTAATAACATTATCATTATCAGGGAAAACTGTGTCAAGCTATATATTTGTTTCAGTACCATTATCAGGGAAACCTGGGTCACACTACAAGGGTATGTTTATTTCTATACCATTATAAGGGAAAACTGGGCCAAACTACAAGTATATATTTGTTTCTGTGACATTGTCAGGGAAAATTGGGTCTAACTACATATATATGTTTGCTTCTGTGCCATTATCAGGGAAAACGGGTTCAAACTGCAAGTATATGTTTGTTTCTGTTTCATTATCAGGGAAGCTTGGTCAAACTGCAAGTATATGTTTGTTTTATGTTTCATTATCAGGGAAGCTTGGTCAAACTACAATTATATGTTTGTTTCCTGCTATTATCAGGGAAAACTGGGACATAATACAAGTATATGTTTGTTTCTGTGCCAATAACAGGGAAAACTGGCTCAAGCTATAAGTATATGTTTGTTTCTGTGACATTATCTATCTATCTATCTATCTATCTATCTATCTATCTATCTATCTATCTATCTATCTATCTATCTATCTATCTATCTATCTATCCTATCTATCTATCTATCTATCTATCTATCTATCTATCTATCTATCTATCTATCTATCTATCTATCTATCACCGTCTGTTAGAAACCTCCGTGGTGCAGTGGTTACGCTACTCGCCTTGTAAACCAGGGATCGCAGGATCGATCCTGGGCTTCTACAGACTTTCGGATGAGTCTTTAAACCGAGGTCCCGTCTCCGAATGACCTTAGCTGTTGGTGGGACGTAAAACTAAAACTCACTTACTCACCGTCTGTTCCATTATCGCCCGGACTTCATCCACTCGTCCGTCCACCCAACCATCAGTCTAAGAAACATTCATTCGTGGTCTTGCAACTTTGAAAACTACGGTATTTACCATAATGTAATCGGACTGACAGGCCCATATAATAATCTTATATAGGTGTGAGGAGAGGATGAAAAAAATAACTAGACATCTTTTGACATGAGCGATTCTCGTTCAGTATACACCGGGGTCATAAAGGCGAAAATGATTTCACACACAGCTGGATTATAACACAGTTGATATTACACAACAGGTATCTATCATAGGCCTCAGTCAAAGAGAGACAATCCAATATTGACTTTTAGTGTGATTATCGCGGAACAGGTGACCCGGTTTAATGTCAGATAAAGTTGGCCATGCGTCCCGAGGCTCACTGTCCGGCATCACGAGGCTTGCCGAGTGATGCCGGACAGTGATTCCGAGGGATGAATTTTACCAACATCCGCCATATTGTGATGTCACTATAGGAATGTTTAGTCATGTAACGGTAACATGCTGTGACGTCAACCTTAACGATGGCGCATGTGAGGTCGTATTGAACCATTGCATTTATCAAACAAGCGAGAATACTCGATTTTTTGTAAGAACACAATAGTTAGAACAGAATTTCTATCCCAAGCGCTAAAACAATGGATTTCCTTATCTGCTGTGCACAAATCAAACAGTGTAGGCCCAGAGAAGGCGCCGCAAAACGCGGTGACTCATTAGGGTATATTGTGTCTGCCACTCATCCATCTGTTTTATACATCGGGCGGTAAATTTAACTTTTTTTCAAATTTTAGAAAAAAAATGAAAATATGGTAAGGAGCTGAAGTGTCCGAAAGCTTAGGGATAATACGGGTATACAGAGAATTCCCCTGGTATGAAAGAAAAAACAGATCACGCAGTTTAACAATTATAATTTACAATCACATAATATTAATCTATTCAAAGAGTGCCCGGAAAGTTTGACGTTGGGAATGAGAAATGTCGTATTTATTGACTTAGGCTTATTAACCGATATTCTATTATATTTTCATGGGCTTAATTGAAAAAAGAGATAGTTTCCTGAGAACGTTATCGATTCCGTCCAGTTAAATGGTTTTCACATTTTTTTTTAAATCTTTATTGACAGGAATAATGATATGCCATGACACGGAATAATCCCAATCAAAGCACTGAGAGTTCTCTCTGGGTCGATTCTCTCTTTTTCTCAAGGAGTTTAATAAATCTAATAATACATTTTATTAAACGACTTTGTAGATGCAATAATACACGAGCACGAATGCAACATTCTATTTATTACATGTAAACAGTGACAAATTTTCCTTAAAAATGCATGGTTGACATGTACGTCGTCATTACGTTACTTAATCTCGCAAAAGTGTTATAACATGTGTGTTCATACGATTTTTATTACACGATGTTAACAGTTACTTATCAACGACGTCATAAATGCCGTTATCACATACTTGTTTTAGAGAGGTTTAAATTTTTGTTGAAGACATGAAAAATATAAACACCGAAAGAGACACGACCGGTGTTTTCAAACATCTTCACAGTTGCGGGCGATAACCAAAACCCCATTTTCTTGGTTACGGGTAAAACACAATACCGAATTTACATAAAGCAACAGCATTTTGGCGGATCTATCAATATGTGAACATGGCGATCCGCCGTTAGATGTGATAAATAGATTATAACATGGGGTTTTGGTTATCGCCCGCAGTATCAACCCTCGACCATTATCAGCCCTCGAGCTAAAGCTGTCGGGCTGATGATAATGGGGTCTCGGGTTAATGCTGCGGCCGATAACCAAAACGCCGTGTGATAATCTCTACTTATTTCATTCTCAGAAGCGACGTCATAATATGATAAAAAAACATTTGTCACATAACTTCGTTGATAAGCAGTGGATAACGTCGTGTAATAAAAATCGTATGACCACACGTGTATTAACACTTTTGCGGAATTAAGCAACGTCATGGCGACGTCATGTCAACCATGTATTTTTGTGGATACTTTGTCAGAGGCAATTAAATCCAATTTATAGTGGTCATATGATAAACAGAATCTTACACTCGTGGTCATTTCATATTAAGTTTTTGAAACTCGCCGAAGGCTCGTTTCATAAATTTCATATGAAATGACCACTCGTGTAAGATCTTCTATGTATATCTAGATTCTTTATAGAAAAGTGAAAGACTCTTACATGTCTACGTAGCTAAACCGTGTGATTTATGTCTTACATATGCTATGTAAGTCGGTTTATGGGTCGATTGTTAATCGACCAAACCTTACTTAGCATAGTAGCTTTCGTTAAAGAAGTCACGTGAAAATCGCTGATTTGTAGAAAATACAGGCAATGTTTACTTATAGAAACTAACCGTGCAATTTTTTATCGCTGTGAGGTCAGAGTGTAACGAACGAGGGTTATTTATATAATCTGGTATCATGTTCGGGTTTTGACATAACGGTGTCACAAACATAGACGATAGTCCATACATGTGTTGCCTGACCTATGGCGTAAAATGGGAAAACAAATTGCTTTCAGCCACTTTATTGTTCATTACCATTTTTAGTTTCTATTGATTCATCTAGTCGATCATTTTTTATTTCATTTTTCCAGACAGTGATGTATTATATACTGACCTTAAGATACAATAAATGTAGGGACAATTTAGCACTACCTGAATAATGGAACTAAATAGAGCTTCCGACAGCTGTTTTTTTTTTTTTTTTTTTTTTTGTAAACTTTAAATCTCTGTTGGGATTTCTCATGGGGGTTGGGCGAAGCGAAGGCGTCGTGTAATTTGTGTCACTGAGGCGTCAAACTTATTTTGGCTTACGGCTAGGCAAGGTCTGCTGTCATTGCAGCAGGTAAAAGTAGAGAGGGTGGAAATTGTTATTTCTTCAGTTTCTACACAAACAGCCAGTTTCCACTTTCTCCCCCTGCCCTTCATTTTTCTCTTTTTCTGTCTTTTCTATCTCCGCCTCCCTTTCTATGGGAGACAACACAAAATCACTTGGGCCCCGTCAAGCGATTTTGGTACTTATCGCCTATGCGAGCAACGAAGGTTTAGGCGAGCCTGCGCATCCGCGCAGTCTCGCCAGAACCTTCGCTGCTCGCTCATACAAACAGTGAATCAAGAGAACCTTCAGACAGAAAGCCATATCCCTGGCCCCTCTGAATGGCTTGGCATGCTCAGTTAAAATTTGTCATGACGGAATGCTCGAAGACACAAATTCGCTTGGCGGGGCTCACTTACAAGTTGGCGTGCCGTTAAACCCCAACAAAATAAAACTAGATGTACCAAATACGCTCACCTGAATTATGATAAAATTGTTGTTCTTGTTGTTGTTGTTGATTTGAAGTTTAATGTCCCCTTCAAAACTGTATAGGTCATTTTGGAGACGGAGCTTCAAATTTTGTGGGACTTTTACCCGACATTGAGGTGGAATGACATCCCAAGCCCTGTCGCCCATATGAAACCAATAGGGTTTATAAGCATGGATGGTCCGACTCGCACCGCTTTGCCTGGGCAAGTTTAGATCCTCTAAGCGGCTTACCAGTACTCGTGTGCGGTCTGATTTCAGCTCTGCTTGGAAGCATCATGCATGTGCGTGTGTGGGGTGGGGGAGGTTCCTGTCTAAATGCCAATGTAAAATAAAAGCACTGATAGCACTGGTTAAATAATTATACTGCTTTATGCGCTCAATATTAACTTTAACCAACCCCAAAATGGGTACCCTGGCAGACAGTGCAGGCCCAGATCAGACGCCGTAGAACGCGGCGTCTGATCAGGGCTTCCACTGTTTGCTAAAAGTTCAGCCATTTTCCAAAAAATTTTTGATGAACACACAACCTGACACCCCTAAATTTTGAAATGGACTCCTGCTATATATAAGGATGAAGATTCCATTTGGTACTAAATGGGTTAACAAGAAACTTGCGTTTATCCTGCTTGCTAGGATTGTCTTTACTAGGTATTTTCTTTTTCATTCAAAATGTTTTAAGACAATTTATCGCCGTCTAATGTCGTTTTCCAATGTTCTTAAAACTGTCCATATTTCCTCAGCTAGCTTTTTATACAGCCTTTGGCGACATATATCGATGAAGGGTTTCCCCTTTTGCCTCTGTGGTGGAAACACTGTGCCTGTAACATCACTGAGGTGATAGATGGGACTTCTATATTTACCTACTACCTCGCCTACATTCCTTCCCGCGGTCAGTTTGTGTGTGTGTTTGTTTGTGTGTGTTTGTGTGTGTGTGTGTGTGTGTGTGTGTGTGTGTGTGTGTGTGTGTGTGTGTGTGTGTGTGTGTGTGTGTGTGTGTGTGTGTGTGTGTGTGTGTGTGTGTGTGTGTGTGTGTGTGTGTGTGTGTGTGTGCCATCTATCAATAACCTTGCTCAAATTTGACTGAGGGTTAGGGGTTACTTGTGCGACATCTTTTCGACGAGTACACACAGCATACACTGGCAAGATGAAAGTCGAAATTCTCATTAATCGCCCCCCTCTATTTCTTTTGAAGAGGAATTCCTTAGGCACTCAAGAACTTGTTCGACTCGGCCATGGTATACGAGCCATCTGTGTTCGAGCCATCGACAGATTTCTGTATCATCACGTGAACAAGTCCGTGAAATAAAGACCCCCCTAAACCCCATTTTATATAGAGAAAACTGGGGTTTAGGGGGGTATTCATATTTTTCTTATTTCTGCTCCAAGTCATAGATTGTGGGTACTCGTTAGCTAACGAGCACACACAACCTATGTTATGGGCGTTTATAAGAAAAATATAAAGGATTTTCGTCAGAAAGGTAGCCATTTTGGAGATGTGAAAAAATACCATATATCGTACGGATGCGTTATCGTAATGTAAAGCGACGGCGCCATAATACATGTATAAACATTACAAATAGCAAGCCAAATGAACAGCTTCTGACCAACAAACAAATGGTTAACACACCCGTGTGACATAGTGCATGTTCTCATACAGTCGAACTTCAATGGCTCGAACACCTTTGGGACCTGGAAAATATGTTCGCGACAGGGGTAGTTCGAGCCACTAAGGGTTACTGCTAGGACGCATAACAAGATACTTTTGGACATCTTTTTCGGTATTCTATGATGAAAATGTATGCTGTGTATACTCATTAGAATCGCCTCATTGAGGCGATTCTAATGAGTACACACAACATACATTTGTAATATAAAAGACGAAAATCTCCTTTATTACTCTGCCTATTTCTTGTAAAGAGGATTTCCCTAGGGGCTTGGGACCGTGTTCGACTCATCCATAGTAAACGAGCCATCGTTGTTCGAGCCATCGAAGATCTACTGTATCTAAAAAATGGTTACTTTTCTGATGGACACCCGCGATATTTTTCTTATTGTTACTGCAAACATAGGTTGTGGCTGCTAATTAGATTAGCCTCATTGAGGCGGTTCTAACAATTACCCACAACCTATGTCTTAGAGCAAAAAAAAAAAAAAAAATGAAAAAATGTGCACCTCCGTAAACCCCAGTTTTCCCCATATAACGTGTGGTTTAGGGGGTGTTCATTTCACGGACTTGTTCATGTGATGTTCAACATTTCAGACATGGTACAACAAATGCGGTCTCGGATTAGCATGAGGCTAAAGCTGGGTGACGTGTTCTGTAGCCGGTTGGCCGGCAACAGAGCTATCTGCTGGTCGCTCAGATTTACTTGATACATTTAAGCCGAAAATCCTAGAACAAAACCAATGTGCAATTTTTGTGCCGTTCTAAGAGATGTTGAACACGGATATCTAACTGCACAGGACACGCAGGCATTAAACGCCAGGTCATTTTAACAAAAGCAACCCAATTTTAATAATAATTACTATTCCACCATCGTGCTGAGTGAGAATAAAAGATAGCTATCGGATTTACGTTATATATAATTATACACAATAGGGTTACTTTTCCTTTACGGTAAATTATGTTGCATTAAATTCAATGAGAAATTGAACAGTATTTATGTATACAAAAACAATCCAGAGGACCAATGGTCCTGAATCGCTCATCTGAGTACTGCGTGTATGTGGAGCAATTTGGTTTCTGAGAATAAGATTTTTAGGATTTTTACCACGGCAGCCAATTGGTCATGTGACCTAAACATTTGAACAAACTTTTGTTCTTCCATCCCATAAAAAATGTCTTAACATTGCGAATATGTTCCATGAAAGGGTTATCCTTTGGAAGCAAAGAATACTCCACAGAGGTGAAAAGGATAGAGTATGCAAGTTTATCTAGGCCAGAATAGTTAGTTTAAGCCAAATAGGCCTCCTCAATGACCCTCAAATAATTGCTAAATTCCACAATGAAATCGATGGTCCGAAAGGACAAGAAAATATAAACTACTATATGATGAAGTCGCTTTTTATTGTAAAGAAAAAAAAGTTTTTTTTTTAGTAACCCTGGACTAATGTCAATAAGTATCATTGACACTGTTATCAACTCATATAGCTGGTGGCATATACCGTTTATGTTCACAGGCAATAACAGTTTTCGAAAAATTATTAATGTCCACGTTTTCCCCATACAAAAGCAAAAGTGACCAAATTTGAGCTTGGTGTAAATTGGGTCCCGGTTTACCAAACCAGAACTGAAGGCAATGATCAGGAATCGATGTAATTTACCCACAGCTACCATCAGAGACACCAAGGGAAAGAAACGCAAACATGAAACAGCTAGACCCTAATGGAATCATCTCTAGCGGAAAGCCAAATGGACATTTACTTTCCCACAAAATGGCAAATTGGCTATAAAAACAAAACAAAATAATATAAGCGATACACGCACACAAAGACAAGCCATTACGAAATAAACCACGACAGAAGAACCGCCATGGAACGGTCAGTGGGGGCGTGGGGGGTGGGGGGGGGAGGGAGGGTGCGCAAATCGATTTTGCGTGGTCACAATCCTCGCCCTTACTTCCGTCGCGATTTAGAAAAATAATTTGTTCAGTCCGCATGAAGGCCTCCTAACTCATCAGTGCAACACCTCCGTGAACACAAAAATCAATCAACCTCAGAGAGGTAACAACAGTGAGGACTCGACAGCAAGAAACCACTGAAATGCTGGAGCCGCCATAGAATCTGAGGCCTGACCCACTGGCGTGCAATTAAAATGGGGGGGGGGGGGCAAAGTTGATTGGGTTAACTACCATGCGTGCAGTCTGTCGTGTAACATTTATGTTGTAGCCAATCTTTTTGTATCGGAGAATAATTTTACGAAATTGGGTACTGAAGTCATTGGAATTATATATTTTTCTGATCTTAAATATTAAATCACCATAACATTCGGGTTCCGATAGACCTTGTTGCAGAATAGATTAAGTCCAACATTGAATTTTGAAATTAAATCAGAATGACGTCCACAAAACTTCGACAATGCTTTGCATAGTTTATGATATCGATAACCCTGATTAAGTAGCCCAGCAGTCAACAACTCACCACGAGCGCCGAAGCCAGCCACACGAGCAGACACCCTGGCAAATCGAACTGATTGCGAAATTTAAACGCCATAGGATGCCACACGAGGAACATCACCATCCAAGAAAGGAGGAAAGTTTACAATCTCAAAATCAAAATCGTCGCGTTTATCATAAATTTTGCAAGAAACAAATCCATCGACAATAGATAGGTGTAAATCCAAAAACGGGGGCTCGGTATCAGAAGAATGTGCTTTATTTAATTGAAGCTCTGGGGGTAAATTTGACTGATCAGACCATCGAAACAGGCCTTTTGTTTTGTCAATTTTTAATAAATTATCCAAATATCTAGACAACTCGTTATTTTAATCAGTAACAGTTGACCAGTGTCCCTTATGCTAAAGGCGTAGTTTCAAGGCAGCAGGCACTCAAAAGTTGAACGAAATATCTGCCATCACATAAAAGCTTCATGTGAAATTTGACTTTAATTTTCCAAGCAGATTTTTATGAATATTAAGTTTCAATTTTGATATGTGACTGACGTAGGACTCTTGTAGCTTCATTTAGTCATTTAGTTGATTGCATACACAAATTTAAAGTTCACATGCACCAGAAGTGTCCAAAAAATAAACAAACATAAAACACATTTGCATGCAAGTTTGGACTTGACGCCAGTTTGGACAAGGTCAAGTCAGAGTCATCATTTTAACAAATAACGATGGGCCCGAGACCACGATGCTACCTATCAAGTTCAAAGTAATCGGCTTATCGGTTCCAGAAATAAGGAGTTTTGAAGTGTTTACTACATGTATATATGGGCATGGCGGTCAATTGTCCAAGCACAAATTCATTAATTTTCATTTCCTTCTCACTAAAAGCTATCATATACATTTTGTTACAAATGGCCACAATAGTGTCAGATGGTTTCTTATGGTGAATGCTCTTAAGCTAAGGTGAAGTAATGAACATGACCTTGAATACTCATGTAGTTTCATTCACTTATTTACCTTACTGCATCTACAAATTTTCAGATCACATGCTGCAATAGTTTCAGAAAATTACGCGGTTTTGGCTTTTTGCAATACAAAGTCAATCACTGATGAACAATGAATGGCTTGAGTCCCTTATGCTACATTCCAAGTTTCATGATAATCGGCCCACTGATTCCGGAATAGATCTATGAAGGGTGTTTACCTTATATGGGCAAGGCGGCCATATATGCCATGTGACCAAAGTCATAGTTATGAATTTTTATTTTCTTGTTCTTAAAAGCTTTCATAAAATATTTGGTTACACGTGTCCCAGTGGTTGCTGAGAAAAGTCAGTTTTAATCTTCATATCTGAATACCCTTGGACCAATGACTGGGAATGACCTTGACCTTGAATCCTATGTAATTTCATTCACTCGTTTTGCTCACCACATCTACCGGTTTTCAGATTACAGGCTGTATCAGATTCTGAAAAATATATGGATTTTAGGTTTTCTTATAACAAAGCCAATGGGACCAAATTTGCTTATTTCTGCTCCAAGACATTGGTTGTGGGTACTCGTTAGAACCGCCTCAATGAGGCGGTTCTAACGAGCACCCGCAACATATGTTTGCGGTATAAGTAAGAAAAGATATCACAAATGGTCATTAAAAATGTCACAATTTTCGAGACATGAAAGAATGCACTATGTCGCACGGATGTGTTAACATTACGCGGGACCATTTTCCCAGCCTAAATGCTGAGATGACCGAACAAGCAGTGCTCTAAGAGCTTTGATTTAACGCATTGATAATGGAGCATAATCATTTCATTGGGAAAACACGCCTATAGAAATACATTTTTACCTTTATCGCCGAAAAAAAATGTTTTTTTTTTTTTTTAAGATAATAAATTCTGATATTTTTCTAATTTCTGCTCAAAATATAGATTGTGGGTACTCGTTAGAACTGCCTCGTCGAGGCGGTTCTAACGAATACCCACAATCTATATTTTGAGCAGAAATAAGAAAAATATCGTAATTTTTCATCTTAAAATCTTCTTTTTTTCGGCGATAAAGATGGCAATGTATTTGTATAGGCGTGTTTTCGTAATGGATCGACCAAGCAGTGCTCTTAGTGCTTTGATTTACGTTTTGATAATGTAGAGGAATGATTTTGAAAGAGTTGGATTGCCCGAAGTGTAACATCCATTTCAATCCAAAAACCGAGTTGGAATGCCCGAAGTGTAACATCCATTTCTCAATACAAAAACCGAGTTGGAGTGCCCGAAGTGTAACATCCATTTCAATACAAAAACCGAGTTTAATTGCCCGAAGTGTAACATCCATTTCAATACAAAAACCGAGTTTAATTGCCCGAAGTGTAACATCCATTTCAATACAAAAACCGAGTTTAATTGCCCGAAGTGTAACATCCATTTCAATACAAAAACCGAGTTTAATTGCCCGAAGTGTAACATCCATTTCAATACAAAAACCGAGTTTAATTGCCCGAAGTGTAACATCCATTTCAATACAAAAACCGAGTTTAATTGCCCGAAGTGTAACATCCATTTCAATACAAAAACCGAGTTTAATTGCCCGAAGTGTAACATCCATTTCAATACAAAAACCGAGTTTAATTGCCCGAAGTGTAACATCCATTTCAATACAAAAACCGAGTTTAATTGCCCGAAGTGTAACATCCATTTCAATACAAAAACCGAGTTTAATTGCCCGAAGTGTAACATCCATTTCAATACAAAAACCGAGTTTAATTGCCCGAAGTGTAACATCCATTTCAATACAAAAACCGAGTTTAATTGCCCGAAGTGTAACATCCATTTCAATACAAAAACCGAGTTTAATTGCCCGAAGTGTAACATCCATTTCAATACAAAAACCGAGTTTAATTGCCCGAAGTGTAACATCCATTTCAATACAAAAACCGAGTTTAATTGCCCGAAGTGTAACATCCATTTCAATACAAAAACCGAGTTTAATTGCCCGAAGTGTAACATCCATTTCAATACAAAAACCGAGTTTAATTGCCCGAAGTGTAACATCCATTTCAATACAAAAACCGAGTTTAATTGCCCGAAGTGTAACATCCATTTCAATACAAAAACCGAGTTTAATTGCCCGAAGTGTAACATCCATTTCAATACAAAAACCGAGTTTAATTGCCCGAAGTGTAACATCCATTTCAATACAAAAACCGAGTTTAATTGCCCGAAGTGTAACATCCATTTCAATACAAAAACCGAGTTTAATTGCCCGAAGTGTAACATCCATTTCAATACAAAAACCGAGTTTAATTGCCCGAAGTGTAACATCCATTTCAATACAAAAACCGAGTTTAATTGCCCGAAGTGTAACATCCATTTCAATACAAAAACCGAGTTTAATTGCCCGAAGTGTAACATCCATTTCAATACAAAAACCGAGTTTAATTGCCCGAAGTGTAACATCCATTTCAATACAAAAACCGAGTTTAATTGCCCGAAGTGTAACATCCATTTCAATACACATAACGACAACACATCCATGTGACATCGTGCATTCTGTCATATCTCCAAAACGCTTGCTTTTCTGATGAACATTTGCGATATTTTATGCCCCCCCCCCCCCAACTCCCCTACCAAAGGAGAGGGGTGTATTATTTTTGGCGCGGATCCGCTCGGCGTCGGCGTATGCGTAGGCATAAGCGTTTGCGTATGCGTATGCGTCAGCGTGACACTTTCATGTGTGCAAAATATCTCATGAACTACTTGGTGAACTTTAATCAAATATGCATAAATATACCATTGGGACAGGATAAAGAACTGGTCAGGTTTTGGTGACCTTTACCTTATTGTCAAAGTCACAACCGTGCTAAATAGGTCAAACTTAGGCCAAATTTAGGTTGTGTTCAATATATCTCATGAACTATTGGGTGGCTTTTAATAAAATTTGCATGGATGTAACATTGGGACAGGGTGAAGAATTGAGTAGGTTTTGGTGACGTTTACTTTATTTGCAAGGTCACAGCAAATTTAGGTTGTGTGCAGTATATCTCATGAAATACTAGGTGGATTTATTTTTTCAAATTCGCATGGATATACATGTAAGATTTGGTCAGGATGAAGAACTGATTATGTTTTCGTGATCTTGAGCTTATTTTCAAGGTCACAGCGGTGCTGTTAAATTAAATTTGTTTTGAAAGGGGTTTGTGGTGGGAGGCATCTGTTTTCTCATTCTTATTTATTCTCCAAACATAGATTGTAGGGCTCGTTAGAACCGCCTCCTTGAGGCGATGCTAACGACTACACACGCTCTATGTTTCTCCAAACATAGATTGTGGGCGCTCGTCAGAACTGCCGAAATTAGTGCCATACTAGGAGGTATAATGGAGATAACTGTGGGATATCATTATGGTATTTTATATCATAATTGTATGCTGTGTTTACTCATTAGAATCGCCTCATCGAGGCGATTCTAATGATTACACACGGCTGTATTTATAAAATAAAAGAAGAAAATCTCCCTACATTATCCCTATATCTTATTTGGAGGAATTCCCAGCGGACTCAAAAACGGGTTCTACTCATACGTGGAAAACGAGACATCGAGGTTCCAGCCATTGTAGTTCTACTGTTTACCGATCACTCAAATACCGATGATTCGTCTACTACGGTTGTTTCGAGCTCGCTCTTAAATCGTTAAAAATATTTTCCAAACTCCATGTAGCAAATACAGATAATTTAGGGAATTGTGGCCTCCGCCCATCAGGGCTTCGAGATATAGATTGGGCTGCATGATGCTTCCAGGCAGAGCTGAAATCGACCGCGCATGAGTACTGGTAAACCACTCAAAAGGCCTAAGCCTGTCCAGGCCAAGTGGTGCGAGGTGAACCTTTCATACATATAAGCCCTACCGTTTGGTTTGGACCGTCATTTCATCTCAATGTCGGATAAAAGTCACACAAAATGGGAAGCAATGTCTCCAAATGACCTAAATGGTGTTGACGAAGACGTTAAACCTCAATTCAAAACAAACTAACAAACAATTTGGGGGATCTTGAAAAGGTATGTTTTGTGTACTCATTAAATTCGCGGCGGTGATACGCCTTTAATGAGTGCACACAACACACCTGCATTTCAAAAAAATATTGAATCATCCCTGTTGTCACGCTTTACCCCCAATGTCTCTAATTACACTTGTCTTGAATAAATCGTCATGGTCTAAAAGGTATTTGAGACATTAAAATTTGAGTATATGTTTAAAGCAGAAATGGGATAATGAAAGACTATATCTTATTAAGTTAAATGAAGACCCCAATAAACCCGACTTTATATAGACAAAACTGGGGTTTAAGGGGGTATTCATTATTTTTCTTATTTCGGATCTAAGACATAGATTGGGAGTCACCCAAAACCTATGTATGCAGGATTTTTTCATCAGATAAGTAGCCATTTAGGAGATGTTTTGGATTTTGAGGTATTGCCCTGGCATATTTCAATGACCCTATCATTTCAAAACCCTTGTCTTTCCCTATCAGACAAAGAGATGTTTCTGACAACAAGCCTGGATGTTTCAGCCCTTTTAAAACCAATGCTTAGATAATGGTTTCTATATTTGAGGGTTATTTGCTGGCCTCTTAAATTTTTCCCTGCAGCCAACAGACTTACCCTTTCTTCTTCATCGGCGATATAAATTCTCCATAATCCCCTGCCCCCATATTTTCTGTGCACCCTCGACTACACTATCATTTGACACCACGCCACACACTGCTAAGCATACCTCCTGTGTGTTCAGCCAGTTATTTTCACTTTGCTCTACATCTGTGTTGAGGAAAAACACAGACTTAACTCTATTACCTTCCATTACCGAAGATGACATTCTGTCCGAACTTATGTTCACACTCTTACAGATCGTATTACGTCCACCACAGGTTTACAAAAGCTATATTGCGTCCGAAGTGTGTTTTAAAGTAGCAGGAACCTACCTTCACACTCCGCGACAAGCCACGCGATCACTCGGATGAGACAGAGAAATAGCGTCCGCCATTAAAGCCCGCCAAATCCGCTTCAATGAGGCGGTTCTCACGAGCACCCAAAACCTATGTATGCAGTATAAATAAGAAAAATATCACGGAATTTCATCAGAAAAGTATCCATTTTGCAGATGTGAAAAAATACACTATGTCGCACGGGTTGGGGCGGGGGTGTTATCGTAATGTCACATAGTTGGAATAATTACAGTGTGCCGAATATTGTGTGCGTACCTGTTGCTCCTTGTTTTATCCACAACCTCCAAACACACTCATAACTATTTATTTCATATAATATTCCTGTTCAAGTCTTTCAATCAGTTGCTTATTATGTTCTGTGAAACCTTAAGCTTCACCAGCAGACCGAAGCTGCTGACGCCAATAACTGAAATATTCATACCTGCCATAATTGAAATATAACAATAAAGAACAGTGACAATAAACAAAAATCAATGGAAATTCTAATATTCTCGATTCGCTGCTGGGACGGCTTGTTCAACATTCGATACTGCAAGTCAACAGAACATTATAGAGCCGTGTCTTGACATATGAATGTTTCTTTTTGGTAAATTTGGTGCCTTGACTGCTTGTGGATAAAAGAATTCACTAGTATTTTTTTATTTAAAAAGTAAATAACCGAAAGTGCACGTTGTCATAAAAGTTCGAGGGCATATTTGATTTTGTTTTACTCGTAACACGGCCGATCGAATCAGACAAATGACTGGAGCGTAGATACGAAACTCTTATTTCGTCAGACAAAACAACATTCCTTATTAAGCGATAAAACGTAATGTTATTACATCATTGGATAGTCTAGGTTTCATTTTGATGTGCAGTTAAAATGATTAAATGAACATTAAACTGCGTTAAACATTTTTCAAGCTGATTTATAATGCTTTGTTATTAATAACATAAGACTAGCCAGACTTTTTTAGCATCTGACTAATAATAGTTCGCCATTTATATTAGATTAATGATATTTATTTACCAGCTGACTTACACTATGTTATAGTCTTTCAAAATGCAGTGAGGCATGACTGCACTTTTAATATTGAACTCGACCGTGGTTTTGGGTCCGTTCTTAATTTTATACTTCGTGCCACCAGATTGACGTGTAGTCGTAACGAAATCAAGCAAACGCCATGGCCGACTTCAGCTCGAACCACAGTACGTCAAATAGCAGCGACGGTATTTTGTTTTGTTTGTTTTGTTTGTTTTGTTTGATTTGAGGTTTAACGTCCCCGTCAACACTGTAAGTCATTTTGGAGACGTTGCTTCCAATTTTGTGGGACTTTAACCCGACATTGAGATGAAAGACATCTCAAGCCCTGTCGCCCAATGAAACCAATAGGGTTTATTAGCATGGGCGGTCCGCCTCGCACCGCGGTTCCATGACAGGCTTAGATCCTCTAAGCGGTTTACCAGTACTAGTGTGCGGGCTTGATTCAGCTCTGCGTGGAAGCATCATGCAGCCCATATATTTCTTCAAGCCCCTATGGGCGGGGGCTAAACGACGGTATTAGTTGAACATACGCGGCCACTACTTCACTGTATTAGCAGGTCATGTGATCAGTATCTGCGCATGTCAATAAAACCAATGAAACCGCGCCTTGAGGAATGGTTTGTCCGGTTTCCCACGCATGCGCACTAATGAGCACTCTTTGTAGTTTTCGTTTTTGATTGGCTGTTTATGGATTTGCCTAACTTTGACCTTTGGCGTAGGTGTGTTGCAGAAAAATGGAACAGCAACCAAAGCAAGGTATTGGCTCCAGGTGACGTCGGCCCATGTTTTCTAAATCCTGTGACAAAAGGTATCCGAAACTTTCCTTCCCTGTAAAGCGGAAAAGTCTCGTCACTTACATACTTACATATTTCCTTTCATATAACATGTTAGACCTTAGTTTAAGCTCCGCGGAAGCAGCATGCAGCCTCCAATAATATAACACGGGCTAATAATTTAAAAGCACGTCGAAATTCAACAGGAACTAAAATCTGCTTCAAACTAGAACCGTCAGAGGATACTTACCCCACAAGCTTAAACGCATTTAACTGACACAGGGATGGAACGGGTGGCATTTTCTTTTCCAAGGGTGTTAATTACACGGAGCCGTTATAACGTGATATTACGTCGTCATTGCATTGAATACAGCAATTTAGGCTTCTCGATGTTATAGTTTCTGAAAAACCTTTAACGATAAATTTAGCATGTGCATAGACAGAGAGAAAAAGAATGAAAGTTCCAATGACTAAATAAGTCCATTGTCTATTGCATATTCATCATGAAAACACGCCTATATAATTTTGACCCGCTCGAACCCCACTTTTACATAGTAAAACTGAGGTTAACAGGGGTAAAACTTATTTTTCTCATTTCTGACAAAAAATATAGATTGTGGGTACTCGTTAGAACCGCCTCCATGAGGCGGTTCTAACGAGTACCCACAATCCATATTTTGAGCAGAAATAAGAGAAATATCACAATTTTTTATCATAAAATTTTAAATTTTTCGGCGGTAAAGTTTACAATGTATTTGTATAGGCGTGTTTTCGTAATGATCAGTCAATAATACTGCAAAGTATACCAAGTTTGAACCTTCGAGCTCTTATAACTACTTAGAAATTGTTTACAAAATTTAATATTGGTTTATATGGTGAAAAAAGAAAGAAAGAACAATAAACAAATAAATCAAGAATGTCTTTTACTCGATACAAGTCACCATTACTGCAGTGCATTCCACGTTTGAGGCTTCTCTCGTATATCATCAAAGTGCAGATTATATTTACTGTTCCTTTTGAATCAATGAGTTCATGTAGAATCATTTGAAAATAGAGATCTGCATCGGCGCTAGAAGGCGTGGCCGGTGTTGCACATTTCAGTACTGATCATGAATAGACTCATTAAAACCGAGTCCGCTATTTTCGTTCCTTTGGTGTATTCTTTGCTTCCAAAGGTTCTATCTATTCAGAACTTATTTATAATTTAAGTTTTATTGCTTCTGAGAAACTGTCAATTATGTATTTAACATTTGCCAGAAGAGTGAGAGAATAAATGAACGAAAAAGTTGCGAAAGCCCAGTGTCTCCAACACAATGTAAGTCACCACCATGGCATGGTATACTAAGCTTGAGTTTTGTAGGTTTTCCATATAAATATAGCTTTTATATAGTAAATGAGATTTTTTTTTATGAAAAATGTAATATTTGCCTATATAAAAGACAGAAGAATGAAAGAACAAATAAAAAAAACATTTTGACCTCTAAGTATGACCTTGACATTGGAGGTATACACCTGGGTCTTGCGCGCTACACATCGTCTAATGTAGGTGAACATTCTGCACTGTAACTTAAATAAAGATCATCCAAAAATAAAAAAGGTATTGACCAGGCATAAAAAAGACCATCTTTTACCCTTGACCTCTAAGTGTGACCTTGACATTTGAGGTACCTACCTGGACCTTGCACGCAACATATTGTCTCAAGATTGTTAACATGTCTGGCAGGTAATTTCAAAATCCATCCAGGAATAAGAATGTTATTGACCGGACACGAAAAAAGACCATTGCTTTACCTTTGACCTTTAAGTATGACCTTATCTTTTGAGGTACCGACTTGAATTGTGGGCGCGAAACATTGTCTTATGATGGTTCACATTTCGGCGATGTAAAATTTTATAATCCATCAAAGAATGTGAAAGTTATTAACCGTACACGAAAAAGGCAACTTTTTTACCTTTTGACCTCTAAGTATGACCTTGACATTGAAGGTATGGACTTGGTCATGCGCACGACACATTGTCTAATAAACGGAAACATATCTGTATGTTTACTTTAAAAAGTCCATCCAGAAATAAGAGTTATAGTCCGCATATGAAAAAAAAAGATTTTTTTTTACCTTTGACCCCTAAATTGGACCTTGACCTTAGAGGTAACAACCTGTGTCTCGGTAACAACCTGTGTCTCGCCCCCAACACATCCCCTTCTTAAGATGGTTAACATTTCTGCCAAGCAATTTCAAAATCCATCCAGGAATAAAAAAGTCATTGACGAACACGAAAAAAGACCCTTTTTGACTTTTGACCTCTCAGTTTGACCTTGACATTGGAGGCACTGACCTGGGTCTTACACGCAACACATTGTCGCATGACGGTTAACGTTTCTGTCAAGTAATTTCAAAATCCATCCAGGAATAATAAAGTTATTGACCGAACACGACAAAAGGCCTTTTTCACCTTTGACCTCAAAGTATGACCTTGACCTTGAGGTACCGTCCTGGGTCATGCGCGCAAAACATTATCTCATGATGTTTAGCATTTCTGCCAAGTAATTTCAGAATCCATCAAATAAAAGAAAGTTATTGACCGGACACGAGAAAAAGACACTTTTTTGACATTTGACCTTAAAGTATGACCTTGACCTCTGATGTACCGACTTGAATCTTTGGCGCGACACATTGTCTCTTGATGGTTAACATTTCTACCAAGTTAAGTTCATAATCTAGGTCAAGTTCGAATATGGGTCATTTGGGGTTAAAACGAGGTCATTAGGTCAAATCATATGAAAGCATTGTGGATGCAACAGAGGGTGCATGTTTCATTGAAACATTATGAAAGTTGGTCAGGATATTTGTCTAGACGAAATCTAGGTCAAATGTTAATATGGGTCATTTGAGGTTGAAAAACTAGGTCACCAGATCAAATCATATGAAAACTTTCATATGCAATACGGGCTGCGTTTGTCATTTTATTTATATGAAACATAATCAGAATGTTTGCTTTGATGAAATCTTGGTCAGTCACACTTGATCTGGGTCGTTTGGATCTAGGTAAAATCCTAGTATAACCTTGTATATTCAATATAGGCTTCATTATTCCCTTGCACAATGAAGTGGCGAGGGATAAAGGGTTTGTCCTGTACATTTGTACGTGCGTATGCACATACTTACATTCGTACATACGTATGTTTGTTAACCTTTTGCCAACGCTTTATGTAAACAATGACGTCATTTAAATGGCTCCGCGCGCAAGTAAATTGACTGGGGAGAAATAGCAGATGACTATAAAATTACTAGAATTTAATTAAACGTGTAGAATTAAATTCATCTATAACAACAAAGCGTAATTTTTAACAGGGTCGCTTCCCTTATACTGTAAATGCATTTTGTGCCCTTTGACCTTACGGAAGTTAACACGCATGTGTATTGCATAGTAAATTGCTTTTTTGTAATAATCTTTCGAAGAGGTCTGTTCGCTCGTCAAGCAAAATAGAAGTGGAGGCTATGATCAGGAATCGATACAATCAATCCACTGCTACCATCAGAGACACCAAAGGGAAATAAACACAAACATGAAACAACATACCCCACAGCGGAAATCCAAAAGGACAGTTACTTTCCCACAAAATGGCCAATAGGCTATCCAAAATAAAAACAACATAAGCGACACAAACACACAAAGACAAACCATAACAAAAAATAAACCACGACAGAAGAACGCACCCTTTAAATAATTTAAGTACCGAGCGGACAAGGGGAATCTGCAGTGTGTTTCTTTCTTTTACAGGTGTTCTATCCAACAGAATCAGTAGTATATTCTTCGCCTGACATGAGGTTATCAAGTTCATGCAAAAGGACATTGTAAATTACAGCGTCCCCTCACTGGCGAAAGTTAAAAATTCAGTAGGAAAAAAGCTGAGTTTGCTAACCTTAACAGTCGGATAAGAGATATTCATTACTTTATTGTCGCGCCTGCTATTAGCATGGCGCTATATAGGCGCCCGGTTTTCCGTCAGTTCGTCCGTTCGTTCGTCCGTCCGTCCGTTTGTCATGGCGTCAACATTTGCCACCACCCTAGCGTTCACCCTGAGGTTCAAGTTTATTTCTCAAGAACTATAAGAGCTTCATTTATGATACTTGGTACAAACTTGTATCACAGTATGACAACTTACATGCAAGCAACCATATTTGACCTTCACCTACATTTCATGGGTCACTGACTTCGTAAGATATTGCGACCACCCTAGCGTTCACCCTAAGGTTCAACTTTATTTCTCAAGAACTATAAGAGCTTCATTTATGATACTTCGTACAAACTTGTATCACGGGATGACAACTTACATGCAAGAAACCATATTTGACCTTGACCTACGTTTCATGGGTCACTGACTTCGTAAGATATTGTGACCACCCTAGCGTTCACCCTAAGGTTCAAGTTTATTTCTCAAGAACTATAACAGCTTCATTTATGATACTTGGTACACACTTGTATCACTGGATGACAACTTTAATGTAAGCAACCATATTTGACCTTTACCTACATTCGATGGGTCACTGACTTCGTAAGATATTGCGACCACCCTAGCGTTCACCCTTATGGTCAAGTTTATTTCTCAAGAACTATAAGAGTTTTATTAATGATACTTGGTACAAACTTGTATCTGGGGATGGTTACTTAAATGCAAGCATCCATATTTGACATTGACCTATTTTCATGGTTCACTGACTTTGTAAAATATTGCGATCACCCTAGCGCTCGCCCTAATGGTCAAGTTTATTTCTCAAGAACTTTAAGAGCTTTATTAATGATATTTGGTACAAACTTGAATCTGGGGATGGCAACTTAAATGCAAGTATCCATATTTGACCTTGACAAAAATTCCATGGTTCACTGACTTTGTAAAATATTGCGACCACCCTAGCGTTCACTCCAATGGTTAAGTTCATTTCTCAAGAATTATGACAGCTTCATTAATGATACTTAGTACAAGCTTGCATATAAGAATGGAAACTTTTATACAAGCATCTGTGTTTGACCTTGACCTACATATCATGGTTGGGTGACTTTGCGCCCCCACAGGCGCGACATTGCCTTCGGCGGAATTCTTGTTTCATTGCGTGTCAACTGCTGTTTAGCAGTTTGATCGTCTCTTGTCAAATTCATGATTTGGTTGTTAATCATGCAGTTCTTATGATGGAATCTGATACAAATACAACAGCCGTTTGTGACTAGTTGACAGTGGAAACGTAGTTGTGGGTGTTTTAAATTGATGCATTGAGTTAATATGCTGTGATTGAAACATTCAGTTGAGAACGGTTGTCATGACAATTAAGCAATCTGCAATTACATCATTATGACCGTCTTGGCCAAATTAAAGCCAACATTGAATTAAATTGGTTTCAACTAAGTTGGTTAGTAATTTGTTTTAGATTCAAATTCTCATTGCTCGAAAAAATAAGTTATGGTATATATTGCTTCCTGCAAGGTTCGTTTATATATATATAAAAAATCTCAAAAATATTGGTGGCCGCAAAATTGCAGAACTGACATGTGTATCCCGAGCGTCAATCCAGAAATTTTGTGGAAAGATTTGGCGAAAGAGGTTATATAGAAAACAAGCCCAGATGTGGAAGACCAAAACCCAGTGGAGCTGGTGTAAAGAAATAGATAACATACTTTGAAAGCGCTGACGGTAATGAATACATCCCATTTATTATTTCCGAGACGACTGTCAAGAGAAAACGTGAACGTTTGGAATATCATCACGAAAACAGGGCTTTATAGTTTTGACCCCCTTTAACCCCACTTTTATATAGTAAAACTGTGGTTTACAGGGGTAAACCTTATTTTTTTCTTATTTCTGCTCTCAAATATAGAGTGGGTTCTATAGAGTACCCACAATCTCTATTTGGTCCCCGCCCTTCGGTGCGAATCCATGCTTATAAACCCTATCGGTTTCAATGGGCTGCAGGGCTTGAGGTCATTTCATCACAATGTCCTGTAAAAGTCCCACAAAATTGGAAGCAACGTCTCCAAAATGACCTTTACATTGTTGACGGGGACGTTAAACCTCAAATCAAACAAACAAAAAACCATCTCTATTTTAAAGCAGAAATAAGAAAAATATCCCAATTTTTCATAATAAAATTTTCGAATTTTGGTTGTAAAATTTACAATGAATGTGTATATGCATGTTCTCGTAATGAAAAGACATCCAGTAAGAAAGTTATATGTTGTGTTTACCTACAGTTAATAAAAAAAAATTACTTACGTTACTGACGTTACGTTAGGAACGTCAAATATCTATTTACTTATGGCCCGCCACTGTAGATTAATTGTTGGATTTTAACATAACGTCACACAAATGTTGGGTATGATAATATCTTCGAATAAATTTAACGTTCTGGGTGCCGGGCTGAAGTTCAAGGCTGATTTTAGAAAATGTTTGACATCGCTCATACATCGACATACATTTATTGATGGATTTTAATACAATTTCTTACGGGCCTCCGTGGCTTAATGGGTAAGAGCAATGATGCTAATTCTTAGGTCGCTCACTGCTGTGGTTCGAGCCTGGCTCGGGTCACATGTGAGACGCCAAGTTCTGCAACGAAAGACACCTGGTCTTTCTCCGAGTACTCCAGTTTTCGCCCACCTCTGATTAACGATCAGCTCCATATGAGTTGGATAATCTTGAAAGGGCCGTTAACCAAACAAATAATGATAATAATATCGCGAGCAAGTTCAACTTTCAGAGTCCTGGACACATAAACAATGTCAATATGTTTTTTTTTTTTTTTTTTTTTTTTTTTTGTTGTTGTTGTTTTTAGCTCACCTTATCAAAGGCAATGGTGAGCGTTTGTGACTGTGAGATGTCCGGCGTCGTCGTTCGTCGTCCGTCGTCCGTCGTGCGTAAACTTTTTCTTTTAAACACACTAGAGGCCACAGTTTTCATCAAATCATCATCAAACTTGGTCAGAATGATCATCCTGACAATATCTCGGTCAAGTTCGAATATGGGTTATGTCAGGTCAAAAAGAAGGTCACAAGGTCAAATCAAAGGAAAACCTTGTTAACACTCTAGAGGCCGCAGTGTTGGTCCAATCATCCTCAAACTTGCTCAGAATGATCATCCTGACAATATCTCGGTCAAGTTCGAATATGGGTCATGTTGGGTCAAAAAGTAGGTCACCAGGTCAAATCAAAGGAAAACCTTGTTAACACGCTGGAGGCCGCAGTGTTGGTCCAATCATCCTCAAACTTGCTCAGAATAATCATCCTGACAATATCTCGGTCAAGTTCGAATATGGGTCATGTTGGGTCAAACAGTAAGTCACCAGGTCAAATCAAAGGAAAACCTTGTTAACACTCTAGAGGTCCCAGTTTTGGTCCGATCATCCTCACACTTGCTCAGAATGATCATCCTGACAGTATCTCGGTCAAGTTTGAATATGCGTCATGTCGGGTCAAAAAGTAGGTCAGCAGGTCAGACCATAGAAAAACCTTGTTAACACTCTGGAAACCACAGTTTGGGTCCAATCATATTCAAACTTGCTCAGAATGATCATCCTGACAATATCTCTGTCAAGTTAAAATATGGGTCATGTCGGGTCAGTAGGGGAAATCATAAAAAACCTTGTTAACAATCTAGAGGCCACAGATTTGGTCCAATCATCCTCAAACTTGCTTAGAATGATCATCCTGACTATATCTCGGTCAAGTTCGAATCTGGGTCATATCGGGTCAAAAAGTAGGTCACCAGGTCAAATCAAAGGAAAACTTTGTTAACACTGTAGAGGCCACACTTTTGGTCCAATCATCCTCAAACTTGCTCAGGATGATCATCCTGACAGTGTCTCGGTCAAGTTTGAATAAGGTTCATGTGTGGTCAAAAAGTAGGTCAGTAGGTCAAACCATAGAAAAACCTTGTAAACACTCTGGAGGCCACAGTTTGGGTCCAGTCATCTTCAAACTTGCTCAGAATGATCATTCTGACAATATCTCGGTGAAGTTTAAATATGGGTCAAAAAATAGGTCTGTAGGACAAATTATAGAAAAACCTTGTTAACACTCTAGAGGCCACAGATTTGGTCCAATCATCCTCAAACTTGCTCAGAATGATCATCCTGACAATATATCAGTCAAGTTCGAATATGGGTCATGTTGGGTCAAAAAGTAGGTCACCAGGTCAAATCAAAATAAAACCTTGTTAACACTCTAGAGGCCGCAGTGTTGGTCCAATCATCCTCAAACGTGCTCAGAATGATCATCCTGACAATATCTCGGTCAAGTTCGAATATGGGTCTTGTTGGGTCAAACAGTAGGTCACCAGGTCAAATCAAAGGAAAACCTTGTTAATACTCTAGAGGTCCCAGTTTTGGTCCGATCATCCTCACACTTGCTCAGAATGATCATCCTGACAGTATCTCGGTCAAGTTTGAATATGCGTCATGTCGGGTCAAAAAGTAGGTCAGCAGGTCAGACTATAGAAAAACCTTGTTAACACTCTGGAGGCCACAGTTTGGGTCCAATCATCTTCAAACTTGCTCAGAATGATCATCCTGACAATATCTCAGTCGATTTAAAATATGGGTCATGTCGGGTCAAAAAGTTGGTCCGTAGGGGAAATCATAAAAAAAAACCTTGTTAACACTCTAGAGGCCACAGATTGGGTCCAATCATCCTCAAACTTGCTTAGAATGATCATCCTGACAATATCTCGGTCAAGTTCGAATATGGGTCATATCGGGTCAAAAAGTAGGTCACCAGGTCAAATCAAAGGAAAACCTTGTTAACACTCTAGAGGCCACAGTTTTGGTCCAATCATCCTCAAACTTGCTCAGGATGATCATCCTGACAGTATCTCGGTCAAGTTTGAATAAGGTTCATGTGTGGTCAAAAAGTAGGTCAGTAGGTCAAACAATAGGAAAACCTTGTAAACACTCTGGAGGCCACAGTTTGGGTCCAATCATCCTCAAACTTGCTCAGAATGATCATTCTGACAATATCTCGGTCAAGTTTAAATATGGGTCAAAAATAGGTCTGTAGGACAAATCATAGAAAAACCTTGTTAACACTCTAGAGGCCACAGCTTTGGTCCAATCATCCTCAAACTTGCTCAGAATGATCATCCTGACAATATATCAGTCAAGTTCGAATATGAGTCATGTCGGGTCAAACAGTAGGTCAGTAGGTCAAATCAGAGAAAAACCTTGTTAACACTCTAGAAGCCCCAGTTTTGGTCCAATCATCCTCAAACTTGCTCAGAATGATCATCCTGACAATATCTCGGTCAAGTTCAAATATGGGTCATGTCGGGTCAAAAAAAAAGTCAGTAGGGCAAATCATAGAAATACCTTGCTAACATTCTAGAGGCCACATATTTGATCCAATCATCCTCAAACTTGCTCAGAATGATCATCCTGACAATATCTCGGTCATGTTCGAATATGGGTCAAGTCGGGTCAAAAAGTAGGTTAGTAGGTCAAATAATAAAATATACCTTGTTAACACTCTAGATGCCCCAGTTTTGGTCCAATTATCCTCAAACTTGCTCAGAATGATCATCCTAACAATATCCCGGTAAAGTTCGAATATGGGTCATGTAGGGTCAAAAAGTAGGTCAGTAGGTCAAATCGTAGAAAAACCTTGTTAACAAACTAGAGGCCACAGTTTTACTCGAATCATCATCAAACTTGCTCAGAATGATCATCTCTACAATATCTTGGTCAAGTTCGAATATGGGTCATGTGGGTTCAAAAAGTAGGTCAAATCATAGAAAAACCTTGTTTACACTCTAGAGACTGTAATTTTAGTCTAATTATCATTAATCTTGCTCAGAATGATCAGCTTGACAATATCTAGGTTAAGTTCGAATATGGGTCATGTCGGGTCAGAAAGTAGGTCAAATCGTAGAAAACCTTGTGAACACACTAGAGACCACAGTTTTCGTCTGATCATCATCAATCTTGCTCAGAATGATCATCTTGGCAATATCTCGGTCAAGGGTGAATACAGGTCATGTTTGGTCAAATCGTAGGTCAGTAGGTCAAATCACAGAAAACGTTGTGAACACTCTAGAGGCCTCAGTTTTTGTCTGTTCGTAATCAAACTTGCTCAGAATGATCATTTGACAATATCTCGGTTAAATTCGAATATGGGTCATGTCTGGTCAATAAGTAGGTCAGTAGGTCAGATCATAGAAAAACCTTGTGAACACACTAGAGGCCCCAGTTTTGGTCCGATCATCATCAAACTTGCTCAGAATGATAATGATAATCTTGACAATATCTGGATCAAGTTTGAATATGGGTCATGTTGGTTCAAAAAAGAGGTCATCAGGTCAAATCATAGAAAAAACGTTGTGACAACTCCTAGGGGCCACAGTTTTAGTCCAATCATAATAAAACTTGCTCAGAATGATCATCTGGACAATACCTCAGTTCAAATATAGGTCATGTCAAATCAAAAAGTAGATCACTTGTTTATTTTGTCATAACTTTTGAACCGTTTGAGATAGAGCCTTCATATTTGACATGTAGGTTTCTTGTGACAAGGGCTTCCCACTCATATAAAAATATTTGACCTTTGACCTTGACCTGTGACCTACTTTATCATAACTTTTGAACCATATGAGATAGAGCCTTCATATTTGGCATGTATGTTCGTTGTGACAAGGCTTTCCCAGCCATTCAAACATTTTGACCCATCACCTAGACCTTTGACCTTCTTTGTCATAACTTTTTAAGCATTTGAGATACAGCCTTCATCTTTGGCATGTACGTTCCTTGCGACAAGGGATTCCTATTCATAGTTACTTCGACAGAATAGAAGAGTTCATGTGCCTGACTCCTGTAATAGGTATGACCTCACAACCAGCATTAAAAAGACTGAGGTAGTCTATCAATCACCTGGAAAGCCTTATAAAGAGCCCTACATCACTGTGGAAGGTCGAAGATTGCAAATGGTAGACAAGTTTCATCTACCTTAGGAGCACACAATAAAGATTCGCTCACAATGATGACGAAGTCAATGCCAGAATTGACAAAGCTACCGCAGCATTTGGCCTACTACGTAGGAGTGTTTGGGCTTGACACAAAACTGAAAGTCTACAGAGCTATGGTGCTGCCAACAGTATTGTATGCATGTTAAACATGGACAGTTTACCAACAACACGCCAAAAGACTGAATGACTTACATACAAGATGTCTTAGAAAACTCCTAAAGATTAAGTGGCAAGACAGGATTCCACACACGAACGTCCTGAAGAGGGCAGGGATGCAAAGTGTATATACTCTTCTGAAACTAGTACAGTTAAGATGGACAGGCCATGTTACACGGATGCCTGCGGAATTCTCTTTGGAGCATTAGGAAAAGGCAAACACTTCCATGGTGGCCAGAAAAAACGCTACAATGACACCCTCAAAACCTCCCTCAAGGACTTCAACATACTAACAGAGTCGTGGGATGAAATAGCACAGGACAGAGAAAAGATCGAGGCCTTATCAAATGGGATGCAAGTGAATCTGAGGCAAAGCGGATCAGTGAAGCTGAGCAGAAACGGGCACAGCGCAAAGCCAGAGCTGCGGTATCACCAACAGAGCCGTCGTCCTCTAACCTCTGTTGCAAGGACAGCATGCCTTGCCCAATTGTAAGCCGATTTCAGTTGGATGCCCAAGGGACACAAGATACGCGACATCTTTGTCTCACCTAATTTCTATAAAAACACCTCTTTTATTTGGCCGGCCTCGGTGGCTCAGTCGGATGCGCGTCTGACTGGTGATCAGAAGGACGCAGTTTCGATACCTGCCGGGATCGTCTACATTCTTTCGTGGATATTGATCATGAAAACTTTTCTACGGTCATTCTCTCCCTTCCGCTGATTCAAAAAGGGTAGTTGTCAGTTTCTGGCGAAAGAATGTGCACTGTACCGGCTAACCGCTTACGTATAAGCCTGCCGAGGAAAGTGTGGATGGGTAAACTGACCGGCTGAAGAATGACCTAAAACAGTGTTGACTGTGCCGTTAAACTCCAAAAACAAACAAACAAACAAAATCCTCTTTTATTCTTTTTTTCTGCGACGTGAACATTTCAGTTAAGGGAAGGAAATCTTGTAAGACTTCGAAAACAAACAGTCCTGCATTATGTATTTTAGTCTGCTGTCAGGTTCTTCAAACTGTTGATGATTTCTAAGGAGCTAACGCCTTATAATATATGTTCCTGATGGCCCTAACATAATGTTTTCTGATGCAAATGTTTGACATTCTAATGCACTTACGTATGTAACGCGACGTCTGATTGGATAACGTCAAAAATTTGCGACAGTATATTCCACGATATACTGTCGGAAATCCGACGTCACCTCGTAACGTCGCTTTTCATTGGCTGCATTTGGTTTTACGCAGCTCACTGCGCTTGCCGCCTTGTGCAAAATAATACAAATTTTAGCTTAACAACCGAAAAAATGCATTAGAATGGGGATAACTGTATTTAAAATTGTCATTTGGGGAGGTAAATCTTCGGTTTTACGGTCGCAAATTACGTTTTACGGCTCCGCTTACGCGTCGCCGTAAAACGAAATTTCCGACCGTAAAACCTCCGATTTACCTCCCCAAATGACAATTTTCAGTACAGTTATCCCCTAATTTTACTTCTTCTTCCTGCTTCAAATATACAGCAGATTGTGATTGTTCGCTAAATGGCCAACCCCACGTTATACATAGAAACATGGAGTTTTCGTTAGGGAAGGGAGGTGTGTGTGTGTGTGTGAGGGGGGGGGGGTATACACTAGTTTCTTTACTTTTGCTCAGACTCGCTGGTTGATGGTACACGATGGCACTTTAAGGCGGTTCTCTCGAGCACCCATAAGAATCTATATTTAGACTATAAATAAGTAACAAAATATAAAATCATCTACAAATACAGTAAACCACCTTTGGGACTGTTCAAAAGTGGTCTTCAATACCACTGCAAAGGAGGTCTCTGACCAGGTGACACTGTGTGCAGAAAACACAAAGAAAGAATAACTAAAACTTTCTAAATAAGGTTTTTCTCAACCAGAATTAGTCTCAATTTTTGGTGGCCTTAATAGAGGTATTTTTCTTGCACACCAGACAAGGAAATCCGTGATTTTACGCTGGGCTAGAAATTTATGTTCTGACCCTGGTGTTCCGACCCCAAATCGAATATAATCGCGTGTTTGATAAATGCACTGGTTGAATACAACCTCATGCGCGGCGTCGTCATGCGTGACGTCACTAAACATTCCTGTTGTGTCATCACAAAATGGCGGACGTCGGTAACCGAAGTGACAGCAGCATTAAAAATTCGCAATAGAAATGGAAGGTATGCAAGAAAAAGAATCCAATATGGGTGTGAGGGGTGGATAGAAAAATCCGTCCCTCGGGATCACTGTCCGGCATCACTCGGCAAGCCTCGTGATGCCGGACAGTGCCCCTCGGGACGGATTTTTCAATCCACCCCTCACACCCATATAAGATTCTTATATACTGAACATCTTCTGATACCATTCTCGCATAAGGATATGTTATTGCAATGAACCTGAAAAGCTGTTGGGGCTGGAAAATGAACAGATGTTTACTTCTTACCCCATTACGAACCCGCGAATTACGTCACTTTAAATGAGCCGACGTCAACAGCGTTCGATTAAAAGATGGAGAAATATTGCAAAAGTAAATGTTTGAAAACAAATAAACTGAATTTCAAGACTTGAGTATTTTTTTTTTCGCTTCAGTTTATTTCGAAGATGGCAGCTTATCATTGAATAATCATTCCGCCGTGGCCGTTGGCTTTCGAAAGAATTCTTAAAATGTACCATTTTGCCGGCGTTTTCAAACCTTTCGTTGCCAATTATTATTTCGTTGGAATTATAAGGAATTAATTATCATTTTTGTGGATTTTATCGATGTCTAAACTCGCAGGTTTATGCCAAGATTGTGAGTGATTCGCCGGAGCGCACACATCCGTAATCTCCACAAAAATGAAATTCATTCCTATTGTACCCGTGTTTTTTTTTTTTTTTTTTGAGATAGGAAAGAATGCACTGTGTCACACGGATTTGTTATCGTTACGTTAACTTTGTCATTCCATTTTACCATTATCCGGTGTTTAAAAATGAATTTTGTTTCTGGTGTAGACTGAACTGTTCTGAAGACAGTCATTCAGAAACGACAGTTACGGTAGGCGACTCAATGGAAACACTTAATGTTAGGTCTGCTCAAGATGCTTGTGGATATTGCTGAAAATTTTCAATTCCTTTTTTTTTCAGACTGTTTGTGAACCACGTGATTATGCGGTTTTCGCCGATGTTGATATTCAGCTTAATTGTTGTATTCTGTATTGTATTTTGTGTCTTTCAGTTTGTTGGCGGGCTCGCACAATATTTTGCACGGAAAATAGATCATTACGATAACACAACCGTGTGACATGGTAAAATAAATGGCTACTTTTCTGATGAATATCCGTGGCATTTTTCTTATTTAGACCGCAAACATAGGTTGTGTGTGCTCGTTAGAACCTATGGGTTGGGGCAGAAATAAGAAAAATAATGTATACCCCGTATAGAGAAACCCCAGTTTTCTTTATATAAACTGGAGTTTGTGTGTGTGTGTGTGGGGGGGGGGGGGCGTGTTCATTTCACGGACTTGTTCACATAATGTATCTACTATATGTAACGTTTTGGTCAGCTCCGAAAAGACAGTCAGGTTCAGAAATACCCGTAATAACTTATCATGTTCTCCGGTTTCTAAGTGATGGCACGAACACATTGAGTCTTAGTACTGCATTTTTAATGACAGTTCGAGTGTTATGTCAGTCCCAATACTTTTAATCTCCTGAGAGCTTGCCTTGCTGTAAACTATTTCTTTTTTTCAACTCTGCCACACAGTCGGTGCTGTTGTTGTCATCACGTGAACAAGTCCGTGAAATGAACAACCTCATAAACCCCACTTTATATAGAGAAAACTAGAGATGACGGGGGTATACGAGGGTAAGCTGAAAACTTCTGAGCCTGATCAAGATCCAATGATTTGTCCATGCTGAAAGTGCCTTATTTTTCAACATAGTCTCTCTTCCTGTCCACACACTTCCTCCAGCGATGCTTGAGTCCTTGGATCCCAGTGGTATAGACGGTCTCATCTTGGTCCCTGAAAAACTCCTCCACAGCTGCTATCACCTCCTCGTCTGACCGATAATGCTGCCCAGCCAAGTGCTTTTTCATGTTTGAAAACAGAAAATAATCTGATGGAGCTAGAGCAGGTGAATACGGAGGATGATCGAAAAGTGTGAAGCCACAGTCATGCACAGCAGCCATTGCGACAACCGATTTATGAGCAGGCGCATTGTCCTGATGGAACAAGACCCATTTTGTCAATTTTCCGGGTCGTTTAGCCTAAATTGCTTTTCGCAATTGTTTTAGCAGATATGCATAATACTCCCCATTAATTATTCTGCCCTTTTGAACGTAATCTATGAATATTATACCCTTGGCATCCAAGAACACTGGTGCCATCATCTTCCCTGCAGAGGAGACGACCTTTGCCTTCTTTGGAGTGGGTAAGCCAGGGTGCTTCCATTGCATGGATGTCGTTTGGTCTTGGGCTCAAAGTGATGAACCCAACACTCATCCTGAGTGACAAAACGGTCAAGAAAACCATCTTGGTCTGTTTCAAAAATAGCCAAGTTGGCTTGTGACAGGTTCAGTCTGGTCAACTTTTGGTCAGGCGTCAAAAGCCGTGGCACCCATCTGGCGGAAACCTTCGACATTCCTAATTCACTGTGTAGAATGTTATCTACTCGTTCACGGGAGATGCCAACAGTGTAAGCTAACTGATTCACAGTTAAACGCTAACTGATTCACAGTTAAACGCACGTCATCCATCACGGCCCTGTGTACTTGGCTGATGGTTTTCTCAGCTGTTGCCGTTGTGGGTCGTCCACACCAGTCATCATCTTCAAGGCTGTCCTTGCCCATCTTAAAATTTGCTGCCCAACTTTTCATGGTTGCATACGAAGGAGCATCATCCCCTAATGTAGCAACCATATCGGTATGAATGTCCTTTGGAGCTAACCCCTATTTTATGGAGGTACTTGATGACACCACGATGCCAGATTTTGTCCATTTTCTCAAAAACGTGCTAGTATAAATTTTCAAAGTCTAGAATTTCTACGTTATTGCAGGTAAACTTGAACTCATTTGAGTCAAATCAAGTAATAAAGATTTGGATTTAATGAATACAAAATTTCATGGCTGTTCGATGCCTGGTCCTTGGTCAGGCTCAGAACTTTTGGAGCAAAAATAGGAAAAGTAATCATGCCCCTGTAAATCCCAGTTTTCATCATAGTGTAGTTTACATTTTCTTGTCCTTTGGGATCATTGATTCCATTGTGGAGTTTTTAAAATATTTGAGGGTCACTGATGAGGCCTTATTGGCCGAAACTAGCTTGTCTGGCCCAGAAATATTTGTACACTCCATACTTTTCAGTTCTACGGTGTATTCCATGATTCCAAAGGATTTCCTTTCACAGAACATGTTTTTAACATATAATTCCAATTCTCGATCATTATATACATTTCGGTGCGATTTGATTGGTTGAAATAAAGGTTTTATACTTCAATAGATTCCATTAACAAGAATCTCAGATCTGTTTGACCCATCACGAAAACACGCCTATATAATTTTGAACCCCTTGAACCCCACTTTTATATAGTAAAACTGGGGTTTCCGGGGGTGTACCTTATTTTTCTTATTTCTGCTCTAAAATATAGATTGTGGGTATTCGTTAGAACCGCCTCGATGAGGCGGTTCTAACGAGCACCCACACTCTTTATTTTGAGCAGAAATAAGACAACTATCACAATTTTTCATCTTAAATTTTTCATTTTTCCGGCGAAAAAGGTTACATTGTATCTATATAGGCGTGTTCTCGTAATGCCAGAGAGTTATGTCATTGAATATAAACGACGTCAACCACGTTCGATTAAAAGATGGAAAACTATTGAAAAAAAGTAAATGTAAGAAGAGTTTATAGACTTGACGTTTTGTTCGCTTGGGTTTCTATCAAAGATGACGGCTTCAAATTGAATAATCATTCCGCCGTGACCCTAGGAAAGTTCATTCTTTCGCTTTCGAAATAATTCCTAAAATTTACTATTTTTTGTGACATATTTAACAATTTGATGACAAGGTTGGAATTATAAGGAATGAATTATAATTTTTGTGGATTTTATCGATGTGTAAACTCCGGCGAATCACTCACAAACTACCGGCCCCGATAACTCAGTTGGTAGACTGTCCGCTCCGGGGAACATGAGGTCACGGGTTCGATCTCGGGCCGCGACATACCAAAGTCGATTAAAACGGTACTAGCTGTTCCCCGCTTGGCACCCAGATTTACGGGGTAGAGCTAGGACTGATCGACCCAGTGTCAGGATAATGTGACTGGGTATGGTATCATGTAATGTGTCTGGGACATGATACTTCAGTGAGGCAGCACTATAAAAGTGAGCATTGAGCTCCCTGTCGCAACCAGACACCGTCGTGATATGACTGAAAAATTGTTGAAAGCGACGTTTAACCCGAATTCACCCACACACACACACTCTCGATGTGTAAACTTCGGTGAATCACTCACAACCTGCATGAAGGCTATGTTGTTGTTTGTTACTTACCGTGTGTATCACTTGTGTCTTTTTATTTTGGATGGACATATGGCCATTTTGTGGGAAAGTAACTGTCCTTATGGCCTTCCTTTGTTTAGGTTTCCATTATGGTCTGGTCGCTTAATGTTTGTGTTTCTTTCCCTTTGGTGTCTTTGATTGGTGGAGTAAGTTAATTGTATCGATTCCTGATCTTTGTTTTACTTCTACTTCTTGCAGTTTGTGAATGATTCGCCGGAGTTTATACATCGATAAAATCCACAAACATTAAACACGTTCCTATAATAAAACTACCGAGCGGAATAATATGGGGTTTACATGGGTGTTCGTTACGCTGACTTGTTATTGTGGTGGCCACAGACACTAAAAATTTAATAAAGGACTACAGTCAATAATTTTGGCGGGATGTCTATACAAATGGCGAAAGGTTGGGAGAACTGAAAGGAAACAATAAAAGTATTGTCGATTTTCAGAGTGATAGAATAGAAATAGAGCAGTCGTTGAATAATAAATCTCAGGTTGTCGGTCAGTTGTCAGTAGACAATCTTCTTTACAACGAACTTCCAAACAGAGCTGATCTATTTTATAGCCCACATATGCATAGCGGCCCTTTTCTGGGACGTTGGCAAATAGTGTAGACCCAGATCAGACGCCGCAGAACGCGGCGTCTGAGCTGGGTCTACACGGTTTGCTTAAGACCATTCATTTTTGTAACATTTGCTACAAACAAAAACAAACCTGAAACTCATATAATTGGAAATGGACCACTCCAACTTACTAGATGGAATATTCCATTGTCAATGTACAGTCGAACTTCGATGGCTCGAACACCGATGGCTCGTTTACCATGGTTGAGTCGAACCCGTTTTTGAGTCCCTAGGGAATTCCTCTGCATAAGAAAAAATGTGGGATAATTTAGGAGATTTTTTACTTTTACCTTGTAAATGTATGCTGTGTGTACTCATTAGAATCGCCAACAATTAGGCGATTCTAATGAGTACACACAGCATGCATCTATGTTACAGAACACCGGAAAGATGTCCAAAAGTACCCCCGTTATGTTTTCTGGGAGTATGCAACATTGGCTCGAACTACCGCTTCCTCGAACAAATTGCCATGGTCCCAAAGGGGTTCGAGCCATCGAAGTTCTACTCTTTATGGGTTAAGCAGAGGAAGACTCTGGTCAGGGCTCATGCAGTTGTTCAAAACTGTGTCAGCTTAATAGGCTCGTTAGTGGTCAATGTGCCCCAAGTTAACAAGTCTGTTAAATGAGAACCCCTGTAAACCCCACTGTTTTTAGAAATGCCTCCGTACATGTTAGAACCTATCGAGCACTAATCGTAATGTTCGCTATTCTAGCAAATCTAGTAGCTAATTCAAAGCGTTTTGTTTGTTTGTTTATGTTGCGGTTTTAAGTCCCCTTAAATACTTTTAGGTCATTTTGGGAGACGTTTCTATCAATTTTGTGGGACTTTTACCCGACATGTAGATGAAATCTCAAGCCGTATGTGTTTTTGCTGCAAAATTGTGAATAGATTTTGCATTTGCGAAAGCTATTCACAAATATAAAGCAAAAATATTGCATATTTTCCATTATATTAAATGATCAATACATAAACAATACGATAGGAAACGCATAACGACATCGTTAGACCTGAATATCTGGTCTCAGACGCCCTTGAGGCGCAGACTGAATTGAGGCTTTTTGAGCAAAAAACACTGTGGTACTCAAAGACTGCAGCGATACTCTTGCAGTACCAGGGTGCTTTTTTGATCACTGTTGTACTCAAAACATAAAGCGAAATTCTTTGAGTACCGCAGTTTTTATGGCCTTATTTCGCCACCCAAAATGCACTGGGCGAGGTCTTATTTGCCCACCCGAAAAAGCTCAGTGGCAATCCGAGTATCAATTTTGTTATGATGTAGATTTATTTAAGAATCATTTATCCCCTTAATCCACCCCAACCCCCACTATAAACTATAAGGCAGTGAGGAATGTATTTATTATTTAATTGTTCGAATTGAGATTTAACATCCCCGTCAACATTAATTTAGGTAATTTTGGAGACGTTGCTTCCCTTCCAGTTTTGTGGGATTTTTCCCGCCATTGAGATGAAACTTGCCGCCAAAACAAACCAAAAAGGTTTATATGTAGGGACGGTCGAACTGGCTCCCTTTTGCCTGGGTAGGCTGATACCCTGTAAGCGGTTTGCCCGTACTCACGTGCAGTAGGTTTCAACTCTGCGTGAAAGCATCATGCAGCCCAAATCTATTTCTCCAAACCCCGGTGGACGAGGGCCTAACAATGTATTTATTAATCGGGTTCGATATCTATTGTCTAAAGAGAGTTATCTCCCATGGACTTATAATGCCATTAACGTTCTTTAAAGAAAATGGCACCTTACTATTTAAAAATCGTACCGTCTTAAATCTTATATACAGTTTTAAAATTTAATTTCATATGTCGATTAAGGGGAATGGAGACACCTTCAGGGGAGGCAACTCCGACAAAGGTATTCTTGTCTCCCATGTCAACAGAGGTCAACTCTTAAAGAAAAGAATTTGCTCAAGAGGAGCAACTTCTTTCCTTGCTCCAGAGGAGCAAATTCTTTCCTTTAGGAGTAGACAACTTTTTCCACGGGGCAGCGTTTATTGAAAAGCCAACAGAAAGTCAGGAAAGTGGTCTCCCTTTGAAACATGGCGGAAATATCTGCTAGTGTACTTCCATTCCCCTTAAATAAAGCTATATCATAGGTTCTCGCTTGAAACAAAGATAAGTGATATATTCCTTCAGTTGGCAGTTGTTCCCATGCGATTTCACGAGATACATGTTTAAAGATACAGTATATTTAGAAAGATTTCTTATTTCTGCTCGATCCCGTAGTATTATGGGGAATAGGAACACCTGGTAGATTTTTGTTGCCATTTTCAAAGGGAGACAATTTTCGGGAATTCCTGTTCGCTTTTCTAGATGCCCTGTCCCAATGTAAAATGGGTCTACTCTGAACGGAAAGAATTTGCTCATCAGGAGCAAATTCTTTCCTTTCAGAGTTGACCCCTATTGACATGGCAGACAAAAATACTTGCAGGAATTGCCTCCCCTGACGGTGTTCCCATTCCCCTTAAGAGTCAAAATATTGGCAGCTGTCTCGGAGTTGCAGACTGGGAAAATGGCCCAGGACCTGAACCTTCCTGGGCATCTATGTCTATATTTTTATACCATAAACCTATTTTGTACCGGAACACCCCAAACGGGTACCCTGGCAACCAGTGTAGACCCAGATCAGACGCCGCAGAACGCGGCGTCTGATCAGGGCCCACACTATTTGCAAAAAGTTCAGCCATTTTCCAAATAAATTTTGAAGAAAACACAAATTTACACCCCTAAATTTTGAAATGGACCCCTGCTATATATATGGAGGAAGATTCCATTTGGTACAAAAAGGGTTAAATAGTATTTAACTTCAGAACTTATTTATCCAAACAATGTAGACACAGATAAGTCGCCGCGTTATGTTGTATCTAATCGGGGTCCCAACTGTTTGTCTTAACAGTCATAGCCAAGTATCGGCTGTACAGAAAATAAATGCATTTTATGCATTCTTAAAGGATACTCGTAGCATTGAAAGATAAAACTAAGCAGTCCATTCCTTATGCATGAACATATGTTTGCCATTAAATTTCGCATGCTGAAGTCTGTTTGAAATGTTCCGTAATATTTTCTAGGAGTAAAAAAGAAGTGAATACAATGACCAGGAATCAATACAATTACCTCACACCTCCCACCCAAGACACCAAAAGGAAAGAAACACAAACATAAAGTAACTTCACTATTATAATAATGAAAACTTAACAAGCGGATAGGCAAAGGATAGTTACTTTCCCACAAAATGGCCAAATGGCTATCCAAAATAAAAAATATCTTAAACAATACATACATGGAAGGACGAACTATAACAATAATAAGCCACAACAGAAGAACCGCCTTGGAACGGTAAGTAAGAAGACTTTTTAATGGGTGCGTGGTGGGTGGGGGGGGGGCTTAAATCGATATGATGTGGTCACAATCCTCGCCCTTGGTCCTTTCGTGGTTTAGGCAAGTAATTTGTTTAGTCCTTATGGAGGATATCGAACTCAACAGTGTAACATCTCCGAGAACATGAACATCAAACGAAAACAGAGATGAAACTACGATGATGACTCAATAATTTGTTCAGTCCGCATGAAGGATTTCTAACTCATTAGTGCAAAGTCTCCAAGAGCATAAAAACCAAACGAGTACAGAGAGGACCCAACTGAAATGCTGAAGCAAAAGAAAACCAACATTTGGACTCCGGCGGGCCCGACCAGAGCCAGAACATCGGGCATGGAGCCGTCATAGTCTGATACCCGACCTGTCGGAGTGCAATTAAAGAGGGAACCTGCTTCTGTTTAAAGTGTTTTACGATTATTATTTTTTTTCAGAATGAAATGCTTAAATGCATGAGATGTTATGGTGATAAAATTGGCAGTTCGATAAATGATTGTTGTAATACAAAATCCTGCTTGATAAAACTTCATAAAAGATCATACAAAGCACGGTTTATTGCAAATTCAAGCTCGTACCACCACTGAAATCTCCAAATTATTAACTTCATGTTTTACTGCCATCAAAAAAACATGTGATAAAATATTGCGACAAAGTCTTTGAAAGATCAGGTAGAAATCTGTTTTGGTCTATAAAAAATCTAATGAAAGTTATGAAGTTTTATCAAGCAGGATTTTGTATTACAAAAAATCAAACGCATTTCTTTTTATTCGCAAAATACGAACTTATTACCTCCTAAACCTAAGACGTCTTTACGTCACCTTAAACTAGGTATTCAAGAATTTCATAGGAAGTTTGTTTTGGCTCAAACTGATGAGGCCGCTAACAATGTGGTCGTTGTTTGACGGCTTCACTATGTTAACACTCTTCAGCAAGAACATGGTACAAGGCCTATGAACTTCAGCCTTTAGCTGTAGAGAGGGCTTTAGTTGATGATCACATTTGTCATTCAGCCCCAAAGTTTGCTGTCTGTGTTACACATTACGATAACACATCCATGTGAAATAGTGCCTTTTTTCATACCTCAAAACTGGTAATTTTCTGATGAAAATTTATTATATTCTTCTAATTTATACTCATAACATAAGTTTGGGGTACTGAGGCGGTTCTAACTAATACCCTAAACCTATGTCTTGGAGCAGAAATAAGAAAAATAATGCACACCCCCTAAGTCCCCTTAGGCGATTCTAATGAGCACACACAACATACCTTTTCACAGTGACATTTGTTCTAAGTTATACCTAACTATGTTTTATCAGGCTCAATGGAAAATATTTCCTAGGGACACAAGAATGTGTTCGATTCTCAAACTGGTCGCCTATACAGCCAATGGTTTAATCCGTGGATATATTGAATGGCAAATCACTAGGCGAAAAAGCGTGACGTAAAAAGCCGCCTACTTATGACGTTTTGTGACGTCATCGATCGTTTCATTGAAGTTAGACGGAATAACGCCTTTTTCACGAATAAAGTACGTTACAAAAACAGGTAACTGTATATGTTACAGCCAAACATGTTGGCGGGATTTTTCAAACAATGGCGGAATATTGAGAGAATATGAAGGAAACAACAGCATTTAGTCAACTTTCAGTATGTTAGAATCGAAATAGATCAGCATTATTGCGTCATTTGTTGAGTGATACATCACTGTTTATCGCTACGCGCTCGAGATTTGATGTACCTTACATCTGACCGCCAAACGTATATTACTCAACAAGTCACTGCTGGAGCTGATCTATTTCTTGAATCAGCCATGATAAACGAGACACCGGTGTTCGAGCCATCGAAGTTTCACTGTGTTACTTGTAAAGATTCTGTTCCTTATCGTCTTCATATAAGACAAGACAGGCTCGTTATCTTTGGGAAATGTCCAATTTACTATTTCTACAGATCTGACATACTATCATTGATGACTGTCCTTTGGGAAAAAGCATTTGACCCATTTAGTACCAGAAACCCTAAAACGGGTACCCTGTCAAACAGTGCAGGCCCAGACCAGACGCCACAGAACGCGGTGTTTGATCAGGGCCTACACTGTTTGCTGAGAGTTCAGTCGTTTTCCTAATCAATTTTGAAGAAAACACAAGCTGACATCCCTAAATATTGAAATGGACTCCTGCTATATATAAGGAGGAAGATTTCATTTGGTATAAAAAGGGTTTAAGACATGTAATTGCCAGATCGTGCTAGGAATGAGATTCTCCTCTAAGACGAAATCTACATCAACTTTTATTTTCCATCGACATCGTGACTTAGTTTCAGTGTTTTCCACAGCTATACGGTTTATTGCAGAATTGAAACTTGCATTACAATTCCGAAGTCATTTCATGTATTCGTGAGAGCCTAAATTTGCATAAATCTATAACTGCATGTTGAGTTGCCGTTAACCGTAACAACACATTTCTTGGTCTATAAAAGGTAGCATTTTATTAAGGATTGTGTTTGTATTGGAGTTTAATGGCCCAGGCAACACCATTTTATGTCATTGTTGAGCCGGTCAGTTTACCTATCCACACTTTTCCTGGGCAGGCTTATACGTAAGCGATTAACCAGTATAGTGCATATTCTTTCGCCAGATTTTTTTTTTTATTAAAGAGGTAAAACAATGTTATCATATACACTTCGTGCTCGGCCCGCGCCCATCGGGGCTTGAAGAAATAGATGGACTGCATGATGCTTCCACGCAAAGCTGATACCGACCACGCTTATACAAATACATTGCCACCTTTATCGCCGAAAAAATGAAAATGTCATGATGAAAAATTGTGATATTTTTCTTATTTCTGCTCAAAATATAGATTGTGGGCACTCGTTAGAACCGCCTCGTCGAGGCGGTTCTAACGAGTAACCACAATCTATATTTTAGAGCAGAAATAAGAAAAATAAGGTATACCCCAGGAAACCCCAGTTTTACTATTTAAAAGTGGGGTTCAAGGGGGTCAAAATTATATAGGTGTTTTTTATTGATGTTTTCACTGTCACGATAGGAAGAATAAATTACCATTACCTACTTGAGTGTTTGTTTTCTATTCTTTTAGTCACCCTATCGAACTTTCTCCCGAAATGGGAAATGTATCAGAAGGTAATCTATTTAAGGTATTATTGTCGTAACGGGGGAACTTATTCAATAAAGGTGATGTACAGGCTTAATTTTATTAAATAAACATTGATTAAACCAATGATTATACGCTCAGATTAGAATAATTTGTGTCTGCTACATTTGGTAATTGATGTTTCTTTTGGCAGCTCTTGTTCTGCCTGTCAAAAAGGGCAGTAAAATCTGAATCTCCATTGGATACTTCATGGCCTAAGACTCCCGATCTCCATTGGATACTTGACGGCCTAAGGCTCCCGATACCCATTGGATACTTGATGGCCTAAGACTCCCGATCCCCATTGTATACTTGTTGGCCTAAGACTCCCGATCTACATTGGATACTTCATGGCCTAAGACTCTCGATCTCCATTGGATATTTCATGGCCTAAGGCTCCCGATCCCCATTGCATACTTGATGGCCTAAGACTCCCGATCCCCATTGGATACTTGTTGGCCTAAAAATCCTAATCTCCATTAGATACTTGTTGGCCTAAGACTCCCAATCTCCATTGGATACTTGATGGCCTAAGACTCCCGATCTCCTTTGGATACTTGATGGCCTAAGACTCCCAATCTCCATTGGATACTTGATGGCCTAAGACTCCCAATCTCCATTGGATACTTGTTGGCCTAAAAATCCTAATCTCCACTGGATACGTGTTGGCTTAAGACTCCCAATCTCCATTGGATATTTGTTGCCCTAAGACTCCCAATCTCCATTGGATACTTGTTTATATTAGTACATATGTGTGATATAGTACATTTTTCAAACCTCAAAAAAAAGGCAATTTTTCTGATGAAAATCCGAGACATGTTTCTTATATATACTGCAAACATGGGTTGAGGGTGCTCGTTAGAACCGCCTTAATGAGGCGGTTCTAACGAGTACCTACAACCTATGTTTTGGCACAGAAATTAGGAAAATAATGTTTCCGGCCGTAAACCCCAATTTTCTCAATATAAAATGAGGTTTAGGGGGTCTTTATTTCACGTACTTGTTCACGTGATGGTATAAAACAACTCTACAATAAGTTTATTGTAAACAAATTTGAAAATCTAGCCAATTCAGGAAACAATTACAGCTTCCTAGCATAACAACCATTTTGCTGTCAAGAGCGGAAACCGTCATAATTACACACCTCCCATCCAATTTACTAACTAAAACGTCATAAGCGGAAAGCCAAAAGGACAGTATCTTTCAGACAAAGTGGCCAAATGGCTATTTAAAATAAAAATATATTAGCAGAACATGCATGCAAAGAAAACCTCCAACAATAATAAACCACAACAGAGGTACCGCCATGGAAGAATCAGTAAAGATTACCCGCATTACTCGTTTACTATTGGTTTATTTTATCTAAATATAGAAGTGAAGGCAATGATCAGGTATCAATACAATTACCTATTACCTCACACCTCTCATCCAAGACAACGAATTGCAAAAACACAAACATAAATAACTTCCTATTATAATGGAAACATAACAATCCGAAAGCATAAATGAAAGTTACTTTCCCACAAAATGGCCAAATATGTATTGCAAGGTGGTTGTTCTGTCGTTGTTTATTATTGTAATAGTTCGTCTGTGCATGTATGTATTGTTAATATCTTTTTTATTTTAAAGAGACGTTTGGCCATTTTGTGGGAAAGAATCTGTCCTTTTGGCTTTTCGCTTGTGGTGTTTTCATTATAGTGAAGTTAGTTTGTGTTCGTGTTTCTGTCCCTTTGGTGTCTAGGATGGGAGATCTGAGGCAAGTGTATCGATTCCTGATCATTGCCGTCACTTCTAGTTTTCAGACGCAATGACGACCTCAGCATAAAGCTTCTAAAAGTTTTGTTCACTGGGCCCCAGCGTGGTTTAGCTAGAGGTTTTCTTCTTATGTGCCCTACAGTATCAGGGACTTCGGTTAGCAGCCCTCGTCTTTTCTGCATCTCATTGATTGAATTGGGTGTAAATATGTTTGTTGTTTCTTCTGACGCGGTTTATTTTTGTTATAGTTGTCTCTGAATATATTTTTGTTTTGGATAGCCATTTGGGCATTTTGTGGGTAAGTATCTGTCCTGTTTGCGTTTCCATTAGGGTCTCGTTAGTTCATGTTCGTGTTTCTTTCAATTCGGTGCCTCTGTTTGGATGTGTTGGTTAATTGTATCGATTCCTGATCATTGCCTTCACTTCCATTTTTCAGACGCATTGACGGTCTCTATGCTATGTTTTTCGCTGGACACGCAGTGGTTTAACTAGTGGTTTTTGTAAACTCTGGTCTACACTATAAGGGCTATCGGCTAACAACTCTCGTCTGTGATAAATTTTGATTTAAATATGCTTGTGGTGATGCATGTATTGATAAAGGAAGCCATTATGCGAACCGAATATTTTGAATTGCCGACAGTAAAATATCTCTAATCCCACCAACTCCATCCCAACCTACACCGCGCCACCCACCCCGGCAGCTTATACTGCCGAGACAGGTCTGAAATTCACAATACGAACATGTTTGTATTGTATGAATATTACAGGAAGCGGTCATCGCGCGATTGCCTGTTCCAATGAGTACTTTAGAATGAGGGTTGTAACACAATGTATATCTCAGAATGGTACTTATAATCTCATAATCAGTTATCCCCTATATTAACTGCATTTAACATACTGACCTAATAAAGATATGCTATCCCGGGACAAATGAGCTTTATCAGGTCAACGCGATATTACACTTCTCTATACTCTGGACTACTGCGGAGAATGGCAAAACTATAGGAATGTACAAGGGAATTAATTGATAAATTGAATACCAGATTCGTGTCATTTTATCAGGCTCGCTTCGAGAAGGCATGTAGAATGTCTCGGCAAGCCTCGTGATTCTACGAGCGTTCTCAAAGCCTTGCCTGATAAACTTGATATCAAGCGACACGAACCTGGTATTCTCTATTTCCTGATTTCATATACAATGTTAAATGAATTATATATCAAAATACATGTTCTTGTGTTGTACAGTTCAACTGGCCCGTTGTCACAAGGATGAGTGAGTGAATGTTTGTGTTTTACGTCTCACCAACAGCTAAGGTCATACGGAGACGGGACCTCGGTTTAAAGACTCATCCGAAAGTCTGTTGTCACAAGGATGATTTTCCTGTCAGTCAACACAATTTGAGGTCAATTTTAGCAGGTCAGTTTACCTATCCACATTTTTCCTGGGCAGACTTATACGTAGGCGGTTAACAAGTACAGTGCACATTCCTTCGCCAGAAACTGACAACTGCCCTTCTTGAATCAGCGAAAGGGAGATAATGATCGTAGAAAAGATTTCATGATCGATCACCACGAAAGAATGTTGCCGACCCCCCTGTTAGGGCCTACACGCCTATTCAAATATATTGAAAGCCTTTCAACCAATAAGAAGCCGCAGGCCAAGTGTCCCGACGTTTAAAAGTATCAGTATGTGGTGAATATGTCTAAGTATGTTGTAAACCATGTTTTGGGATTTTTCGATTTCTGATCATTGCCTCACTTCTATTTTTTTTATTTAAATCCCCTTTCAACAAATGATTATTATTTTTTTTTAATTTTACTAAAGTTGTAAGGAACAATTTACGGAAAAAACGTGATCTCCAAAACTAAAATTGTAAATGATAGTGATTTAAGATGAATGAGGACTTGCAGAGATAGCAATTTCTGTTGGCAACATTTATTGCAACAATAACTGAAATGTTTCATTAAAATGCATTAAAAATGCAAGAAGTGAAGCAGGGTCAATACTTAATCTGAAAAAAAAAAAAATGGGAGATAGCTTTTGCGCAAATCAGTACAGCATGGCCAAAATCAAATATCATCATCTTCAGGTCATGGGGACAATAACTGTAAAGTTTCATCAAAATCCCTTGAAAAATAATGGAAGAGTTGTGGAGACAAATTTTTGTTTGACAGAATTGTTTAAACTGACAAAAGGCCAAAACCTTAGGAAAGTTCGGTAATCAGTTTAGCATGACCTTGATAAAATATCATCTCCAGGTTCATGGAAGCTTCATCAAAATCCCTTGATAACTGTTGGAGGATTGCGGATACAAGAACTGCTAAAAGTAACAAAGGCCATTAACCCTGGTAAAAGCAGTAAAGCATGACCTCGGTATAATATGATCCTATGAACAATAACTGGAAGGTTTCACTAAAATCCAATCAAAACTGCAGGAGGAGTTGCAGAGACAAGACCTACTGTTGAAAATTCGCCAAAGGACCAGAACTCAGGTAAAAGTCAGTCGAGCATGACCTCGATAATAAACGACCATCTTCAGGTAATGGAAACATGACAAGCAACAGTTGTGCGAGTCGGCACCCCGTCCATGCATATAAACCCTATCGGTTGCATTGGGCGGCAGGGATGGAGATGTCAGTTCATCTCAGTGTCGGGTAGTAGTCCCACAAAGTTACACCTACGTATACTAAAGGTGGCAAGGTAGCAAAACTTTATTTCTCTTAATCATTAGTAATATTTATTTGGTATTTACAAAGAGACCCTGCTATGGCAGTGATAGGCCGGAGTCAATCCAACGTTGAGTTGATGTTGCATCAGCGACGTCTATTTACGCCCTGTGTGCCTGCTGAAGTTTCTCTAGTTAGGTTTATACTTCCCTTGTTTATATCCGATTCATATATACACTTCAGGTATATTCTGTGGAACGGTATTGCCATGTTTTGACATTTCTATTGAAATTCAACTCGATGTCATGTATATGGCCGGAGGGATGTCATGTATATGGCCGGAGTGATGTCATGTATATGGCCGGAGTTTTTTTCCATAAAGTCTATCGTATCGTATCGTAACAATAACTAGAAAGTTTCATCAAAATCCCTTTTAAACTGTTGGAGGAGTTGCGTAGAAGTTTCTGTTGATAAAATGGCTAAAACTGTCACAGGGCCATAACTCTGTTAAAAATCCCTTGAAAACCTTAGGAGGAGTTGCGTAGACAAGAATTTCTGTTGATAAAATGGTTAAAACTGATAAATGGCCATAACTCTGGTGAAAATAAGTCGAACACGACTTCGATAAAATATGAACATCTTCAGATCATAGGAACAATAACTGGAAAATATCATCAAAATCCCTTGAAACAAAATCCCGGAGACAAGAATGCGTCTTCAGACGGACGGTCGAACTCATTACTAAAGCCCCTTTCGACTAACGTCGGGGGACAAAAAAAAGAAAATTTTCAGATTAAAAAAATGATGTATTCTTTTGCATTCTGCTCAAAACATAGATTGTGGGTACTCGTACGACGAGGCGGTTCTAATGAGTAGCAACAATCTATGTTTTGAGCAGAACATAAAAAAAAAAAACTAGAAATGCGTCCATAGGACACGGATGCCCCCGCCTGAAAATATGTCTGTTCATTTTCATCAATAGAAAGTTATTGACCGTGTTTAAGTTTTGGACCCTTTTTTCACGTTTGACCTCTAAGTATGACCTTGACCTTGTAGGTAAGGACCTTGGTTTTGTGTGAGGCAGATTGTCTCATGATGGCCAACATTTCTGCCAAATAATTTCAAAATCCATCCAGAGATAAGAAAGTTATTGACCGACCATTTTTTTTACCTTGGACCTCTAAGTATGACCTTGACCTTGGAGGTACGGATCTGGGTTTGCACGTGACACATCGTCTCATGATGGTTAATATTTCTTCAAAGTAATTTTAAAATCCATCCAGAAATAAGTAAGTTATTGACTGCGTTTTAAGTTTCGGACCCTTTTTTTTTTACCTTTGACCTCTAAGTATGACCTTGACCTTGGAGGTACGGATCTGGGTTTGCACGTGACACATCGTCTCATGATGGTCAACACTTCTTCAAAGTAATTTCAAAATCCATCCAGAAATAATTAAGTTATTGACTGCGTTTAAGTCTCGGACCCTTTTTTGGCCTTTGACCTCTAAGTATGACCTTTACCTTGGAGGTACGAACCTGGATTTTGCACATGACACATCGTCTCATGATGGTTAACATTTCTACAAAGTAATTTCAAAATTCATCCAGAAATAAGAAAGTTATTGACTGCGTTTAAGTTTCAGACCCTTTTTTTTTACCTTTGACCTCTAAGTATGACCTTGACCTTGGAGGTACGGACCTGGGTTTTGCACGTGACACGTCGTCTCATGATGGTTAACATTTCTGCCGAGTAATTTTAAAATCCATCAAGAAATAAGGAAGTTATTGACTGCGTTTAAGTTTCGGACGCACGGACGCACGGACACACGGATGCACGGACGGACGGACGGACGGACAGGGGCAACGCTATATGCCCTTTCCACCATTCTTCGAATGGCGGGGGCATAATAATGTATGACCTGTAAACCTCAGTTTTATTGTATAAAAGCGGGCTTTACGGGTTACAAATTATATAGGCATGTTTTCGCGATCTTGAATCTTGATGCGCTGTAATTATTATTATTATTTTTTTTTTCGGGGGGGGGGGGGGGGGGGGGGGGGAGGGGTCCATTGTTTATCATTCGATCCAAAGTTACAAACTTCAGAAGCTGCCCGCCTGCTTTTACCCACGTGACAAACGATGATCATGTCGTATACAGGATCCAGTTTCCGACTTTTTATAGCAGCGCCTGTTTTCTCCCCTTGACGTTGGAGCGCTAAATCTAGACTTGGCTCGTATACTGGTACTTAAGCAAATAGTGTAGACACAGATCAGACGCCACAGACCTCTGCGTCTGATCACGGTCTTCACTGCAGGCTTAAACAGGAATTTTAGAGCTAAACGACTTAGTCTTAGTCCCCGTTCTGAACCATTTCATCAGGAAAATACGCCTATATAGTTTTGATCCTCTTAACCCCCACTTTTATACATAAAACCACAACATAGGTTTATATGGCGAAATAAGGAAAACAATCCCCTTGATTCCCCCCAAAATGGACATTTTTGTCCTTGGGAACAGCGTGACTTCTTCATTTTTTGTCGGATCTTAATGAAACTTACAGACACCAATGACATGCATAAAGTCTCGGAATAGTTCGTAAATGGGTCAGACTGAACCAATAACAGCTGACATACATCATCATGATTCTCAAAAGCAGCCATTTTTGGCATTGCATTACGATAACACACCCTTACGGCATAGTGCATGTTCACATATCCAAGATGGCTACCTCTTGAATTTTTTTCTATAAATGCTAAAAACATAGGTAGTGTGTACTTGTTAGAACCGCCTCATTGAGGCGGATCTAACGAGTACCCACAACCTATGTTTGGAGCAGAAATAAGAAAAATAATGAATACCCCCGTAAACCCCAGGTTTCTCTATATAAAGTGGGGTTTAGGGGGTCTTCATTTCACGGACCTGTTTGCGTGATGGTGAACAGCGTAGAGTCTTCAGTTTTTATCGGTTCTAAATGAAATATACAGGTAACATAGACATGCATACAATCTCGAACGAGTACGAAAATGGGTCAGATCGGACCAATGATGGCAGGGTCATGTCCCTTTGATTATCTTAAATGGTCATTTTGACCATGTGAATAGCGTAACTTCTTCATTTTTTATCGGATCCAAATGTAACTTAAAGATAACAGTAACATTTATTAAATCTCGGGCGAGTTCGAAAATGGAGCAGATTGGAGCAGTAGTAGCAGAGTTACGTCCCCTAGATTCTAAAAACTGGTCATTTTGACCTTGTGAACAGCATAGCTTCTTTTTCGTCGGATCTTAATGAAACCTGCAGATAACAAAGACATGCATAAAATCTCGTACGAATTCGAAAATGGGTCAGACAGGGCAAATAATAGCTGAATTATACCGGCTTGACTTTATAAAAACACCATGTTGAACTTGTGATCAGCGTAGCTCCTTCATTTTTGTCGGATCTTAATGAAACTTACATATAACAGTGACATGCATACAATCTTGGGTGAGTTCGAAAATGGCTCAGATCGGGAAAATGATGGCAGAGTTACGTCCCTTAATTCTCAATAATGGCCATGTTTGACTTTGTGAACAGCGTAGCTTCTTCAATTTTTGTAGGATCTTAATGAAACTTACATAGAAAATTGGCATGCATACAACCAATTACAGTAAAATTCCTTTATTAATACCACCTTTGCGACTGTTCAAAAGTGGTCTTTAAGACCACTTTTGAACAGTCCCAAAGGTGGTCCCTTATAAGGAGACGATGGGTGTGGTAAACACAAAGCAAGAATAACTGAAACCTCCTCAGTAAGCATTTAAAACCAGATTTAGTCTTAATTTCAGGTGGTCTTAATAGTGGAATTTTACTGTACATGCATAAAATTGGAGTTGGCCCCCGCCCATAGGGGCTTGAAGAAATATATGGGCTGCATGATGCTTCCACGCAGAGCTGAATCCGGCCCGCACACTAGTACTGGTAAACCGCTTAGAGGATCTAAGCCTGTCCAGGAACCGCGGTGCGAGGCGGACCGTCCATGCTAATAAACCCTATTGGTTTCATTGGGCGACAGGGCTTGAGATGTCGGGTAGAAGTCACATAAAATTGGAAGCAATGTCTCGAAAATGACCTTTACACTGTTGACGGGGACGTTAAACCTCAAATCAAACAAACAAACAATAAAATTTGAGTTGGAAAATGGGTAAGATCGGTCCAACAGTAGCCGAGTTACTGCTCCATGATTCTCTAAATGGCTCATGGGGAGCTATTGTGATCGGATAATGTCCGTCGTCCGTCATGCGTCGTTCGTCGTGCGGCGTCAACACTTTGCTTTAAATACTAACTCTTAAACTCCTAAACTCTTTGGCCAGTTTCAATTAAACTTCATAACAATGTTGCTTATGTAACCAGCTACCAAAATAGCTAAAACGGTTCCGCTGCAACGAACAAGCTGGCCACCAGAGCTAAAACTAGAAAATATCTTTAAACTTCTCATATACCCATGGGCAATTTCATTCATACTTCAAAAGAATTATGCTTAGGTGACCTAACAGCATGGTTAAAACGGTTCCGCTCCGATGAGCAAAATGTAGAAAAGCGTCAACAATTTGCTTTAAATGCAAACTCCTCCTAAACCCTTAGGCCAGTTTTAATGAAACTTCATATCAATGTTGCTTAGATGACTATCTACCAAAATAGCTAAAACATTTCCGCTCCAATGAACAAGATGACTGCCAGATCTAAAACTAGAAAAATCTTTAATCAAAAAATACCCTTGGGTCAATTTCATTCAAACTTCAGGGACCCTCTTCTAAAATAGCTAAAACTGTTCCGCTCCATTGAACAAGATGACCGCCAGGGCTAAAAAATAGAAAAAAAAAATAAATGACAATCCCTCCTATACCCTTTGGCCAATTTCATTCAAACTCCATAGGATTGTTGCTTACGTGACCCACTACCAAAGTAGCTAAATCGATTTCGCTCAGATGAACAAGATGGCCGCGGAACTAAAAATAGAAAATCTTTAAACGACAACTCTTGCTACATCTTTAAGTCAATTTCGATTAAACTTTACAGGAATGCTGATTAGGTGACCCTTTACCAAAATAGCTAAAATGGTTCCGCTCAGATTAGCAAAATGGCCACATGCGCTATAAATAGGAAAACGTCAACAATTTGCATGAAATGCCAAATCCTTCATAACCCTTTGGCCAATTTCAATCAAACCTCACAGCAGTGTTCCTTAGGTGACCCCTTACCAAATTAGCTAAAATCATTCCGCTCCGATGAGCAAGGTGGCGACCAGAGTTAAAACAGAAACATCTTTAAACGTCAACTCCTCCTACACCCTTAGGCCAATTTCATTCAAGCTTTATAGAAATTTTGCTTCGGTGACCTTCTACCAAATTAAATATAACTTCCACTTCGATGGGCAAAATGGCCACAAGAGCTAAAAATAGAAAAAAGCGTCAACAATTTGCTAAATATGCAAACTCCCCCTAAACCCTTGTTTGAATTTCATTGAAACCTCATAGAAATTTTGCCGAGGTTACCCTCTACCAAAATAACTAAAATTGTTCCTCTCCATTTAACCAGATGGCCGCAAGAGCTAAAAATTAGCTTTAACTTTAAACGACGACTCCAATACCCTTGGGCCATTTTCATTCAAAATGCATAGGAATGTTACTTACATGACCCACAACCAAAATAGCTAAATCGATTCTGCTGCGATGAACAAGATCTCAACGGAACTAAAAACAGAAAAAAAAACTTTAAACGACATCTCCTCCTACATCCATGGGCCAATTTAATTGAAACTCTATAGGAATGTTTCTTAGCTGAACCTCTACCAAAATAGTTAAAATCGCTCGGATTAGAAAAATGGCCTCATGAGCTAAAATAGAAAAACGCCAACATTTTGCTTTAACTGCCAACTCCTCCATTACCCTTTGGCTAATTTCAATGGCACATAGAAATGTTGCTTAGGTGACCCTCTACCAAAATGGTTAAAAGGGTTCCAAAATAAGTAAAACGAATCTACTCCGATGACCACCGGAACTAAAAATATAGAAATCCTTAAAAGACAACTACTTCTAAATCCTTGCGACTATTTCATTCTTCCAGAAGCTATGTGACATCTTGAAATCATATGAGTGATTCAGGGCCATCTTGGCCTCTTGTTATACTTGTTGCTCTGTAGATGGATACGGACGCTTCCTGCAATCAGGAAGACTCAAGAGTTGATCTTGATCTTTGAAGTTTAAGAAATAGATCAGCTCTAGCTGTGAGTTTTTTAATAATAAATTACGAATTGGAGATCAGTTGTTAAAAAGATCAAATCACGAGGGTGTAGCGCGAGCGATTGTCTAAATACAACTGACCGACAAACTGATGCATTGCTCTTGAGCTGATCTATTTCGTTTTAACACACTAAACTCGACAATAACTTCATTGTTTCCTTCAAATTCTCCCAACCTTATGCCGTTGTTGGAAGAGATCCCGCCAACATTATTGACTGTGACACACACATTTATGTCCTTGTGTAAAAGATTAAAATTGTTATCGCCGCATATAAATTTTGATTCCGCAAGTTTAAAGCTCATAAAAAGCTCAGTTCCGGGTATTTGACCTTATGCTGATGCCGGTTGGAGTGGTGGTTGTATTACTTAAAAGAGTGGACTAATATGTATTGCAGCTAATCCAACCTAGGTTCTAGAAAAAAAAAATGAATTCGTTTAAACTCGACGCAAAAGACATTGCAGAAGTTGACGACGTCTCCATCGCCGCGATCTGTAAAATATTCATCCTAAGCTTTGATGGATGGTGATGTTCCACCTGCGGCATCCTATGGCATTTACACTTCGCAATTAATTCGATTTTTTAAAGTGTCTAGTCATGTTACTGAATTCAACACTCGTAATTAAATCATTAACTGCTAAACTTCTTAATCTGGGTTATCGGTATCATAAAAAACGCATTTTTTTTTTCAAAAATTTATAGAGGTCATTCCGGTTTAATTTCAAAATTCATTGTTGGACTTAAATCTCTTCTGCAACAAGGTCTACCGGAACCCGAATGTTATTGTGACTTAGTTTATAAATTCAAAAAAAAATATATATGCAATGACTTCAGCGCCCAATTTCGTAAAATCATTTTTCGACATAAAAGATGGGTTACAACATAAATGTTATACGACAAACTGCATGCATGGTAGTTAACCCAATCACGGTTGACAACTTTGTTTCCTTCTTTAGTTGCACGCCGGTGGGTCACGCTCAGATTCTATGACGTTTTCAGTGTAAAGGCTTACTGATAATTAGAGAGAATGGAATTTTATGTAATGTTGGTTGGTGCCTGATGCTCTGTCTCTGGTCGGGCCCATCGGAGTCTAACTGTATTTTTTTTTTTTTTTTTTTTTTTGCTCCAGCATTTCAGTGGTTAATCTCTGTAGTTGTTTGATTTTTGTGTTCTCGGAGATGTTGCACTGATGGGTTTGAAGGCCCATCGGATTCTAACTGTTGTTTTTCTTTTGCTCCAGCATTTCAGTGGTTTCTTGCTGTCCAGTCCTCACCGTTGTCTCACTTCTGTGGTTCTTTGATTATTTGTGTTCACGGAGATGTTGCGCTGGTGGGTTGGGGGGCCTTCGTGCGGACTGAGCGGGTTGTTTGTCTAGGTCGCGACGGAGGTGGGGGGGAGGGTTGTGGCCACGTAGGGTAGATTTGGGCCCCCAGTGGAAATCTTTCCACTGACCGTTCCAGGGCGCATTTGTTTGTGTTGTTGTTTGTTGCTTGCTGTGTGTGTCGCTTGTGTCTTTTTGTTTTGGATTGCCGTGTGGCCGTTTTGTGGGAAGGTGGCTGTCCTTGTGGCCTTCCTTTGTTTGGGTTTCCATTGTGGTCTGGTCGCTTGGTGTTTGTGTTTCTTTCCCTTTGGTGTCTTTGATGGGTGGAGTAAGTTAATTGTATCGATTCCTGATCTTTATTTTACTTCTACTCCATGCGTATTTGTCTAAATCTCGACGGAAGTAAGGGCGAGGATTGCGGCCGCGTAAAATCGACTTAAGCACATTCCCCACCCGCGTGGAATTCGTTTCACTGACGGTTCCGAGGCGGTTCTTCTGTCACGGTTTATTCTTGTTATGGTTTGTCTTTGGGAGGGGGGGATAACCAATTGACCATTGTGTGGGAAAGTAACTGTTCTTTTGGCGTTCCACCGCTGATGTTTCCATTGGTGTCTTGTTATTTCATGTTTGTGTTTCTTTCAATTTGGTGTCTCTGATGGGGCTTGGTTGAATTTTATGTAAAGCTGGTTCGTGCCTGATGCTCTGTCTCTGGTCGGGCCCATCGGAGTCTAACTGTAGGTTTTGGTGTCTCTGATGGGAGCTGTGCGTTGATTGTATCGATTCCTGATCATTGCCTCCACTTCTGTTTCTTTTGCTCCAGCATTTCAGTGGTTCATCTCTGTAGTTGTTTGATTTTTGTGTTCTCGGAGATGTTGCACTGATGAGTTAGGAGGCCTCCGTGCGTATTTGTCTAAATCACGACGGAAGTAAGGGCGAGGATTGTGGCCGCGTAAAATCAATTAAAGCACACCCCCACCCACGTGGAATTCGTTTCATTGACGGTTCCTAGGCGGTTCTTCTGTTGCGGTTGAAAGTAACTGTTCTTTTGGCTTTCCACTGCTGATGTTTCCATTGGGGTCTTGTTATTTCATGTTTCTGTTTTGTTCCATTTAGTGTCTCTGATGGGGCTTGGTTGAATTCTATGTTATGTTTGTTGGTGCCTGATGCTCTGTCTCTAGTCGGGCCCATCGGAGTCTAACTGTAGGTTTTCTTTTGCTTCAGCATTTCAGTGGTTCATCTCTGTAGTTGTTTGATTTTTGTGTTCTCGGAGATGTTGCACTAATGAGTTAGGAGGCCTCCATGCGTATTTGTCTAAATCGCGACGGAAGTAAGGGAGAGGATTGTGGCCGCGTAAAATCGATAAAAGCGCATCCAACCCGCGGGGAATTCGTTTCACTGACGGTTTCAAGGCGGTTCTTCTGCCGCGGTTTATTCTTGCTATGGTTTGTCTTTGGGTGTATGTGTCGCTTACATTTTTTGTTTTGGATAGCCAATTGACCATTGTGTGGGAAAGCAACTGTTCTGTTGGCTTTCCACTGCTGATGTTTCCATTGGGGCCTAGTTATTTCATGTTTGTGTATTTCCATTTGGTGTCTTTGAGTTGTAGGTTAATTGTATCGATTCCTGATCATTGTCTTCACCTGTATTTTGTACGCATTCGCAAGAATCGGTAATTTCTAAAATGCTCGTTGTGTAAAGCGTTTGTGTCACAACCTGCAACAATGTGTTTTTCAACAGACAATAGCCATTTTTGTAGATTTTCAAATAAAATATAAACTAACAACAATGTTGAAAGTGTCGAATTCATAAACGCATGTCGCGGATCTTATGATACAATCTTATCCCTTAACTAGGCTTTTAGCGTAGCGTATTCATTTGTATGCATGAAATATTCGAGGATTTCTCAGAATGTTTATTGCAATATTCACACTTGTCTTCAGTGATAAAATGCATTAATATGATCCAACTACGGATCACAGAACCAGAAACTTATTTCGACAAAGAGGCTAGAGGATAGTAAAACGCATCTAAAACCTTTGGCCGAGCTGATAAGCGATGGCGGATACTTACTTGCGGCCTGAACAGATTCTATATTATGTCACAAATAGCGTTAACGTATATTTTATGTTTGTTTTAACTATCATTAAAGAGGACTTACATCAAACTGCATGAAACTACCAAACGATGTTAGTTGACGCTAGTTTCCTTTGTCCAAAGGTTATTAGCTGGTTCCGGAGAATATAATGACCATCGTTTGCGGAAAATTTGAACTCTTTAGATATGATATTAGTTTTAGCTATCTCGGAGGAAATTGTCTAACAGTGTCTCTGGAAATTCAGTTATCCCATTTCCATGGTGAATAGAACCGTCGATCAATATACCAGATTTGCAGCAAGTAAACTTGTGTTTATTGACACAGACACTGTACCAGTCTGCATGTGTGTGCCGACCGCTTATTTGTTTACCGGTGTGAAGTGTGCTCATTTCAGTGGAACGACTAGCCTTTACGGGGCATCGCGTTGGGTATTTATTGTTTTCTCGGTGTAAGACATAGAGGATCATATAAAAGTGTTCATGTATTATTGAATTTATTAAACGAGGTGAGGAAAAGGGATATTATTATTTTATCGCTTTTCCTCCGCGAGTTAAATAAATTCAATAATGCACGAGCACGAATGCAAGATTTTATTTATCATATGACATTAAATATGCATTTTATTCACGATATTTTTACAAAAATGTCAATATTCCGCCATTAGTAAACGCGACGTCGTTAAGGACGTCATACATGTAACGTTGCGGGGCGTATCTAACTCATTTGCATATTTAATCCACGAGTTGATTATTTAAATTATTACATGACGTTATTATACTCTCAGACGCGACGTCATATGATAAATGCTACTAAATTGTTTCAAACACATTTTGATAAGTTGTGCCCTAAGGTGTGTTTTTTATGAACGGCGGTTAAGAGGATGTTAAACGCTTAACTCTAATCATGCTGTTCACGACAACCCCTATCTTTGGAAACAGTGTAGATCCAGATCAGATGACTTCTGAAGCAGCCATCTGATCAGGATCTACTCTGTTTGACATGAAGGTTATGGGTTTGTAGGAATAAATTACATGAAGTAATATGATTGGTTCAAAGTCAGAAATGGGTGTGGCTAAGCTGAAAATTCAGCAGGATAAGGGTTAAAGCGAGTAACATGTATAAACAACAATCTTTGTCATGTTATACAAGTGCCTAACTTGGTTTTTATTTGGAAACTTGCTGATGAGATATTGCTATAAATCTTAGCTCGGAATGCAGGGAAATGTTTATTGTGTGAATGGAATGGACTGGTGCATAGCAAGCCTTGAATGTGGGACAGGACAGAGGTTTATCTCGATGGTACCATATGTTTCCTGTGCTACGACGGATTAATTATAAAGGTGAGAACATACAAACAAATGTTGTACTAATTTGATAGTCCATCCTTCATTTATAGCAGGTATCCATTTCAAAATTTAGGGGTGCTGGGTTGAGAAATGTTTAGGAATTTATTTAGAAAATGATTCAGATATATGCCTGTTCTGGGCAGCACCTTTTACCTGACATGTTGCCACTGGAATAGGATATGGTATACGAGACATAGAGGAGCTTACATGAGTATTCATGTATTATTGAATTTATTAAACTCGTTGAGGAAAAGGGATAAATTGCGAGGCTGCGCCGAGCATTTTATCCCTTTTCCTCAACGAGTTAAATAAATTCAATAATGCATGAGCGCGAATACAAGATTCTGTTTATCATATGACATTTAAAACGCATTTATTCACGATTGTTTACAAAAATGTCAATATCTCGCCATTAGTAAACGCGACGTCGTGCATGTGACGTTACGGGAGGTATCTAGCTTATTTGAATATTGAATCCACTAGTGGATTATCGAAAATATTGCATGGCGTTATTACACTCTCAGACGCGACGTCATATGATAACGTCTTTTAAATCACCTAATTTTGTTGTGACAGTATAATCTATCTATCTATCTATCTATCTATCTATCTATCTATCTATCTATCTATCTATCTATCTATCTATCTATCTATCTATCTATCTAATCTATCTATCTATCTGCCTCTGTTTGTTTGTAGTCTGACTCCGCGGGCACGAACGTTTATCCGGCACCGGTTGAAGAGCGAGGTTTTGTTTGTTTGATATGAGGTTTAACGTCCCCGTCAACACGGTAAAGGCAATTTTGGAGACGTTGCTTCCAATTTTGTGGGACTTTTACCCAACATTGAGATGAAATGACATCTCATGCCCTATCGCCTAATGAAACCAATAGAGTTTATACTCATGGACGGTCCGACTCGCACCGATTTGCCTGGGCAGGCTTGGATCCTCTTAACGGTTTACCAGTAGTCATGTGCGAGTCAGTTTCAGCTCTGCGTGGAAGCATCGTGCAGCCCATCTATTTCTTCAGGCCCCGATGCGCAGGGGCCAATGAAGAGCGAGGTATCTGCTCGTATGGAATTGGATTTGTATTTCCATTATCACATGCATCTGAAAGCATTCAATTGCCATTGTCAATTACCACTGATGAACTCAAGGACTCTTCTAAATACAATTCCTTTCTTTTAATACAAATGAAGTGAAATTGGTTAGATTAGAAATCTGTTGGAAAAATGCTGTGCGGATGCCCAAGGATAAGACCGACGTAAGGTTTAAGTTAAGTAACGTAAGTTAAGGTAAATTCTATGCTTACATAAGGAAAATTGATCAGGTGAGTCAGTTATTACCATTACTATAGACACTGACACATGACATTAACCCTTATCTTGCTGAATATTCATTTAAGCCACACCCTTTTCTGTCTATCAACCAATCAAATTACTTGATGTAATTTATTGCTACAAATTCATAAATTGAATGCCAAACAGTGTAGATCCTGATCAGATGGCTTCTTCAGAAGCCATCTGATCTGGATCTACACTGTTTGCAAAGATAGGGGTTGTCGTGAAGCGCAAGATTAGGGTTCAGTGGTTTTATTTTATACATAGCAGTGAAATCAATGCATATCTGAAACAAATAACAGTGATATTTTCACACTGTGAAAATCTAAATGATATTTTTACAGTGTGAAAAATAGCATGACCATGTTATTTTCTCAGTAGCAGCCCGGACTACATTTCTGCCAACATTCGTATGTTATCTACAAAATAATTTTGTAAAATACCTTGAAAATGCATTCTTTTAACAGTAAAAATGCTGTATTAGAAATGAGGATCTGTTTATGGTTTGCAACTGACAGAAAAAAATTGTGACGTAAGTTCCGATTGATCAATTACAGTAAGTGTCCTAAAATATTATCAAATAAAAAGAAAATATACTTTTTTCGATAAATATCAAAAATATTTCATCTTGTGTGTTGAAAACATCAGAATATGCACTCGTGCTTCGCACTAGTGAAAATTCAAATATTTTCAACACACTCGATGAAATATTTTTGGTATTCATCTCAAAAAGGTAAATATCCTCTATTTATTCTACGCAAAGAAATAGCAAGAATTGTCTCTTTATTATCCACCGGAACTTTGCAGTAGAAACTTATTTCATTCTAAAGAATTTAATATTCGCTTTTTTGCATTATCTGCTGGTTCCTAGTCTGAAGATTATCAGTGTTGGAAAAACAGGTAGCCAGACCCTCCTGACCTTGAAAGGTCAGGGGGTCTGGTTACCTGTTTTTCCAATATCGACAATGTGCAAGCTGGGAGCCAGCAAATAATGCAAATATTGTGAATATCTGTTCCAAAAATAAAAACAGTTCATATATTATACTGTTATATCACACAAACCAAGAATCTCCATATATTGATGTTTAGGATACGTGAGGCTTCGTGGAATTTTGTATATTTTCTTGTCCATTTCGTGACCCTCTACAATTCAGTACGATACAGGTACGATTGTGTTACGACCGTGGGCTGTAACTAGAATCGCACGAATATTGCCAAGAGTGCAAAATCTTAGGATACTGCACGAAAGGCAGGAATCGGTTTCGTATCAGTTTATACTCCGAACGCATATACAATTCCGGTACGAATAAAAATGAATCCGTGACAGTCTACGCGTGGATATTTTAGAACATTCGTTAGATTATTCTCAAGACAGTTTTCGAACTTGGGAAATTGGCAAACACAGTAGACTCATATTACGCCGCGTCTGATCTTGGTCTACACTGTTTGCTGGAACGTATATACAGTTTAAAAATGGTTAAAATGGGTCTGTGTCAAAGCTGCCCTCACGATAACAAGCCCTAGAAATGAAGAACCCCGTAAACTCCACCTCCTTTAGACATTATTTCCCTTATGTTTGCTAAAATATAGGCAGTGGGTACTCGGCAGAACGCCTTCATGTGGCAGCTGTTACGAGTACCCAAAATCTATGGGCAAAGCAGAAATAAGAAAAACATGACATTTTTTTTCAAAAAGATTAGTGCTATTTTTTCAACCTTGAAAGAAAGCAATACAACACGTTGGTGCGTTTTCCTTACGCAAGGGGAAAGTTTATGGGTTAATGATAAAGTTGCTGTATAATATATAGACCTCCTGACTGTGTGGCAGGATGTCTTGCGAAATGACGCCAATCGATTTTCTGATATATACATGTGTCTGTATATCTAAAGAAAATAGGCCGCTGTCAGTAGTTCTAGAATCTAAGGAGTTCCAGAAATTACAGGTCTTGAAACAAACAGTCTAACTGACGATCTACCTAGATTAACTTTTTTGAAATGTATGTGATTAAACAGCTAGTAAAGATGAGTGTTGTAACGGGACAGACGAAACTGACATATATTCGGCCATTTATTTTACAAATTTAATAAATACGAATTGTAACGGTTATTGGTAAATACCACTTCTGCAGCCTTGTTTCTTTCCCTTTGGTGTCTCTGATGGGAGCTGTGGGTTGATTGTGTCGATTCCTGATCATTGCCTCCATTTCTATTTTGCTGTAGGAGCCGGTTCTTTTAGCGACATGGCTAGAGCGGTTGGCTTGCACACGATGCTAATCAACAGATTTCGCTGTTGGTACCTGGATAGGGACTTCGTGGTCGACTCGTCAAACGCTACATTATTTAGAAATATTTTTTCTGTTCGTTAAATCACTCCAAATATGTTGTATAGTTTTAAAGGAGAGACGTAAAGAGAACACATTGTCATTAAGAATTTAAACATTATCACATATTTGCGTGTTATCGCAATGTGAAAAGATTTCCTTCAAGTATCACAAGACTATCGTAAGGATAACACAACCATGTAGTGCATAGAGGATCTTACATGATTGCCCATGTATTTTTGAATTGATTAAACTCGTTGAGGAAAAAGGATACAATGCCAGGCTTATCCTTTTTCATCGACGAGTTCATTAAATTCAATAATACATGTGCACAACGCAAGATTCTATCTATATATATATATATATATATATATATATATATATATATATATATATATATATATATATATATATATATATATATATATATATTATGACATTCAAAACGAATTTTATTCACGATTGTTTTATAAAAATGTCAATATTCCGCCATTAGCAAACGCGACGTCGTTAAGGACGTCGTGCGTGGAACGTTACGGGACGAATCTAACTAATTTGCATAATTAATCCACCAGTGGATAATCGAATTTAATACATGGCGTTATTACATTCTCAGACGCGACGTCATATATTCAAATAGATTCCTTCCGATGATTTTTTATATAAAGACTTTTTCTTATGAAAATTGTCATATCTCTTATATAATGAGTCGGTTCTGACCAGTACCCACAGTCTATGCTTTTGAGCAAGTATTAAGAAAATGTTCTATGTCCCTGTAAACCTACTTTTCTCTACACAAAGTGGGGTTTACAGGGATATTCATTACACGGGATGTTAACTCGATGCAATTCTCACGAAAAATATTCCTTGGCGTAAAACCGTATCCTCGTTCATTGGGCTCCTGAATTTACGAAATGTCGGACATGGAAAGCTGTTGCAAAGTCGTACTTCATACTGAGTTTGAAGATGGCGCAATACTATTATAGTTACGGGCCAAGCATTGCAGAAAGAAAAAAAACAAGTGTTTTAGAATAATTAAAACATTTATTTACAAACTATTTTTTACCAATTGGTATTACTGTAATGAAGTAAGAAATAAAAAAAAAATTTAGCTCTGTTATTATATATCCTTGAACGTATTTTATCTGATCCCAAGGTATGCACACTGAGACCTAAATGAATATTAATCCACAAGTAATCACTCACAGGATTTAGAATGAAATTTTCTTAAATACGAAAACCTGTCATTAAAGAGAATCCCTTTTCTTTTTGTAAACTTAGTGAACTTTACTGAGTTCTCTAGAAAGACAATAGCTCATATGCTAAAAATGTGATCTAGAATTTTCTGGATTATTCCTTCAAACCTGTTTCTTGTAAACAAAATGTTTAGAAAATGTTTACATGTGTACCAACCATTACTAATCTCTGACTCAGTTTTAGATACTTCTATCATTATGGAACAACAGTAAACAAAATACTCACTACGCTGAAAGTGGGGATCAGAAAAAAAATTCTTACACATAATATAACATGATTCTGATATATCATAATAGAAGTGAAGGCAATGAAGATTTTAATGTAATACACTAACTCTACTGCAAAGGCAAACCATTTTTATCGCGTGAAAATACCATCAATGGTGCATTAAAAAAGTAAACCCATTAAAGATGACAATTATTCCTTGTTTGAAAATTATTCATGGTGTGACTTTTTACCATTAATTTTTAATATATGGTCGTAATTTGATAATCTTCCATGAAAATCCAACCAAAACTGTTTAAATGTAATGGCTGGGCATGAATATAATGACATCCAATAATTCATGGTACCATTACTTCTTGTTTTTACCCATTATCATATTACTACATAGTTTTATATTTGATGGCCATTACAGACCGAAGAGGAAAAATAATGGCAATTGAAAACATGGTTCTTCAGATTAAGGGTCATAAAAAAAAATCACAATTTGTGGTACTTTTGCCTAACATTGAGATGAAATGACATTGCAAGCTCTGCCACCAATATAAACCGCTAGGGTTTAAGGAACATAATTAGTGTATACCGCGACAGAGGTAAGGGCGAGGATTATGGCCATGTAAAATCGATTTAAGCCCCCCAGTTGAATTCTTTCCACTGACCGTTCCAAGGTGGTTCTTATGTTGCGGTTCATTTATATTGTTGTTTGTTACTTACTATGAGTATCACTTGTGTCTTTTTATTTTGGATGGCCATTTGGCCATTCTGTGGGAAAGTAACTGTCCTTATGGCCTTCCTTTGTTTAGGTTTCTGTTATGGTCTGGTCGCTTCATGTTTGTGTTTCTTTCCCTTTGGTGTCTTTGATGGGTGGAGTAAGTTAATTATATCGATTCCTTAACTTTGTTTTACTTCTCCTTTTTATATACATAATTTATGGTCATTACATGGAATCTAATGGGCATTAAATAAATAAAGACAAAGAGTATACCATTAAAACATTGAAATTAATGACTGGGCTTTAATGTGATGGCATTTGACATTTCGTAAGGTCATTACTTAGCTTGTTTAAATTTTCATGACCAGCATTATTTTTCTTTTATTATGGTCATAACATTTTGAACAGGCAGGGCAATCATGTGCATCAATGCTCGGTTCTTTAAGTTCAGGGCCATCAAATGGGATTCCTCATACAATTAACTTTAAACAATTAGGTAATTTTGAAGCTGTTGCTTCGGAATTTGTGGTACTTTTGCCCAATATTGAGATGAAATGACATTGCAAGCTCTGCCACCAATATAAACCGCTTGGGTTTAAGGAACTTGCATCACTTCTCCTTGGCAGACATAGACTTAAGGGGATTACCAATACTAAAGTTTGCTCGTTATCAAATCTGCACAGAGTATCATGCAGCCCAATCTATTTTCTCCAAGCTTCAATGGACAGGGTGCTACATAACATTGCATAAAATGACTATTTCAAGCGAAGAGTATAATTTAGATTGGCTGTTAAGACCATGAATTTGAAAAGTCATTGGTATCAGAGAAAAATAGATTCATGTACATTCTTTGTTCAAACAGAGAAACTGCTGATTCTGCTGATTCATTAAGGAAAACACTATGAAAAATACCTTGATTGTGACACTGGCGCCACCTGTGTTTGTGCTGACCCTCCTCCCTTAAAGCTGCCGACTATTAACTTTTTTATTTACATTTTTTATTAATTTCTTGCCATTTGTTTTATTTCTGCCCATTTGGTTCCATTTCATTTGAAAGGAGTTCTCTTGTAGGTAATTTATTTATTAATATTTTTTGTAAATTTTCATTGATAAAATGTGGTGAAAGGGTTAACCAAAGCTACAAAAATAAGACCTGAATTGCTCTGACATGAGTTTGAGGTAAGCTGTTCACTTTTCAAAGGAACGTGATAGTTCAGTGGTTACTTGTCTCTGATGTTAGAGGTCCCGGGTTCGATCCCCGGCAGCGGCGATAATATTTCGGTGTCCGAACACGCTCCATTGGCATAATTTGCAGGTATGATTGTCATAAAGTTTGTAGGCTTCCATCCTGCATACCTGGTGTGTAATGTACACCTGCGAGTAATGGCCGGTTTTCACTGATCGCAATATTAGTCAGCCTCGATAGCGCAGTGGTTAACGCGTTGGAGAGGTTGTGTGTTCGATTCCGGCACCCGGTATCGAGATGTGTCCTTGGGCAAGACATGTAATGACACTGCATCACTCCACCCAGGTGTAAATGGGTAGCAGTGGTGTAATTGTCACTGCTTCTCTATCGCGCGCGTGAAAACATCCGGAATGAGTGTTCGAGAGCGATTAAACAAGCTTGAAGCTTCAATCGCAATTGAACTGAAATAAATTAGTATAAACTATAAACTAATATAAGTAGACAGAAAGAAAGAAAGAAAGGTCAATATGCAGATTTTGTCAATGTCATCAGTTTTCGTCGGTGTTTGTTTTAAATTATCTATACCAAAACTAGACCAGAAAAGACTCACATTTGCTGAGGACAAAGTAATTAATTGTTGGCAGATAAGCAAAGTTACAGTCATGATTGTGTTTTAATTGGTGTAAAAAGGAATTTGACTCATTTTTACTGCTTTTTAAAACATTAGAAACATTGCCTTTTCATTTGTAAATGTTTACCGTTGTCCTTAATCTTGTAAATTTTATTTTTTACCTGTTCACCCCTGTGCGAGGCAGTCAGGTTAAAGTCCAACAAAATCAGAAGCATCGTCTCCAAAATGGCCTTAATAGTCTTGATGTAAAGCCTCAACACACACCATCAATGTTTAAAATAATATGTAATGAGTCACAGGCTTTAAAGGGCATAACATTTGTAAATCTATGGGCATGATTTTTTGTTCAACACTTGAATTTTATGGCCATCATTTCTTTCTAAATAATTTTAAGCATATGTGTATTTTTGCAGGACCATTATTTTGATGGTCATTGATCCCCATTAATGTACTTATAAAATGGCCATTGTAAGATTTTTTGCCTACCATGAATTCACTGGCAAAATCTATTATGAATGGACATGACCTGAAAATGAATTTTTGTTAAACAATGAACTGATAGGCATGAATAATTAATGGGCCATTAATTTTGTCACTTTTCATTGGCATCTACCCATTAAAATCGGCCATCAAAATTAGCAATGGGCATTAATAAAAACTTAAAATGATTAATTGCCATTAAATGTGCTTTTCTAGTGGTAATTATAAAGGTGTATTTTTTCAAACAAAAATCATGGTCTATAATGAGCAAGCAATGGCTAATTAATGGCCATTGATTTTGTCGCTTTTCATGGGTGGGTATTTCATGGGTAATCCATGGTCAATTCATGGACTGTTCTGCAGTAGTGTAAGTCTCTCGTATGATTCACTTTCCATTTCCGTCCGCTGATTCAATAGTGTACTGAACTGATTAAACGCTGAATAAGTAGAAGCATGCATAGGAAGTGAGCGACACAGTGTTGACTGAGCCGGTTAACTCCGAATAAAACATTCCCCAAAATGTTTACGATAGCATTGACGTACATGTACAGGTATTATAGTATTGGGTTTTGTCATAGTGGATGGGTGCGCAGGTTGATTTGCGTCTCTGCTGGTCGCATTGGTCTTATTTTATTGTAGGTTTTGTCATGCGCCGGCTCAAATGTGAGATGAAAGTCTTTAATATGTTTCTTATTTCTGCTGCCAATTTTGAATGGCTGCCCTGGGGCTGCGCCCGCAACCTATGCAAGCAGCAAAAATCTGGAAAATAATGCGCACCATTGTAGACTCCAAAGTTCTCTTACAAAGGGAAGTAAGGTATTCATGATGCGATTTTACCCTTAGATGTTCTATGAAAAGTACATTGCAATCCTATGTAGGCAAGGACTACATCACAGAATTGAAACCCGCAGATTTGACAAGTTTTTTGTTGTTTTATTTTCTGGGTCAGGGCCTCCGTGGCCTAGTGGTTACGAGCGCTGACTCTTGATCATTAGGTGTCTCACCGCTGTGGTTCGAGCCTCGCTCGGATCACATGTGAGACGCCAAGTTCTGCAACGGAAGGTCAGGTGGTTTTTCTCCGGGTACTCCGGTTTTCGCCCTCCTCTGATTAACGATCGGCTCGATATGAGTGAAATAATATTGAAAGGACCGTAAAACCATAAAACCAAAAAACCATTTTCTGGGTCAGACTGGCCAGTTTCGGTCATTTAGGTGTCATTAGTGGCCTAAAAATATTTGCAAAATTCCGCAGGAATCACTTTGCTTTCTACACTGTACATGAACGAAGACCAGAATCAGTACAATCCCTCAATTTCTATGAAGTACGTACAGCATTAAGGGGCATGGAAACACCTTCAGGGGAGGCAACTCCTGCAAAAGTCTTTTTGTCTCCCATGTGAATAGCGATCGACCCTGAAAGAAAAGAATTTGCCCCTGTGGAGCAAATTCTTTCCTTTAAGAGTAGACCCCTTTTTCAGTGTGAAAGGGCTTATAGAAAAGCGAAAAGGAAGTCCCGAAAGTTGTCTCTGTTGGAAAAATGGAGGAAAAATCTGCCAGGTAATCCCATTCCATTAAAGTGTTTATATCCATATATTAGCAGTGCATACATGCACATACAGTGGTCAGTAAGACCCGTCCATGCGTAAGAGCAGCCAAATCAGAGCCATGTCGTCCATACGAGTGATGAATTGCTCCAGGAAGTGGGACACCCAAACAGTGACCAACGACGTTTTGATCGATCAGAGAGCGTAAGCGCGCAAGCTGGAACGCGATTAACCTGGTGGTCACTCGATATATTTGGGTTGGTTCGTTGCTTCCCTACTCAATTATTGTCTCCAATCATACCAGGTGGCCCGACATATGAATAATTTATTAACTACCGTCTGAGAAAAAAAAAAAAACTTTTAACCATAGCTGCGACAATAGAATATGTGTCTTTGGAAATGAGCGTCCAGTGAAGACTCTGATCAGCCATCACTCTCGCTCTTGCACAGGCTGATCTGAGTTTCACTGAAAGCTATAGATATAGGCTTACGAAAGAAACTTCATACATACAGGGAAGGTTGGGGCCCCCGTCCATCGGGGCTTGGAGAAATAGATTGGGCTGCATGATGCTTCCACTCAGAGCTGAAACCGACGGCACATGAGAACTGGTAAACAGCTTGGAGATTCTAAGCCTGCCCAGGCAAAGTGGTGCGAGTCCCCACATATAAACCTTTTTGGTTTGTTTGGGTGACAGGGCTTCTGATGTCATTTCATCTCAATGTCGGGTAAAAGTCCCACAAAATTGGAAGCTAAATCTCCAAAAATGACCTAAATAGTGATGACGGGGACGTATAATCTCAAAAAAAAAAAAAAAAAAAAAAAAAAAAAAAACAATGGTCCTATCTCGCTCACCTGAGCTAAGAGATTTACATACTTAATATTGAAGATTCAGAGATAGGTTGCTTTAAGAATGTGTATAGATTTAATGTTCAAATATTTATAACCCCAGGGCTAAAATTTGAACTTTCTTCGTAGAGGTCAACTAGATGTACATTACTGTTTAAACCATTCTTGAAGCCCTTGTTAACTAGGAGCCAACTACGATCAAACAAGAAGTTCTAGTCAACTATGGAGTTAACTATCGTTTATTAAAACAGCTGAGTATATAGAGAATACCAGGTCAGTGTCTTTTGATATTAAGTTTATCAGGCAAGGCTTCGAGATTGCTTGTTGAATCGCGAGGCTTGCCGAGCGATTCTACATGCGTTCTCGAAGCAGGGCCTGATAAACTTCATATCAAATGACATGAATCTGGTATTCTATTTATCACTTCATTCCCTTCTACACTCTTAGATTAGCAATTTACGATAAGTTATCGATGGTCCCTCGATGCGTCCAAACATTCCGGCAGTCCATATATTCAGTATCAGCTGACCGCAATTTTTCCTATGATATCTTTTAAAGTATTTCTTTTTCCATTTTTGCCAGTAATAATAACATTTTTACCATTTTTCCAGTTGTCCGCTTCATTCAAAAAAGTGCAATGTCGCGTTGACGTGATAAAGCTCACTTTTCCTGAGATAGCATATCTTTATCAGATCAATATGTTACAATGCAATATATATATAGGGTGTAACTGATAAAGTTAACTCCTGGTTCTCGCTAGTCATAGTCTGTATCTTGTCTACTTCTAGTTAACTACGTGTAAAGAATTGTGTTAACAGTACTGTGTGTCTACGTAAAAAATGTAGGCCCTGGGCCTTCTCGTGCCAGTTGTTCAAAGCATCGTTAGTTTAAGAGCTCGTTAGTGGTCGTATTGTTAACTGTTCTAGCAAGTTCAATATCTAAACTTTTGGTATTTTTGCTGAAAAAAAAATATTAGCATATTTGCCATAATAAATGATCAAAGTTTTAACGATACGTTAATTAACGACGTCGTTAGTTTTGGGTTTTAGACATGATTTAAGCCCCCCCCCCCCCCCCCCCAGTGGAATTCGTTTCCGCTGACCGTTCCAGTGCGGTTCTTCTGTCGCGGTTTATTTTTGTTATGGTTTGTCTTTGGGTGTTTGTGTCGCTTATGTTATTTTATTTTTGATAGCCTATTGGCCATTTTGTGGGAAAGTAACTGTCCTTTTGGCTTTCCGCTATTGGTGTTTCCATTAGGGTCTGTTGTTTCATGTTTGTGTGTCTTTCCCTTTGGTGTCTCTGGTGGACGCTGTGGGTTGATTGTATCGATTCCTGATCATTGCTCCACTTCTGTTATGAATATTTGTAAAAGTTTTCCCTAATAAGCCTATGTAAAACAAGTGGGACCTGGGCCCCAGGCATATAATTTCAACAATTTTGATAGAAGTCCACTGATAAAACATCATACCAAATATCAAAGACATGGGCCTTCTGGTTTCAGACAAGAAGATTTTTAAAGATTTTTTATCTGTTAGTAACCTATGTTAAACAGGTGGGCCCTGTGACAGAGCCATTCTTGGCCCTAGGACTATAGTTTGACCAATGTTGATAGAGGTCCACTAGACAAAGGTGTGTACCAAATTTTTAAGGCCTGTTCATTCTGGGTTTGGACATCGACGCTGTTTCGCTGACAACATCCGCTCATCGGGGCTAGGAGAAAAATATCAGGCTGCGTGATGCGTCCACGCAGAGTTGAAACCGACCGCACATGGGTACTGGTAAACTGCATAGAAGGTCTAAGCCTACCCAGGCTTAGTAATGCGAGTAGGACCGCCCATGCATATAAACCCTTTTGGCTTCATGGGCTGCAGGGCTTGAGATGCCATTTCATCTCAGTGTCGGGTAACAATCTCAAAAATTGGAAGCAAGTCCCCACAATGACCAAAATTGTGTTGACGGGGAGACTAAACCTAAATTAAAAAAAGCTGTGTGCAGTTTCTTTGTTGTTTCAATTTCTGCGTTTAAACTGAAACTGCGTAGAAAATAATGTAAATATAAGCAATAAAAATATTTTTTAAACGTTCACAGAAGTATGAACAACATCGGATCGCGTTTAAGTGAACCCCTGCTTACTTTGCTCGTGAACCGATGCTGTTAACACCTTAATATTCGTTTAATAAATTGCATCCATCTCTTAATCCACTGTACTTCTAATTAGGATTATAATAAAGTCGACATGTATTCTTCAATGGTGAAGATTGAATGAGAAAAGGGAAACTCTCTAACTGTCTACTTAATAGTTTATGAAGTTGGTTTTTAAAACTAAATACCAAACATTTTTCTGATCTTCAACTTGAAATGAGGGATCAGCAAATCACTACAGAGATCCGTGATGTGACCAATTCCACTGTCTTGAAAATTCTAAACTGAAAGTTTCTGATAACCTTGGTATTTCGTCTCATAGCAGAGCCAGTAGTTAATAGCTTTACTGATACAACGCTAAATTGGGACCTGCTAGCCCAGCTCCTGCTTGGCAGTCATCTAAAATATTTATATCAAACACTTTAAGCCAACTGTACATCATCTTCGCTTTGGGAATAAAAATATCGACTGCAAGACAGAAACCGACTTAATACATCTGGGAAATTGTGTTTTCAACTTATCAAATGTAAAAATCTTAAATAAATTCGTCTGATGTTTAAGTTTAGTAATGCAAATGTAAAACCGATTAAGGAAAGTGAGTAAAATATGGATTTAATTGATTGTTTTGGGTCTAACGACAAGTCAGCCCTTGTGGGCCATTTTGTGTCGTCTCCCAGAGAAATGTAGAAAAAAGATAGAAGAGATAATAAAGGGGATGAAAGCGAGGGACAGAGGCGAAAGAGGAAAACGAGCGGAATTGCAGAAACAAAAGAAATAGCAACATTCCCCCTCAACCCTTGACTGCGGCAAGGACAGCAGGTCTTGTCCAACTGTAAGCCAATATCGCAAGATACTGTAAGCCCAGTAAAACAAGATACACGTCACCCTTGCCTCATCCAACCCCCCGTCCCCCACAACCGCCACCACCCCGCCCAGTAAATTATGGAAAGACTTCCTGTATGCTTTAGTGATATCATCATCTAGGATGAGCAACGTTACGTTTGTTGCATCTGCTTTCAGCAAATCTGGATCTACTTCTATTTCCATGTAGAATTCAGCTCTTATTTTAAAAAAAAAGAAATGAAAAGAAGATTTTACCTCGTCGCCCATTGTACAGACAATAGTTACTGTCGTTATTGCTGCTGACCGTCCTATGGCATAGCATTCTACATGTACGTGGCCCCATTACGACAACCCCCCCCCCCCACACACACAGTGGAATTCGTTTTCGTTGACCGTTCCAAGGCGGTTCTTCTGTCGCGGTTTATTTTTGTTATGGTTTGTCTTTGGGTGTTTGTGTCGCTTGTGTTATTTTATTTTGGATAGCCTTTTGGCCATTTTGTGGGAAAGTAACTGTCCTTTTGGCTTTCCGCTGTTGGTGTTTCCGTTGGGGTCTGTTGCTTCATGTTTGTGTTTCTTTCCCTTTGGTGTCTCTGATGCTGAGGGTTAATTGTATCGATTCCTGATCATTGCCTCTACTTCTATTTTTTATACGTAAGCGGTTAACCAGTACAGTGCACATTCTTTCGCCAGAAACTGACAACTTCCCTTCTTGAATCAGCGGAAGGAAGAGAATGACCGTAGAAAAGATTTCATGATCAATCTCTACGAAAGAATGTTACTGACCACGGCAGGTCTAGCAAGTGCAATATTCAATTTAATGGCATTTAAGTTGAACAAAAAAGCAGTTCAAAAGCTGTTCATAAGCTGCGTGTTATTGATGCACTTTTTTGCGTCTCTGTGTATCTCTATTTTGAGTATAATTATATATGTAAGAAAATTATCACAAATGTTAATCAGAAAATTAACTCGTTTGGAGACATGAAAGAATGGAATATTTCGCACGGATTTGTTATCGTACTGGAAGTTATCACGAAAGCACGCCTATATAAGCTCTTGAACCCCTTTTTTAAATAGTAAAACTGGGGTTTACAGGGGTAAACCTTATTTTTCTTAATTCTGCTCTAAAATATAGATTGTGGCTACTCGTTAGAACCGCCTCGATGAGGCGGTTCTAAACAGTACCCACAATCTATATTTTGAGCAGAAATTAGACAAATATCACAATTTTTCACCTTAAAATTTTCGTTTTCTTTGAGGCAGAGTTTACAATGTATTTGTATAAGCGTGTTTTCGTAATGATGATGATTCCTCGCTACAAATGAAATACAAATTAACTTCAGTAGCTCGAAAATCGTTGAGAACATGAAAATGTTTTCGAGATAGGGGGTACTTCGAACAACTGAATGTTAATTTTAGCAATTACCCCCTATATAAACTGCATTGTAGCATACTGACCTGATAAAGATTTGCTATCTCAGGACAAGTGAGCTTTATCCGGTCAACGTGTCGTTGCACTTTTATTAATAAACCGGACTACTAGAAAAATGGCAAAAATGTTATTATCACTGGAAAAATGGACAAAATACTTGAGCTATTATACGATGTCTCTTCGCACTCAACGGCGTGTTTGAATTACATCCAACCATGGGAAACGAGCCATCCGTGTCTTTCATTTTATTCAGGAAGGGTCATAAAGCCCAAACAACAATAAAACTACATCCTAGTTGCATCTGAAACTGAATGGATTCTAATATCAAGCGTGTTTCTGCTATTTTCGGAAAAAGAATAGAAGCAATTCCAGATTGTTTTCCATTTGCAGATGCTGATCGGATTATTGAGTGTAAAAACAGCATTTAGCAGTCAATTTTCCATTCAGTTTAATGGGTGTACATTTGAGTGGGTGATATCGGCCACTTGATTAGAAAACTAACTGTATCATCTGCGTACAATAGATGTGTATATCAGGCTGCGCAATCTGATCAGCACTTTTGTATTCGCTGATTTGGTAGCTATTCCACTAGTTTTGGTAGCTAAAATTTCAAGACTCTTGCTCGTCATAATGGTTTGTGTCTTATCGGGTCCACAAACCCTAGTACAGGTTTGCTTCTTTTTCATGCCGAGGCTAAAAACGTAACGCGTTACAAATTGCTAGTTATCGAGTCCCAGCTAGATACATTCTCATTACTGTAAATGACTAGGGAGACATCACAAAAACACGCCTATTTAATTTTTACCTCCTTTGACCACATTTCTATGTAGTAAAACTGGGGTTTACAGTGATAAACCTTATTTTTTCTTATTTCTGCTCGACGTGGTGGTTCTAACGTGTACCCACAATCTAGATTTTTAGCAGATATAAGAAAGTTATCACTTTTTTTTTTTTTTTCATTTTAAAATCTTCAATTTTCGGCGATAAAATTTACTATGCATTTTATAGGCGTGTAGACTCAACCCAATTCCATCGAACTTGAATAAATCGAATACGTTTTGGACCAAGGAGATTTGTTCGATGTAGGCGTAGTTTTGAACTACGGGGGTTTAATCATAATACCCAGTTATCAGGGATTATTTGAGCCCCGCCAAGCGAATTTGTGTCTTCGAGCATTCCGTCATGACAAATTTTAACTGCGCATGCCCAGCCATTCAGAGGGGCCAGGGATATGGCTTTCTGTCTGAAGGTTCCTCTTGATTCACTGCTAAAATGAGCGAGCAGCGAAGGTTCTGGCGAGACTGCGCGGATGCGCAGGCTCGCCTGAACCTTCGCTGCTCGCATAGGCGATAAGTACAAAAATCGCTTGACGGGGCCCCATTTGTTTGTTTGCTTTGAGGTTTAACGTCCCCGTCCACATTGTACAGGTCATTTTGGAGACGTTGCTTCCAATTTGTGGGACTTTTACCCGCCATTGATATGAAATGACATCTCAAGCCCTATCGCCCAATGAAACCAATAGGGATAATAAGCATGGACGGGTCCGACTCGCACCGCTTCGCCTGGGCAGGCTTAAATCCTCTAAGCGGTTTACCAGTACTCGTGTGCGGGTCGGATTCAGCTCTGCGTGGAAGCATCATGCAGCCCATCTATTTCATCAAGCCCCGATGGGCGGGGGCCGTATCAGGCATTATAGATATCACTTATCGATATCTTTACGATTTTCTGTAAAGTAAATGTATTTTGTGTATACTCATTAGAATCGCCTCATTCTGACAGCATGCAATAGACGGTAAAATTCCTGTATTAAGACCACCTTTCGGACTTTGGAACAGTCTCAAAAGTGGTTCCTAAGCAGAGGACGTTGTGGGCAGAAAACACATAGTAATGTTAAGTGCGCCATTCACAAATAAGCTTTTCAAAGCAGAATTAGTCTTAATTTTGAGTGGTCTTAAAAGCGGACCTATACTGCAACTTGAAAAAATAATAGCAGGATAATATCTGGAGCTTTTGTTTGTTTGTTTGTTTTTATTGGAGTTTAACGGCCCAGTCAGCACTATTTAGGTGATTATTGAGCCGGTCAGTTTACCAATCTACACTTTTACGTAAGCGGTTAACCAGTACAGTGCACATTCTTTCGTCAGAAACTGACGACTGCCCTTCCTGAATAAGCGGAAGGGAGGGATTGACCGTAGAAAAGATTTCCTGATCAATCTCCATGAAATAATGTTGCCGACCCCGGCAGGTATCGAATCCGCGCCCGCCGGAATACCAGCCAGACGCGCATCCAACTGAGCTACCGAGACCGATTACCTACTGACTTGGACTTCAACCTTTCCTGTCTGTTTAAAAAAAGATCTTTGGGTCATCGGGCATCGGGCATTGATGACATCTTTTGCATCACCTTTGAAAAGTGGATTTATTTTTGCTTGTTTCCGAGGATTTGCAAAATGACCGCTACAAATACATGTGTTTGCTGTATATGTTATACACTTTGCAATTATTCAAGAAGAAAGGTTGAGCAATCGTGGAACAATGTCATCTAAACCAGTTGCCTTTGAAACATCAAGTGTCGATAAATAGCGAAGAACAAAACTTTCGTTAACCTCAGAACATTCTGGTCCTGTAATACAGAATGCAATTCTACCCGATTTCATAATTCGGGCTCGGTCAGCCCATTTACAAATAAGATGCTTGGTTGGATGTGAACAAACAGCGATTAATAATATTAAGTTTATAAGTATAGATTTTACAAAAAGCTAGGTCTACGCTTAGCACAATTAAATGTGAATGTCTAGAGTTATATACACCCTGCATATACCAGAAATGAGTTTTAAACAACTATCTGCTTTTGACAATATTCTAATTCCCACTCTGCACCCAGGATCCTGCCGACTGAAGTACAATGTCTGAAATGTCATAGTTGCAAATGCTGTAATTTTGTCACAAAGTATGTTTTCATCTTTAAAAAGGTACATGTGCAACTTCAAAATGCTTGTGACAACTTATCAAATGCAATGCTTGAAAATTGTTTGAGAAGTTGAGTATACAGGTTTCTTACACTCCATAAAGCACTTGTTGAAGATTAACCCATTTTACTTTCGGTGAGGCAAGTTTTTGGCTTTTAAGATAGGCAGTTGTCCATCGTGGCGAGATTGTTTGTAGATGTATATTTTGTATTGGCTTTTACAAATGTGACAGCAATCCTGTGCCAGAACTCTGCCTGTGGAGCCTTTTTGTGTGAAAGCTTTTACTTGTTACGGGCAACTTTTTCTTCTTGTGAAAGCTTATACTTGTTGTTGCATTAAAAATTGAAAGGTCAACCTGCATTGTGGGTAGCTAATGGCTGTACTTCCGTGTTAAACCCAACGTCTATAATGGGCGTAGACAATTCATTACCTCCAACACCATTTGCCTTCATTATTAATAACATGTCGTCTTTCTCTTCAGTTTAATGTAGTGAGCTTATGATTTATTATTATACTTTTATTGTTGTGTTAAATTTGTCATACAAGGATATGTTTTATGCGGGCCTCATGGAATATTGGTTATACCAAATGAGTAACCCTCGGTAAATAAAGTATTTACTACTTACCTTACTTACTTACTTACTTAAAGCGTCTAGCCAAACCTCAGATAAGCCTTTGCGTGCAGCAATTCAATAAAGAATGGGTTTCTTGGCCCAATCGTCCCAAAGCATATAAGTTGACACTGCATTTTGAAGCAAGGAAAGATAAAAGCAAATACCAGGCACTGCGTCAATCAATCCAGCTCTATAATAAATGCGTGACCCTTAAGGGACTGTTGGCGAGATCTGGATTCCAAATTAGTAAAATATGAATGTATAAGGGGTGTTAAAGTCGTTAAAAAAGGCGGTATAGCACCTCCATATTAAACCAACAACTGTAATATAATAAACGTTACGATGACACAGTAATTCTCCTGTGACATATTTTCAGATGGGTTAATTTGTGACCGTACGTTATCTTATTTAAACTGTGCAAAAAAAAGTTGCGGGTGCTCGCTTTTAACCAGTACTCACAACATATATGTCATGGAGCAGTTAGAAAATAATTTCTTGCACACCGTCAGACAAGGAAATCTGTGATTTTACCCTGGGATAGAAATTTATGTTCTGACCCTGGTGTTCCGACCCCAAATCGAATATAATCGCGTGTTTGATAAATGCTCTGGTTGATTACAACCTCATGCGCGGCGTCGTCATGCGTGACGTCACTAAACATTCCTGTTGTGTCATCACAAAATGGCGGACATCGGTAACCGAAGTGACAGCAGCATTAAAAATTCGCAATAGAAATGGAAGGTATGCAAGAAAAAGAATCCAATATGGGTGTGAGGGGAGGATAGAAAAACCCGTCCCTCGGGATCACTCTCCGGCATCACTCGGCAAGCCTCGTGATGCCGGACAGTGTCCCTCGGGACGGATTTTTCCATCCACCCCTCACACCCATATAAGATTCTTATAATATATACCTGTTAAACCCCAGTCTTCTCTATGTAAAGTGGGTTTGACGGGGGTGTTCATTTCGTATCAAACTGGCTTTATTCTTTTTTATTGTTTTTTTTTTTTTTTTTTTTCAAATATAGCGACATAGGTGATTTTGTTGAATTCTGCCTTCACTGTGTGAACATGAATAAGCCTCATGGTGCCACTCCGTTCTTCATTATGGTGAGTTTATAATTTTATTTTCTCTATTAGGATAATTGAGTTAAGTTTAGCCTAGAAACGGCTTGTATGTTACAGTATTAGTCGCAGATAAGATTGACATGGCGGAGCTATCGTTTGCAACTGTCTTTGGAATATTCAATTAACAAAACGGTAATCACTCGGGTCCATCACGAAAACACGCCTATATAATTTTGACCCCCTTGAACCCCACTTTTATATATATATAGTAAAACTGGGGTTTCCGGCGGTATACCTTATTTACTCATTTCTGCTCGAAAATATAGATTGTGGGTACTCGTTAGAACCGGCTCGATGAGGCGGTTCTAACGAGTGTCCACAATCTATATTTTGAGCAGAAATAAGAAAAATATCATAATTTTTCATCTTAAAAATTTCATTTTTTCGGAGATAAAGGTGGCAATGTATTTGTATAGGCGTGTTTGCGTAATGACATGTGAGACGCCAAGTTCTGCAACGGAAGGTCAGGTGGTTTTTCTCCGGATACTCCGGTTTTTGCCCACCTCTGATTAACGATCGGCTCGATATGAGTGAAATAATCTTGAAACGGCCGTAAAACCAAAAAAAAAGCAACAACAAAAAAACGGTAATTATGAACACAAACAAAGCTAAGGTGTACCGCTTGCAAAATGCATGCGAAAGGCACTCTACTGAATCTTCTTGTGGGCTCAGCAAGTTAACGCATGAATAGCTCCGCCCTGTCAATCTTGTCTGCGACAACTCGTACTTCAATTAAACCTAGACATTTTCTGTCTGAAATGTGTTCCTCATTACACCTGGTGGAAAAAGTCGTGAACTACATGTAGTCTTGAGAGCTTTATGTCTGCCTCGGCAGCTCAGTTGGATGTGCGTCTCACTGGTGATCAGGAGGTCGCGGTCGATCTTTTTTTTTTCTACGGTCATTATATTCTCTCTTCCGCATATTCGATAAAAGAGGTGTCAGTTTGCACTGTTGTATAAGACTGTCAAGGAAAAGTGCGGTTTCTCGGTATAACCTAACTAGTGTTGATTGGGCCGTTTAACCCCAAACAAACATTTACTGATTTATAGCTTTGTGTCCTTGTCAATCCGAACACGAGTGATAAAGGTAATATCTGTGGCGTTATCAATATCTTGTTTTTTGTGTGTTTTTTTTTTTTTTTTTTTGTTTTTTTGTTGTTGTTTTTTTTTCAAAAGAAGTTAGCTTAACAAACGCATTAGTTGTAAATTTAAAAGCCTTTGCAAATACACCATAACCTCTTTATAACACTTAGTAGGGTGACAATGGCCAGAAAAGTTGCTTATTTCAATGAGTAGGTGGTCATAAGAGTACAAAAATAAATGTTATATACCAAAATGTTCGTTATACCCTGAAGTTTACGAAACCACCGGGATCAATTTTCTGACATTGGTGCGAATCGATAAATCAAAGATGGCCGCCCAAAATGGCCGCCATGCCGCAAAATGAGGGTCATACAGAAAACTTATTTAATTCTTTTTGCTTATATCTTCCAAGGATATGACAGCAAGTGGATTTGATTCAAATAAGATGTGTAATTTTACGCCCGTAAAATATATGTGATCGAGGTCAAAGGTCAAGGTCAAATTCAAGGTCAAAGGTCAAATTTTACCCAAAAATCACTACCACTCGTCATTTTTTTCACTCACAATGTATGTAAATGTAGGAAATTTGTTGTTTTAGTTGTTATTTATTGAACAAGAATTAACATGCTTCTGTTCTATGCAAAAATAGCGGGAAGATAGTTAATCCGCTTTGAAAAAATGAAGGGGATAGAGTTAGGGGGTCTTTCATAATAATCAGTAGTTTTTACTGAAAATCAGAAGTTTTCTGAAGATGAAAGTCGTATACGACATGCTTATCAACAAGGTAAGTTTTGTATTAGTGATTTTATGATTTTCTTTCTTTTTTTTTTTTATTTTGGATTGGTTAACTTTAATATTGCCAGGTAGGACCAAATTAACTGGGTTATGTTATTGATGTTATTGATGAAAGTTTCAAGGAGGGAAAATTTGAAAGTTTAAATGTAAAGAAATTATAACCAATCCTTTTCACCGGGACTTAGTCCCCTACACAGTGTAAATATTGTGAGAAGAACTTAGAAACAGTATCTTGATAAAACTGGTTTAAGTAAAAGAGATGAATGTTATTTTTTTTTCACATTTTCTGCACTCCATTTTCTGCAATCAACAATGTAAACATTTCTCATCGACATTGTTTGTAGACAGCACGCATGCAAGAAACATTCTTGGGACAATGTTTTCTTGAGAATTATTCTTGAGCATACCTTCCACTACGTTACACAAAAATGTTGACATATTTACATCTCATTCGACAAAACTACAGGTATATATTTTGTCATTCAGTTCCGGTGTTGAGGTACATTTTTACCCCTTTGATATCCTATACAGCGCATTTGCCTTTGTGAGAATCCGAGTCTTTACGCCCCGAAACAATTTCAATTCCATGTTGTTTCACTCAAATATATTTCACGCCCGAGCACACCCAGTTATTTTGTCCCCTAACCTAACCCAAGCCCTCCCAGCCCCCCCCCCCCCTACCCAAACGAAACTACAATATATATTCCGACCAGTTCAACAACTTCAGGAAACCCCGTCATCCTGTCCAGTGATTCCCCATCCAGCCACCCCTAAAACATATGTATACTTTTATGTACCCCAACCCACTACACATTACTACAACACCCCATTTCACCTTCAAAATATTCCAACCCTGCCCTTCACCCACATACTGATCTAACTCAATCTTACCATACCCTGAAATGATAACCTGACACACTGTACCCCACCTCATTTGTATCTTTTTGTGTTTTTCTGTTTCAGAGTGCCTAGTTCGAGATAGTTTAAGAGCACCCTGAAGTCATTTAGATTGAAAAGACATGATATAAAAGAACAATACTGAGGGGATAAAACATACATAAGACGAAACCATGACTTAGATCAGTTGTCAATAAGATGCATTTTACTATATTTATCAAATTTTTAATGAACTATCCCCGGCCTCTGGATCCAGGCATCACTTTTATCATTTCTTAAATGACTTTCTGTGATATTTAATATTGAGAGCTACCTTCCCAGGAATTACCCGGTGCTATTCTGATGTATTCAATACAGAAATGTTTAACGAAACAAAGCTGAAAACAAGAGGACCATGATCATGATGGTCCTATATCGCTCACCTGAGCTAAGAGATTTATATGCGAGTGCCCGGGCAGGGCGATCTTTGGCCTCAGGTCCATAAATTGAACAATTTTGGTAGAGGTCAACTATATGAAGCTTAATAACAAATATCAAAGTCCTGGGCCTTCTGGTTTCATACAAGAACATTTCTAAAAGTTTAACTATATAAGTCTATGTAAGACCAGTGGGCCCTGTGGTGGGGTGAATTTTGCAACCACCCCCCACCCACCCACCCACCCCGGGATATGATTTGAACACTCGTGGTAGAGGTCAACCAGATAAAGCTTCAAACCAAATATCTAAGACCTGGGCCTTTTGTATTCAGACATGAGGTTTTTCAAATGTTTTCTCTATGAAAGTCTATGTAAAGCCAGTGGGTCCCAGGCTTGGCAACTTTTGGCCTAAGGGCTATAATTTGAACAATCATGGTAGAGTTCCACTAGATCAAGCCTCATACCAAACATCAAAGACCTGGGCTTAATGGTTTCAGACAAAAAGTTTTTAAAGGGTTTCCTATAATGCCTTTGTGAAACCAGGGGGCCCTGGTGTGGGGGCATTTTTGGTCCCAGGGCTATAATTTGAACAATCTTGGTAAAGGTTCACTAGATGAAGCTTCATATCAAATATAAAAGACCTGGGCCTTCTGGTTTCAGACAAGAAGATTTTCATATGTTTTCCCTATATAAGCCTATATAAAAACAGTGGTCCCCGGCGCGGGGCCGTTTTTGGCCCCAGGGCTATAATTTGAACAATCTTGGTAGAGGTCCACTAGATGAAGCTTCATACCGAATATCAAAGTCCTGGGCTTTCTGGTTTCAGACGAAGATTTTTAAAGATTTTTTCCCTATATAAGCCTATGTAAAACCAGTGGGCCCTGGGGCGGGGCCATTTTTGGCCCCAGGGCTATAATTTGAACAATCTTGTTAGAGGTCCACTAGATGAAGCTTCATACCAAATATCAAAGACCTGGGTCTTCTGGTTTCAGGCAAGAATATTTTTAAAAGTTTTTCCCTATATAAGCCTATGTAAAACCTTAGGGCCCCGGCGTGGGGGCATTTTTGGCCCCAGGGCTATAATTTGAACAATCTTGGTAGAGGTCCACTAGATGAAGCTTTATACCAAATATCAAACAGAAAAAGATTTATAGGCAGGCAAACAATCAGTGTCCGTGGGCGCATGCATCGCATGAACAAGTCCGTGAAACGAACACCCCTTTAAACTCCACTTTATAGAGAGAAAACTGGGGTTTACGGGGGTATACATTACTTTTCTTATTTCTACATGTGCTCTAACGGCTGTTTTGTTTCGTTTAATTTGAGGTTTAACGTCCCCGTCAACACTATAAAGGTAATTTTGGAGACGTTGCTTCCAATTTTGAGGGACTTTTACCCGACATTGAGACGAAATGACATCTCAAGCCTGCCGCCCAATGAAACCAATAGGGTATACATATATGGACGGTCCGACTCGCCCCGCTTTGACCAGGCAGGCTTGTATCCCTTAAGCGGTTTACTAGTACTCCTGTGCGGTCGGTTTCAGCTCTGAGTGGAAACATCATGTAACCCATCTATTTCTTACAGCCCAGATTGGCGGGGCCGTGCGTTCTATATACTGAACGTATTGATATATATTTTGATGGCCAATATGATTTAGTACAAGATTTACATCTGTACATTTTTTCTTTAAATATTCAGAAATTAACAGATAGCTTTCTTCAAAATTGTTATTTGGGATGGAAAACCCGTGGTATTGCGGTAGGATATTTTTTTTTAATCGAGGAGTCAGTGGGTTTGCCACTCCGAATGACAATTTTCACCACAGGTATCTCGATTCAAATGCACTTTTTCCACTTTTTCTATTATAAATACAGATATCTGCTTCAAATCCAAACACTGTTACGAGGACTGTTCAAATATGAATGCAAGTAGAACGTTTTCTCATGCACTAATGCGAAAATCACCTGGAAATAAATATCACAGCGTAGAAAAACATTTTACCATACATTGATACCAAAATTGTTAAAATCCGTCCACTTTAGCCATGTATATCGTTCGATAAACACTGTCTACTCTTGTATACTAATACAAAATATGGTTGGAAGAAGGTCAGAGTACGCCGTTGAAATATGGTCCTATATTAAGAATCGTTGTACTCTTGGTATGCGGTGCAAAGACATTTTTGATGAAATATGTTCGGTTTATGGGCATAATGAAATGTCTTTTCTGACAGTTTTTCGTTGGTGTAAGAAATTCAGCTGTGGGCTAGGCTCAACAGAAGATGCACCACATGATCGTCGGCCGAAAAGAACAACATCTGCCAAGATGGGTGCTAGAGTGAAAGAAATAGTTGCTACCGATGCACGATACACCACAAGGCAAATAGCTTGTATGGCTGGCATCTCATTAGGAGCAGCTCATACAATTCTGAAACGGGATTTGAAAATGAGAAAGATCTGTGCTAGATGGATTCCCCATCTGTTGACAGATGAGCAGAAAAAGACACACGTTCAGTGCGCCAAGAAGTTGCTTAAAAAGTTTCCAAATTACAATGCACGGTCTTTCGCTAATGTCGTCACAGGTGACGAGACATGGGTTCACTTTTTGAGCCAAAACGAAAGATTCAGAACAAAATATGGGCAACAAAGTATTGCAAAAGACCATGCATTGCAAAGCGGACCATGAGCGTCAAGAAGGTAATGTTTGCCATATTCTTTTCAAATCAGGGCCCTGCTATTCAGGTTGCTGTGCCTAAAGGCAAATCTGTAAATGCGAAGTTTTACAAGAATAAAGTTCTTTGAAAATTGAAGAAATATTTCAAAGAACGAAGACCCGCAACTGGTTTGGCCAATGTCAGATTGCTACATGACAATTCGTCATCGCACAAGGCGTTCATTGTGCAAGACAATCTGAAGCAGGAAAAGGTTGTTGAACTCCCTCACCCCCCGTATTCCCCTGACCTTGCCCCATGTGACTTTTTTTTGTTCCCGCGGCTGAAAAATACCTCTGGTGGAAAATTTGTACAGCGCAAACACCTCGGTTCTGCAATATTCCAGTGCCTTCATAGTATACCTCGAAAAGACTATCAAAATGCATTCAATGATTGGATCAGAAGACTGAAAGTTTGTATATCCGTTAAAGGGGAATACTTTGAGGGGACAACATAAATTTGTCATCGAAATCTATCACGGAATCATTTTTATGTGCTTAGTTGCATTCATATTTGAACAGTCCTCGTATAATGTTAAAATGTGTGACATTATTGAATTAGGCATTGCACTAAACATTTAGATGAATAAGAATATGCTTTAGATATCAGGCCGGATAAGATTATTTTTGAAATATAGTACTACACACAAACATAGTATGCAACTTAGAAAAGCCAACAAAAAATACTAATGGGATAGAACTTTTAGAATGAAAATGTGCTTTGACCCGTGAACACGACTGTACTTCGATCCTGAACATGACCTTGGCCTTGGTTATGTTAAGAACAATGGTGTGGTTTATTTTTTCTTTGTGTTTACATGAACAAAAGTTATGACATTATAATACAATATGTTCATACATATTTTCAGCAGTGTTAACCATTAGGCCTGAATAGGTTGTCTGAGCTTAAAATTTTCATAAAATGGTACCATAATGGGCCAACGTCGTGGCTGTTTCCATAGGAACATAAACAATACATGTTTTAGCCCAGTACTTAGAAATCATATGGCATAACCATATAATGCATAAACAATATTCAAAAACGGAACTTTTGCTTATGAGTTAGTGTATATATTAAAATGAGTGGGAGAATACAGGCTTTTTTTTATTAAAATGACCTTTGACCTTGAATATGACCTTGATCTTGATAATTCCAAACCCACATTACTTTGTTTTAAAATGCCCCTTCAGATTAGGGAATAGATTAGTGCAATGATATTTTTGTAGTTTTTTCCTACCTGATCCTACAACAGTTAAAGTTATCACACCCTCCTTTTATCAATATGGCGGCCATCTTGGACGCCATCTTGGATTTATCAGCTCGCACCAATGTCAGCCACATGATCCCGGTCATTCCATAAACTATAGGGTATGACGAACATTTTGGTTTATGTCATTCTTTTTTGTACTCTTATGACCACCTCAACAAAAATGAGTCATGATTGTCACCCTACTAACTATGAATGTGGTCCAAACAGAAACCGTGTTGGTTAAACAACCATGGTATAGCCGAACACATATGTAAAGATATATAAAAAATGACCATTTATGGTCATTTTTCTATATAATCTATACATTTTTCGGAGACATCTTGAAACCGTGTTATATCCAAAACCGTGTTATAATGAACAGTGTTATAACGAAGTTGTTGTGGACAATTACTTATATGTTAAACGGATATTGTTTCTGAACATCGTAACAGCTTCTCGCACTTTTGACAGTATAAACATCAGCATTATTACCATTACAATGAATCAAGTTGTAACGATACGTTAACTTACAAAATTGTTAACGGAGTTAAGACTGCGATTAAAGCGAGGTTACATAAGATTTCTGTATATAAAGTGAGGTTTACGAAGATGTCCATTACACGGACCTGTTGAAAGAACTTTTAACTGAGTGCATATGGTACTATCCATTGCCATTTTAGGCAGTGCCACCTTTGCCAAACAAGTATGCCCCTCCAATAAGTTAGCTGCTTGGCAATTTCAAGAACTGAATCAATTTCTCTTTTAATCTCTAAGACATAATTCTGGCATTACCTTTATGCAATGAATGCGTGCCTCCTTCTATGATCAGTGCTACAAAGGACAAATAAAACAAGAATTCCATCAGTGGTCACGTAAGAGTCGAGTTAGCTTCTCTAGTTAAACTTGATCAATATTCCCAAGCCTATTTATGCCATCCCTAATTGGCTATTTTGGCTTATTCTTTCCCTGACATAATTTGCATGCATAGTCAACGATCTGCAAAAGATATTTTCGGGAATGCTCGTTTCGGCCATCTGATGATAGTCTCCGACCTGGTGCGTTTGCTCACGTGCATGTTATACGACAGAATTTACAAAAATCTGTGAAAACCTCCGTCCATTTAGTAACAGCGTGCACGTTTAACTGCATAGATCGCGTATAACTTGTTTCAAACGCAACGACTCAACTGGATTAAGTGTAATTAGATTTAATTTACGCTACATGTTTTCTTTCAAACTAATAGGCAAAACATGTTCTAGCGTTGTCTTTGATTCTGAATATCTAACGAATTTAAGGGACTCAGGAGACGGGTTTGGTAGCTCAGTCGGATGTGCGTCTGAGAGGTATCAGGAGGTCGCAGATTCGATACCTGTCAGGTCGGCAACACTCCTTCGTGGAGATTGATCATGGAATCGTTTCTACGGTCATTCTCCCTCTTTCGCTGATTCAAGAATGTGACAGTTTCTGGTCAAAGAATATGCCCTGTATTTGTTAGCCGCTTATGCGTAAGCCTGCTCTGGATAAACTGAATGGTTCGATTTGACTTCGATAGTATTGACTTGACTGTTAAATCTAAAATATACAAAAAAAAATAATAATAAATAAAAAATCTCCTGACAGGGAGACGGTAACCCAACACATATTAACTCCAGAGACGGCGTCCGGGGTTCCTAATAGGTTAGGGCGCTGCCTCTTAATTATTAGTTCTCTTAGCGCTGTATTTTGCGCCTCGCTCCGGCCACATGTGAGACGCCAAGTTCTGCATCTACAGGTCCGATGGTTTTTCTCCGGGTACGCCAGTTTTCGCCCACCTCTGATCAACGATCGGCTCGAAATAAGTAAAATAATGTTGAAAAGTTCGTCAAACAAAATAATACTACTAATAATAATAATGAACTCCAGAGATGAAGTCCCCGAATACTTGTATATTGACCAACCTAATGTATAGTTTCTATAACAGGCTTTACAGGATGTTTTGTGGACTTTGTTTGTTTGAGGTTTTACGTCCCCGTCAGCACTATTTAGGTCATTTTGGAGACGTTGCTCCCGACTTTGTGGGCATTTTACCCGACATTGAGATGAAATGACATATCAAGCCCTGCCGCCGAAAAGAAACCGCAAGTGTTTTAGGCGCAGTCCGACTCGCACCACTTTCTTTTATGTACGCAAGTTGGGTCGGTTTCAGCTCTGCGCGGAAGTACCATGGTGTGTATGTGTATTTCGGCCCCCACCCATCGGGGCTTGAAGATATAGATCGGCTGCATGATGCTTCCACGCAGAGCTGAAACCGACCGCACACGAGTACTGGTAAACAGCTTATCATTGTGCGACAGGGCTTTAGAAGTCATTTCATCTCAATGTCGGATAAAAGTCCCAGAAAATTGGAAGCAACGTCTCATAAATGACCTATACCGTGTTGACGGGGAGGGTACGTTAAACCTCAAATCAAACAAACAAAACCATGGTGTGTATGTGCCTTTCGATCGTCAATGCGTTCTTTTATGGCAATTGATGAAGAATTGGTCCAAAGTTTAACAGTCGACCCAAAATTACATATACAAGCAACTTCAAATTGTTGATGTCCACGTGCCCATCAAGGACACCCGCACATATAGTGTTTGCAAGAAATCCAGGGAAAATCGTTTCTTGCACGCCAGATAAGGAATCCATAGTTTTAGCTTGGGATAGAAATTATGTTCTAATCCTGGTGATCTTACCACAAATCGAATATTCTCGCATGTTTGATAAATGCACTGGTTGAGTACGGCCTCATATGCGCCGTCGTTGGGTTGTCGTCAAAGCACTTTACGTGACGTCACTAAACATCACTGTAGTGTCTTCACAATATGGCGGACGTCGGCAACCGAAGTGACTGCGGTATTAAAAACCCACGCTCAGAGATGAAAGGTATGCAAGAAAAGGAATCCTACATGGGTGTGGGGGTGGATAGGAAAATCCGCCCCTCAGAATCACTGTCCAGCATCACTCGGCAAGCCTCATGATGCCGGACAGTGACCCTCGAGGCGAATTTTTCCATTCACCCATCACACCCATGTAAGATTATTATAGTATACCCCTGTGAATTAAGACAGATTTACACATTTTTTCTTGAAAATGTAAGTTGTATGTATTGAGATGATTCTAAAGCAAAAAGGGCATCATCGGAAAAAATATCTTATAAAAATCTTATATGAGTGTGAGGAGTGGATGGAAAAATTCGTCCCGAGGGACACTGTCCGGCATCACGAGGCTTGTCGAGTGATGCCGGACAGTGATCCCGATTGACTGATTTTTCTATCCACCCCTCACACCCATATTGGATTCTTTTTTTGTGCATACCTTCCATTTCTTAGCACGGAGTTTAATGCTGCGGTCACTTCAGTTACCGAAGTCCGCCATACTGTGATGAAACAACAGGAATGTTTAGTGACGTCACGTATTGTGCTGTGACGTCAACCTTAACGACGGCGCATATGAGGTCGTATTTAACCAATGTATTTATCAAACACGCGAGAATATTCGATTTTGGGTAAGAACACCAGGGTTAGAACAGAATTTCTATCCCAAGCTAAAACTATGTATTTCCTTATCTGGTGTGCAGGAAATTCTGTTCTAACCCTGGTGTTCTTATCCAGGAACAGGGCAAAAATCGACTATTTTCGCGTGTTTGATAATTGCACTGGTTGAATACGACCTCGTATGCGCCGTCGTTATGGTTGACGTCACAGCACGTTACGTGACGTCACTAAACATAGCTGTAGTGTCATCACAATATGGCGGACGTCCACAAGCGAAGTGACTGCAGTTTTAAAATTCCACGCTCACAAATGGAAGGTATGCAAGAATAGAAGCCTACATGGATGTGAGGGGTGGATAGAAAAATTCGACCCTCGGGATGATTGTCCGCTCGGCATCAATCGGCAAGCCTCGTGATGCGGGACAGTGACCTTAGGGACGGATTTTTCCATCCAACTCTCACACCCATGTAAGATTCTTATACTTCACCTGACTAGAACACATCGTCATAGTTAACTAAAAGTACTGGCAGCACTGGTGGGTCCATTGCCTCTGAAAGTATACTGAGGAAATTGTCCTGAACGAGGACTGTTTCATTAACACTTGAATTTCTGTACGTTACAAATGTAAAACATGTCTGTTCTTTAAGCAAACAGTTTCGACTCTGATCAGACGCTGTTCTGTGGCTTCTGATCTGGGTCTAAACTGTTTGCTAAATTCAGAACATGATTCCAGTTCAGATTCTATAGGCAACCCTCTTACGCAACACTCTGACCTCACAGCAATAAGAATAGCACGGTAATGTTCTATAAATAACCGTGACCTGGATATCATACAAGCCAGTGATAGTCACGTGCACTTCAGAGGCGAAAAGCTACTGCGCTTTATAACTTTGGGTCGATTGACAGTCGACGCAAAAAGTCCTTTTGGGTCAATTGTCAATCGATCCAAACTTATAAAGCGCAGTAGAACTTTGGCTCGCTTGACAATCGACCCAAAATGTTTTTGGGTCGATTGTCAATCGATCGAAAGTTATAAAGCGCAGTACCGTTTCACTGCTGAAGTCCACGTAACTATCACCGACTTGTAGAAAATCCAGAAAACGGTTATTTAGTTCGACTGCGTGTTCATACTGTTTCCGACTCATGAACTCGTCTAGCAAAAAGAATTATTACCCATTTCCAAGCAATTTCAGACGGCAATATTTCTTAGCCAGTCTGTATAATAACAACCCCTGTGGACTTTCGTACTTTTAGCCTCTGTCGCATTAATCAAAGCCTAATCTAATAACTGGTATAACCGTTGTCCTGATTCGCCACTTAGGAACACACAATGGTCTGTCATGTGAGTTCTGTCACGTGAAAGCCTATTCTTGCGATCAGGTGAGACACAAACCAGCCTGTTCAGCTTCACAGACTGGAAAGACGCTTGACTTGTTGCTAGTATTGAGGTTTTACGTCCCTTTCAACACTATTTAGATCATTTTGGAGACGTTGCTTTCAACTTTGTGGGACTTTTACCCGTCACTATTATAATATAACACTTCAAGCCTTACCGCCCAAAGAAACCGCAAGGGTTTTAGGAACGGTCGGACTCGCGCCACTTTTCCTGGGTAGACTTAACCTTCGAAGCGGTTTACCAGTACTCCATTTCAGACGGTTTCAGCTCTGTGCAGCCAAATCTTTTTCTCAAAGCCCCGATGGGCGGGGGCGCGCTGGCCTTTTGAAATAATTGTTGACATGGAAACAAGAGATATTGTTCTATTAGAGGGGAATAAATACACCTTCATGGGAGGCAACTCCTGCAAAAGTATTTTTGTCTCCCATGTCAATAAGGGTCAACTCTTAAAGGAAAGAATTTGCTCCTGAGGAGAAAATTCTTTCCTTTAAGAGTAGATTCCTTTTTCCGTGGGGCATATTAGCCTTTATGTTTCCTTTGGCGGCAGGGCTTGGGGTGTCATTTCATCTCAATGTCGGGCAAACGTCGCAAACAATTGGGAGCAATGTCTCCCAATGCCCTAAATGATGTTGACGGGGACGTTAAATCTCAATTCAAACAAACAATCAAACAAACAAACTAAAGTATTTTCTATAGGATTTTATACCAAATTCCAATATATTGCATGCATGGCATTGCTCATCAAATTGTTCTCAGGATATAAGGCCAAATCACAAATTTAAAACCATGAAATATAGGTCACACTGGCCTAAATATACAGAGGCCAACCATGGTGTCACATGGAACTAATATCCCAGACATGTTTTTTTTTTTTTTTTTTTTTTTTTTTTTCGAAAAAAATGCCTTCTGGGTGAAAAAGAAACGCAACAACATTTTTTTTCATAACTACTAAAATTTTGACTTTATGAAAGACAAAAAAATATTTTTTGTTGGTCAAAGTTACGTTCAACTGTATCTAGCCATTTCGGCATTTATGGTAAACGCAATTAAGCATTGGACCTATATGCTTAAAGTATACGCTAGCACATATTCCACATGCAGACCTATACATACCAAAGTTTAGATCATACCGTTGCTTGTTGTGTTCCTAAATGTCGACGCGACATTTTCAGATTATTTGGATACATTTCTTCGCGGCATGCCGAGACTACGCCAAAGACAGTGTGCAGCAGCTACCAATATCTTACTGAACGGATCATCTCAATCCGCGGTGGCTGCTCACTTTAAAGTGCATCGATGAACAATATCTCGTCTCTATGAGCGTTTTCGAACAAATGGAACCTCTGACGACCGTCCAAGAAGTCTTCCACGTGAAACTGCACCACATCAGAACCGGTACACCCGTTAGTTTCCCTACGAGACAGATTTCTTTTGCCAAGGGAGAAAGCTGGGAATATTCGTGGACGCAACAAAATCGGATTTTCACCAGAACCGTTTTGAATCGATTACGTGGCTTTGGAATACGAGCGAGACACCCATGCGTTGATTTGGTGTTTTGCCAGCAACGCCGTATGGTTGACAGCACGTAGTCAAGGAAATTATACGTTGCAGCGGTGGGGGCGGATTGTCTTTACTGAAGAGTCCGTGTGCCTGCTTTTTCGGTCAAACAGACGTCAAAGGGTATACCGACGTCGTTGAGAGAGATCGTTACGTCGGAGGCGGTCTAGCTGGGGATTTGCCATGGTCGTAAAACACCGTTAATCTTCATTGAGGGCAACCTGGCAGCTTAACATTACCGCGACAACGTCTGAACGCCAGTTGTGTTACCCTTTGTTCGACGGCATCGTTGTCATCGAGCATGTTAACGCTAGACCTCGTGTTACGAGGATCTGTATTGATTATTTAGTGGCTAACAACGCAAATGAGCTACGGTGGCTAGCGTACAGTCCAGCTCTGTCGCTAATTGAGCATTTTTGGGCCATACTGAACAGGAAAGTTAGGGGCGCGCGACCCCCTCCACAGACATTACAAGGAAGCCTTAGAAAAGGAGTGGACAACATCCTGATAGCCACTGTAAACCGTCTCATTAACTCCGTGCATCTTCGGGTCAGAGCGGCTATTGCAGAGCGAGGTCACACGCGATTTCAAGTAGTGGATGACGGTCTAAAATGTGCAGTCGTACTCTTCTACATGCAGATTCACTGCACGTGCGAGTTTTGTCACCATGGAAGTTTTGAGACAAGATAGTCAACTAATGGTTTTCACAATATATTAAAAATGAAATTTCAATATCGGTAAGTTAGTGGAATAAAGTTAATCAATTAGGTTGTTGCATTTCTTGTTTCCCCAAGTATATATGGTACCATGAACTATAGATCATGCTGGCCTACATATATTTTGAGGTCATCATCCGATCAAATGGAACTTAATATTCTAGGTATTCCATTTCTCCATCACATAGTCGTCGAGTTGTAAGGCAAAATAACTGAACCACGAAATGCAGACTACACTGGCCTAGATATTTTTAGTCACTCATTGGGTCACTAGGAATTATAATCCAGGTACAGACACGCTTGCGACAAAGTTTACCATTTACGCGTTTGTTTGCATGACACACGCGCATTGCGTGCGTGTAAAATCGCGTTTGAATGTGCGGTTCATCGCGTTCACACGCGATTTCAACGCGTTAAATATCAGCCAATTAAAATGATTATTCGAAACGCGTTAGGTTAACTCAATACGCGTTTTTGTGCGAGAGACTTTCAACCAATAAGAATAAGACAGGTAAGTGATGATAATACGCGTGATGCGAGAGAACCTGGGCCAATCAAAATCCTCTTTGCTTTTATGTTTGACCCTTATGTTTTTTTTATTTTCTTTTTAATTCGATCGTGCGTTAAAGGCAATATTGGTCTTTCTAATCAGTAGTGATTCCTTCGGATAAACAAACACAACTACTTTTATATTTAAAGACACATTCTGGATTGCATAACACCTTTAGAGATAAAACTCACTTAGGGGTATTCTGAAGAATGTCAAATAGGTAGGGGACCAAGATAGGGTAATTATTTACATTTGGATATGTAATTCACAAGTAACGGCTATTTACTGGTTAACGGGGGCGCATCAGAACCGCCTTCTCATGGTGTTCATGGTGTTTCTAACTAGTACACACAATCTGTGTCTGGAGCAAAAATAGGAAAAATATGATAGATGCCTGAAAAACACACTTTTTAACCCATATATGACAATGGTATCTTCCACCTTACACGTTTGGAGAGGTTCAATTTCAATGATAGGGGTGTCAGATATGTTTTGTTTGCTGTAAGTTGTACCAAAATGTATGTACTTTGAGGAAACAGTGTAGAACCGGAACAGACGCCACGTTCTGTGGCGTCTTAGCTGGGTCTACACTGTTTTCCAATATCCCAAAAAGGGCCGCTAGGCATATATCGGTTAAAGTTTATATCTCGACGCACACTGGTCATACTTCTTTCTCTGCATGAAGTTTTTCCATCAAACAGTATTCAAGATGTGAGGACAAAATCACCGAACCATAAAATTAAGGTCACACTGACCTAGGTATATTGTTATGTCAAGCATCAGGTGACAAGGTACTTATATCCACGGTAAGACATTTTTCCAACAAGCAATCTTCATGCGGACTGAACAAAATATTTGTCTAAATCGCGATGGAAATAAGGTCGAGAATTGTGGCCACGTAAAATCGATTTAAGCCTCATCCCCCACCCCAGTGGAATTCGTTTCACTGACCGTTCCAAGGCGGTCATTCTGTCGCGGTTTATTTTTGTAGTGGTTTGTCTTTGAGTGTGTGTATCGCTTAAATTATATTGTTTTGGATAGGCAATTGGCCATTTTGTAGGAAAGTAATTGTCCTTTTTGGGTTTCCGCTATTGATGTTTCCATTAGGGTCTAGTTGTTTCATGTCTGTGCTTCTTTCCCTTTGGTGTCTCTGTTGGGAGCTGTGGGTTAATTGTATCGATTCCTGATCATTGCCTTCGCTTCTATCATTCAAGATATAAGACAAAATCACCGAACCAAAAAACATAGGTCAAACTGACCTAGATATTTTTGGTCAAGCATTGGGCCGCATGGATCTTAAATTGCGGGTATGGCATTTCTCCACCAAACAGTCTTCAAGTTATAAGAGACGAGAAGACTTGGCCGCGGGGTCTAAACAAATCGTCCTCTTAAGCTCTACGAACTACCAAGCTGCGTGGGCTGATATGCACTTTCATTGTTCGGAAATGACAAAAACAGTTTTTTCATTACATTGCCTATATGTTTCGGTATCAATTTATTGCGGCGACTGTTTATCAATCGATTCAAAGTTATAAAGCGTATTAGCTTTTCTATGCTGACTTGACGGACACCCAGGTAAGGGTTATTTATAGAAAATATCTGTGCTGTTCTTATTGCTGTGAGACCAAAGTGTGGCGTAAGAGAGTTATCTGCAGAATCGGGACCGGAATCATGTGTTTGGTTTGGCAAACAGTATAGACACAGATCAGACACCACAGAACGGATCGTCTAATCAGGGTCTACACCATCTGCTTACAGTAAAGGAATTTAAGGGTTTAAGCGAAGCAGCCACGCTAAATCCTCGTTCAGGACAATTGTTCAGCCTACAATCAACGACCCACAAGTGCTCAGTGCATTTGTTTTGGTGAGTACTTTCTTTCCAGTTCTGCGAGAATTGATAGCATGTGTCTAACTGTTGACAGCTCTTATCGACTGTAACAACATGTTATGCAAACTTTTAGTGCTGTTCAATCTCAAATAAAAGCAGCAAATCGATGGCTTTTCATTCGCGCAATGACATCTAGACAGACGAGCCCTCTCTGGTGGATATTTCACATGTCCAAACATGTTTACGTTCGATGTTAGATTTCGCAGGTACATGTAATACCAAACATTCATAACATTCAGCTAGTATATACATTTATCATATGACGTCGCGTCTGAGAGTGTAATAACGTCATGTATTATTTTCGATAATCCACTAGTGGATTAAATATGCAAATTAGCTAGATACGTCCCGTAACGTTACATGCACGACGTCCTTAACGACGTCGCGTTTACTAACGACGGAATATTGACATTTTTGTAAACAAATCGTGAATAAAATGCGTTTTAAATGTCATATGATAAATAGAATCTTGCATTCGTGCTCATGTATTATTGAATTTATTAAACTCGTTGAGAAAAAGGGATAAAATGCTCGGCAAAGCCTCGCATTTTATCCCTTTTCCTCGACTCGTTTAATAAATTCAATAATACATGAGCACTCATGTAAGATCCTCTATATAACAGGAAAAGATGACACAAAGCGACATATCATTTGTCTCGATTACAATTCCAATTATCCATCATTATGTACATTTCGAGCGATTTTGCTGGTTTAACTTCGATAAATTCCATGAGAGAAATATCTGAACTATTTCACACAGCGACAGGTAGTGATACAACGTTACGTCATAGAGCACGTTTAGAACCCGCGCGTTACGTCATTTTATATGAAGTTCGATTAAATATTAAATAATTTATGCATGTGAGTCCGAGTTCAGCCGGATGCGCGTCTGTCTGGTGATCAGGAGGATGCTGGTTCGATACCTCCCGGTGTCGGCAACATACTGTCGTGGAGATTGATAACGAAAGCTTTACTACGGTCATTCTCTGCCTTCTGGTGATTCAAGAACGGCAGTTGTCAGTTTCTGGCGAACGAATGTGCCCTGTACTGGTTAACCGCTTACGTATAAGCCTGCCAAGGAACCGTATGTATAGGTATATTACCTAAATAGTGTTGACTAGGCCGTTAAACTCCAATACAAACAAAGAAGCATCTGAGTCCGTACAAAGACCAACTAAACCGCACATTTTAAGGAAATCGAATACTTCGATATATACTAAAAATAAAACATTATTTCGTGCCTATTCCTTAACTAAAACATATTTACGGCACTCACATGTCTCAAACCTTCTGTCTGCGATATTCTTCTTCTATTATTATTATTGCACCAGGGCTTTTTTCTATATAAGCGGCAAACCGCGAAAAGAGAATATGCATATTTTGGGGCCTAATACAGAAAACAATACAACGCTGCCATACAAGTATATGAAACACAGTCGAACTTTAATGGCTCAAACTGCTTTCGAACATCAAAAATAGTTCTAGTAAGGAATAGCTCGAACCACCAAGTGTTAATCATAGTCCAGTATATTTTGGTTGATTGCACGACCCGGCCATATCTAAGTTGGCGAGGCCGACTTGCGGAGTGTGCACTAAAACCACCTTGTGAGTCCGTCCGTCAGTCCATCCGTCCCTGATCAACTTGAGAAAATCGCTGTAATTTTTAAACTGCTTGGATTATTTGATAAGTTGTGGCATGTTGATAGATTTCGGCCAAACTTAACGATTGAGGTTGTCTTATACCAGATTACTTCATACATTCTGCGAAAAATAAAAGCCCAGATCATACAACTAAGGATTAATCATAGCACTGGGCAATAATGCATTTCGGCGACGACTTAAAGATATCCTTTCGATCTTCTATTAACTATACAAATGGTATGTTTAGTCATTAGAAACGCCTCAGAGAGGCGATTCTATTAAGTACACACAACATACCTTTTCAAACTAAAAACAAACAATCCTGTATAAATTATCCGTAATGTACGGATATATGGAGCTATAGAATAAGTTCCCCACAGAGTCTAAAACGAGTTAGCCATGGAAAATGCGCCGTCCGTGTTAGCCATGGACCACGCGCCATCCGTGTTAGCCATGGAAAAACGCACCATCCGTGTTAGCCATGTAAAAACGCGCCGTCTGTGTTAGCCATGGAAAACGTGCCGTCCTTGTTAGCCATGGAAAAATGCACCATCCTTGTTCGAATTATCAAAGATTCAAGTAATGACACAAATAACCGTCTTAGGTGAAAAGGCAATCCCTAGAATTACTAAGTCACAAACAACAGAGACGCTAACTCGTTTCTTCCGTGACTACTGATAGAAACCGCTCTTTCTTTTCCTTTCTCAAAGTCAACATGAAAATGGGCACGCACACAAAAACGACGTGTAAATTATGTGGTCGAGGAATATGAAGGAAGAAAATTATATGAATTTTGCCCCTTGCCTTTTAAGTACTAAATATTTTGTTCGGTGTTTTTGTTGTGTTTCTCAAATGTCATTGTCATCAGCACGAATACATGCCTATATAATTTTGACCCCCTTGAACCCCACTTTTAGGTTGTAAAACTGGGGTTTACAAGGGTAAACCTTATTTTTCTTGTTTCTGCTATGAAATATAGATTGTGGGTACTCGTTAGGACCGCCTCGATGAGGCGGCGGTTCTAACGAGTACCCAAAAACTATATTTAAGAGCAGAAATAAGAAAAATATGGCTCTAAACTATAGATTGTGGGTACTCGTTACAACCGCCAACCGCCTCGCTGAGGCGGATCTAACGAGTACCCACAATCTATATTTTGAGCAGAAATAAGAAAAATGTCACATTTTTTTTTTCTTAAAATTTTAGCTTTTTCCGCGGTAAAGCTTACAATGTATTTGTATAGGCGCCTTTTCGGTATGTTAGCTCATCGCGCGCGGCGTGATGATTTTTTTTAATCCAAAACAAACTGTGCCTTTGCAAACATTGCAGATCCGGACCAAGTCATCTGATCTGGATCTACACTGTTGGTCGTTCCGTTTGCGAACCGGAATAAATGCATTATATAGGCCCCGTCAAGCGATTTTGGTACTTATCGCCTATGCGAGCAGCGAAGGTTCAGGCGAGCCTGCGCATCCGCGCAGTCCCGCCAGAACCTTCGCTGCTCGCTCATACAAGCAGTGAATCAAGAGGAACCTTCAGACAGAAAGCTATATCCCTGGCCCTTCTGAATGGCTGGGCATGCGCAGTTAAAATTTGTCATGACGGAATGCTCGAAGACACAAATTCGTTTGGCGGGGCTCATATCAAGTAGTTTGTTTGATTGATGAGTCTTTGATATCATTAAAAGAACGCAATTTTTGCTTTGTTTAAGCGCGCAATGCTCGTACATGGTTACATACAGTGTCATAAGATAAGATGATTTTTGTTTGATTTGCGGTCTAACGTCCCCGCCAACACTGTATAGGTCATTTTGGAAACGTTGCTTCCAATTTTGTGGGACTTTTACCCGACATTGAGATGAAATGACATCTCAAGCCCTGTCGTCCAATGACGAGACGAGAAAACCTTTTTATTCATTTATTTATTAATTTATTTTTGTTTTAGTTCATTTTCCGAATTGATAATTGTTTAAAATCAAAACACCAACAACACTGGTTAGTGAATTGGCTGGGAATATAGTCCTGAAAGGTAACTCAGATAGGCAATCGTTACGCCCACGTTGTCAACCAGATAGAAGGTTCACGGCAGGGTGGTGCGTCTTTGATTTTCGTTGCAAACAGCATCAAATATGAGCTGGAACACAGCATTTCCTACACCTAACATATGCGCCCAGCGAAGAATCAGATCAGCCTGCGCATCCATATAGACTAACCAGAGACTTCTCTTGCTGCATGAAAGAATAACTGCACCCTTCTAAATAAGCTTTTTAAAGCAGAATTACAGTAGAACTTCGATGGCTCGAACACCGATGGCTCGTTTACCACGGATGTGTCGAACCCATTCTTGAGCCCCTAGCGAAATCCTCTACATAAGAAATAGTGGGGAATAATTATGGAGATTTTAGTCTTTTATCTTGCAAATGTATGTTGTGTGTACTCATTAGAATCGCCTCGATGAGGCGATTCTAATGAGTACACACAGCATACATTTTCATAATAGAACACCGAAAAGATGTCTAAAAGTATCTCGTTATGCCTCCTGACAGTAACCTCAGTGGCTCGAACTACCCCTGTCTCGAACAGATTTTCGAGGTCCCAAAGGAGTTCGGGCCACTGAAGTTCGACTGTAGTTTTAATTTGAGGTGGTCTTAACAGCGGAATTTAAGTGCATTTTACAGAAACAGCTGGCAATAAACTGTGGGTTTTCGGCTATATGAATAAACTTTTATTAAGATATAGAAAATAATTCAGTTATGAATTTCCGTCTGAGTATCCGAAAAAGGTTTCCAGTCGACACCCTACTGGGGCTTCAAATAGAAGGGTTTCCTGAAGACTTATTATTTAAAGTTCACCTCTTTTGACTCTGCATTAAATGTGTCTGTGATCAGTAATAGCAAACATGCAAAATTTTAGCTGAGGCTGTAGAACTAATTACCGGACATTTAACACTGATTCTTCGTCATATAATGATCACACCTCTAAACCCTACTTTATATAGAGAAAACTGAGGTTAACAGGGTACGAGTATACATTATTTTCTTATTTCTGCTCCAAGACATATGTTGTGGGTACTCGTCAGAACCGTCTTAATGAGGCGATTCTAGCTAGCGCCCTCAATCTATGTTTTGAGTATAAATACGACAAATATTAGAAAGAAAATCATCAGAAAAATGGCCGTTTCGGAGGTGTGAAAGAATGCTCTATGAGACACGGGTATGTTGTCGCAATGCAAGGGAAGTGATGCATAACTTTTGTTAGAGTTTTCCACCACCAACATTTGGAAGAATTAGGGATAATTATAACAAAACGAACTCCTACTAAATGGCATTTCGAGAACATTAATCTTTATGAACGTGAGCCTACATTTTGTCACAAATTTCTTCGTATGAAGATATTGTACCACAGTTTGATAGGATTTGATAGGCCCCAGGCGGCCTTGATCAAATTTAATGGCATTTACAGTCAGAAAAAAGATTACGTAGCATAATGACATTAAACAGACATGACATGATTATGTTCACTTTGGAAACTTGAATCGATGTTAAAGGAGCTGATGCATTTTTACGATGCAATTTTCAGGCTGTGAGCCTACTCGGGCCGATTATTTATCAATCGACCAAAAGTAAGAATACTAAAGTAGTTTGGCCATTGTCCACGTGGTTATACCTGCCCAATGAAGGAATTGGACCATGTTCAATGTAAAGGTTTTGTATACACCGCAACCTCTTTATAACACTATTGATGGAGTCTAGAGCAGAAAACGTGCTAGTTATTAAAGCAACCATTTTATGTCCAAATAAAATGTACAGATCATTTAGAAAAATGACCAGGATCGAGAAGTTATGTGTTCGAGTCCCGCTGGTACTATCTATCTATCTATCTATCTATCTATCTATCTATCTATCTATCTATCTATCTATCTATCTATCTATCTATCTATCTATCTACCTACCTACCTACCTACCTACCTACCTATCTATCTATCTATCTATCTATCTATCTATCTATCTATCTATCTATCTATCTATCTATCTATTTATCTATCTATCGCGTGTTTGATAAATGCACTGGTTGATTACGACCTCATATGTGCCGTCGTTAAGGTTGACGTCACAGCACGTTACGTGACGTCACTAGACATTCCTGCAGTGCCAACACAATATGGCGGACGTTGGTAACCGAAGTGACTGTAGCATTAAAAATCCGCGCTGAGAAATGGAAGGTATGCAAGAAAAAGAATCCAATATGGGTGTGGGGTGGATAAAAAAATCCGTCCCTCGGGATCACTGTCCGGCATCACTCTGCAAGCCTCGTGATGCCGGATAGTGTCCCTCGGGACGGATTTTTCCATCCACCCCTCACACCCATATAAGATTCTTATATTCTTTGGGTAGTAGGGGCCTGGGGAAATAGATTGGGCTGCATGATGCTTCAACGCATGGCTGAAAGCGACTGCACATGAACACTGGTAATCCTCTTACAGGGTCTAAGCCTACCTATTAGAGATGTACAAATTTGACCATCCCTACAAATAAACCTTTGGGCGACAGGGCTTGAGATGTCTTTTCATCTCATTGCCGGGTAACAGTAAAAATATAAACAAATACATGTGTATTTGGAAGTAATGTCTCCAAAATGACTTTCATCGTGTTGATGGGGACATAAAACCTCAACGAAGGTCTTGTCCCAGCCCTAGTGTCGAAAGTATTATTTGCTTTTTAATTTTGATAGCCTAGATTGATTAAGTTGAATTTCTTTCGTACACCAGAGTGTGTCAAAAGCAGAATTTGAAAATTCAAAAGAAAAGTCAAAATTCAATAGAAAAGTCAAAATTCAATAGAAAAGTGACAAGTTTAGAAAACCTGTTTGACTCAAAATGCATATATCTTCGAAGGTTTAAGAAAAAATAATCCCTGCCTTTGTGTAGGCAGAAGAATTTCCTGTCTCATAAAGTTGGTGTTTTATTTTTTATTAAGAATAATTGGTACACTTTCAGGGGAGGCAACTGCTGCAAAAGTATTATTGTCTCCCATGTCAATAGGGGTCATTTCCGAAAGAGCAAATTCTTTCCTTTAAGAATAGACCCCTTTTTCAGTGGGACAGAGCTTATAGAAAAGCAAACAGGAGGTCCCGAAAGTTATCTCCCTTTGAAAAATGGCTGAAACTTCTGCCAGGTGTTCCCATTCCTCTTAAGAAAATTAAGACTTGACTTTGTGTAGGACGAAGAACTTCCTGTCTCAGAAAGTCGGTGTTTTATTAAATAAATCTAATTGTTTCAGCGAGGCAGACCTTGTCAGGATCAGAGTGAAGATAATTTTCTTTTTAACAAACTCTATTTCCCCAGGGATGCAAGATATATAAATACGTGTACTATATGAGCCCCGCCTAGCGAATTTGTGTCTTCGAGCATTCCGTCATGACAAATTTTAACTGCGCATGCCCAGCAATTCAGAGGGGCAGGAATATGGCTTTCTTCTGAAGGTTCCTCTTGATTCACTGTTTGTATGAGCGAGCAGCGAAGGTTCTGGCGAGACTGCGCGGATGCGCAGGCTCGCCTGAACCTTCGCTGCACGCATAGGCGATAAGTACCAAAATCGCTTGACGGGGCCCATATAAAAGTTCTTTGCAGCCATCGTATTCTTTTATTGCTTTTATGATAACAAAACAATAGAAAACGCTTCTATCCTTCTTAACAAGTTCGTGAATAAATGCTCCTGCAAACCCACTTTATATAGCAAAATCTGTGGTTTGTTTGTTTGTTTGTTTGTTTTGGAGTTTAACGGCCCAGTCAACACTATTTTAGGTCATTTTGAGCCGGTCAGTGTACCTAACCACACTTTTCTTGGGCAGGCCTATACAAAAGCGGTTAACCAGTACAGTGCACATTTTTTATCGCCAGAAACTGACAACTGCCCTTCTTGAATCAGTGGGAGGGAGAGAACGGCCGTAGAAAAGATTCCATCAACAATCTCCACGAAAGAAGGTTGCCGACCCCGGCAGGTATCGAACCCGCGTCCTCCTGATCATAAGTTAGACGCGCATCCGACTGAGCTACCGAAGCCGGCATGAAATCTGTAGTTTACAGAGAAAATGTAGACTGTTGGTACACGTTAGAACCGCCTAAATGAGGCGGTCCTAACGAACACCCACAATCTAAATTTGAAGAGAAATAAGAAACAAACCTCTTCTTTAAGTAAGAAAATGTCATTTTATAAAGCGCAAGTAGCTCTTCAGTGCTGAGGTCCACGTGACTGTCACTCGATTCGTAGGAAACCAGGTAACTTATGTATGTCGGCCTCGTTAGCTCTGTCGGATGCGCGTCTGATTGGTGATCAAGACCACGCGGGTTCGAGAAGTGTAGTGAAAGAATGTGCAGTGTACTGCATGGTTAATCGCTTCCAGCTCAAAAAAGACCTAAAATAGTGTTGACTGGGCCTTTAAACTCAAATAACCAAATCTTATTTATAGAAAATAACAACGTTAATATTATCGCAGTGAGGTCATCTTGTTGCGTAATATGGTTATCTATAGAATCTGGACTGAAATCATGGGCTGGGCTAGACCCAGATCTACACCGTTTGCTTACAGTACTTGAAGAAATAGCTGGACTGCATGATGCTTCCACGCAGAGCTGAAACCGACCGCACACGAGTACTAAGAGGATCTTAGCCTACCCAGGCAAAGCGGTGTGAGTCGGAACGTCCATGCTTATAAACGCTATTGGTTTCATTGGCCGACAGGGCTTGAGATGTCATTTCATCTCAATGTCGGGTAAAAGTCCCACAAAATTGGAAGCAACGCCTCCAAAATGACCTATACAGTGTTGACGGGGACGCTAAACCTCGAATCAAACAAAACACAAACAAAACAGAAATTTAAGAGCCGGGCGCCGCAGAACGCAGTGTCAGACAGGGTCTACACTGTTTGCTTAATGTAGATTTTGGCCCCGCCCATCGGGGCTTGGAGAAATATATTGGGCTGAATGATGCTTCCATGCAGAGGTGAAACCGACCGCACCAGAGTACTGGTGAACCGCTTACAATGTCTAAGCCTGCCCAGGCAAAGTGGTGCGAGTCATATGCATATAAGCCCTTTTTCTTTTATTAGGTGGCACGGATTGAGATGTTATTTAATCTCAATGTCGGGTAAAAGTTCCACAAAAATGGAAGCAACGTCTCTAAAATGCCCTACATATTGGTTTGGTCGCCATGAGGCGGGCAAACCGGGTATAATGACCAGATTGTAACTGTTCCATGGAGGGGCACGTGACGCGATCAACCAATCAGCTTTAACGATGATGCAATACTATACTGCAATTTCAGGAAACAGCCTGTCTGAATAGCGACACAGACCTAAAAGCAAGCGTTTCAACTCCAACAATAAAATATCTTAAGGGAAATGGATACACCTGGCAGGTGTGGCAGTTAGTCTACCATTGTTACCGTATTTCGAAACACACCTATTCAAATACAATGTCATTTTTGGGGTGTTCGAATTATTAGAAAATATCAGATTGGAAATTTATCAGTGTTAGAACTGTTTGATCTGAAAGAATTCCATGCATTGGATCAGGCTGTGTTCAATATTTTATACAACTACGTTTTTTCCCCGTGGCCCTGTCAATCCGCACGTGATTAGAAGTTATAAATATCACTTATGCAGTGCTGAACCGTTTGATCTATAAATAAGTCAGTGCGTGCAGGGGGTCTTTGAATGCGATACACATTGTCATTAATGACATTTACACCTCTTGAACTGTCACTATATTCCCTTTAAAATGGGCGAGTCAATTTGTGATCTCAGGAATAACAGAAATTGATTTGTTTAGAGCAAATTCTTTTCTTAAGAGTAGCCCATATCTAGGAAAAAGAGGATTTTTCAAAGAATTTCCTTATAGTCTGTAATATTTTTTTTTGTTCCGGCTACACCGCAGCAGACAAGTCCAGCTACATGTATATATGGGATGTGATGTTGAAACCCGCACGTGCAGCTAGTCAGTGGAGCTAGGCGCATAGATACTTCACCCCCCCCCCCCCCCCACACACACACACCTATATTGTTTAAGCGCATAGTGAAGCCTCAGGCGAGACTGCGCAGCATTGTTTGTGTGTTCTCTGACTACTAATAAGCAGTCGCAAATCAGCGTAAGCCGGGGGCATGTAGCAATTCAATGCCCATCGAAGTAGTCCGGTGAAGACTGATTAGACTGTGCGGATGCAAAACCATCATGTTATTTAGATAGGCAAGTAACAAAAAAAAAGAAAATGCGGACATCATATACAAATTTAACATGTGCATGTGTGATCTTCACTTTATGCGCTATGAAACATTTCAAACCTCTTGATCATTGAAGACACAATCCCGATTGCACAACTGCGCAGACTTATCAGTCTTTTCTGTACGCACATGCGCAATAAGTATTTTACTTGAGATAGGAGATCTGAACAGACTGATCCTTGCACTTGGTAGCTTAGGATGTGTTTGTAACGTCGCAAGCAGATTTGGCCGGTTAAATGTACACGCCGTCGTTTTAAGCCGGCGCATGGCGAAAAAAAAGTTTTAAACGAAGGACCAGATTAGCCTGCGCCTCTAGCCAATGTGGCCATAGTTTTCACCTGTTGTTCTTTGATTAGCACAGAGGCCATGGTAGGCACATACGAACAACGAAGACTGTTCAGACTGCATGCATGTGCAGGCTGACCTGAGTCCCCCCCCCCACCGAATATGACTTATTTTCTTAATCATGTTCCCCGAAATTACTTGCAATAAAACCTTGTCACCGTGAAATAAATGGGCGTCTTCACTTGCTCCTCAGAAAACCAGGGTAGCCCAACAGGTAACCTGAATTAAACTACCTTTTTGCATGCAACAACCCAGAATTTCACTCGCACGTGCTAAAAGACGTTCTGTGGAAAAAGGCGGGAAAATCTCAATTAATATTAAAGGGGCGCTTCTGCTATTAAAGAGGCATTGAATCAATGCCACAGCACATGGAAAAAGGGTAACACTGTCACACAAACAATAATGAAAGCTGAAGCTACGCTCCAAAGAATCTGAGAGCAAAGCGAAAACACTTGCATATGCATGGTGATCCAAGCCTTCGTAGGCCACAATGCTACATCACCGACTAGGATCAGCCTGCACATCGATGCAATGTGATCCGTCTTTACTGAACCCTTAAATCTTACGAAGTCACAAGTCTAAGTGAAACCCTTTGCCTTGCATACCGGTAGTGGGTGTGTATGTTCAGTGTTTGCAGGTCGTTGAGATACCAGCGAAGACACATCTTAGCGTACTCATTCATGCAATCCGATTAGAGTCTTCGCTGATCGCATGAGCCTGATGCAGACGATGGGATTTTCACAACATAAATAAGCGAAACTCCTGTGGCTCGTCAAGGTTGATCTAAGCACTTGCAGCCTGCGTTTCTCGCAGTCTAATCAGTATTCGGTGCGGGTATGAACCTTTTATTACCACAGGGCTATCCAAAGTGAGAGAAGCGAAACCCATTTGCCTTACAGAGTGCATGTTAATCCGAGTCTTTGGAAGTAGCACACATTTCATGCTAAGTTTTCTTTTTTTTTCGTGCGCTAGCTCATATACGACCAGTACGATGTTGTAATGATAAACCCGGGAACGATCCGAAATGCTTGTTCTGGATGCATTTTCGGCATTTATTTTGTGTGTTCGAAGTATTAAAAATTCTGATTTCTGAAAAATTTGGGAGTTCGAATTAAATGAGAAAGTTTTCAGCCACAAATTCGAAATAATTTTGGGTGTTCGAACTGCTAGGGTGTTTCAATTAATTGGTCACCTACCGTATTTAACTTCACTACAACTGGTGTGTGGGAATGTGTGGCGGCGGTAAAACGTCTCCCTGTCCTACATCATAGTGTAGATTATATTTTCTTGTCCTTTGGGATCATTGATTCCATTCTGGAATTTGGAAAATATCTTAGGGTCACTGATGAGGCCTAATTGTCCGAAACTAGCTAGTCTGGCCCAGAAAACATGTGCACACCATATTTTTCAGTTCTGTGGTGTATTCTTTGCTTCCAAAGGATAACCTTTTTATAGAACAGATTAAAGGGGATCACATTTCTATAGGCATGATTTCGTTATGGAAATACAACTTTAAGGACCCTATGGTTGCTACTCTGTTGGCTCTGTCCAACTGAAAAAGGGGTCTACTCTAAAAGGGGAAGAATTTGCTTCTCAAGGGGTCTACTCTAAAAGGGAAGAATTTGCTCCCCAGGAGCAAATTCTTTCCTTTAAGAGTATACCCCTTAGACATATCCAAAGAGAAACTACTTTTGCAGGAGTAGCAGTCATTTTCGCAAATTTTACGTCTTGCAATGCCATTATGGAGTATGTCCATGGGGCCATGGAAACGAAAAACAACAGAACATAACTACTACTACTCACAAAGTGTGGCTGGCTGTGGTAGCTCAGTCGGATGCAGTCTGACTGGCGATAAGGAAGACTCAGGTTCGATACCTACTGGGGTCGGCAACATTCTTTTGTGGAGATTATGAAATCTTTTCTATGGTCATTCTCTCCCTTCCGCTGATTCAGGAAGGGCAGGGGTCAGTTTTTGGCGACATAATGTGCACTGAACTGGTAAACCGCTTACGGATAAGCCTGCTCAGGAAAAGCGTGGATAGGTACACTGACGAGCTCAAACATGACCCAAATCAGTGTTGACTGGGCCGTTAAATACAAATAAACAAAACTTGCAAAGTTTACTTAACACAGATAGGAACAGATTTATATATTCTGAACATCGTCATCTTTCGGTACGCTGGTAGCTCTAATAATACGTACATGTATATGTAAATGTTGGAAAGACAGAGAACGTTATTTTTCCTCATTTATAAAGATCGCTGGGTGTAACGGGCCTCCGTGGCCTAGTGGATAAGAGTGCTGACTCTTAATCATTAGGTCTCTCAACGGTGTATGTTTGAGCATGGCTCAGGTCACATACTATATGATGAGAAGTTCTGCAACGGAAGGTCAGGAGGTTTTTCATCGGGTTCTCTAGTTTTTACTCACCTCCGATTAACGATCGGCTTGATGTGAGTGAAATAATCTTGAAAGGATCGTAAAACCAAACATAAAAAAGATCGCTGGGTGTGTAAAAACATTTTCAAGTCTTTGCTACTAGAATTAACGTCAGTGCCAAGGTCGAAGGTTCTAACTCTTCCAAATATATAAAATATTTAGGGAGCGAAACAAAGTCATAACGTTGATGAGTCGCTGTTTATTGTTCTTGAGCCCAGCACAGATAGCAATAGTTTCTTTTTAAAAACTTCATGACTACTAAGTGACCTGCCACCAGTTACAGACTGAGTTGTTAAAAGACTTTTTGGCGCATTCGATTGGAGCTATTTTATCTGATAAGCCAAGAGTGGTGGTCTTTATTTCCACTCAATACTTGACGTTTTACTAATCACTTTTACAATTAAATTGTGATCCAGAAAGATACACAAAAGGATATCAAATTTCAGGTTTTTGCGGAGGTGCCGCTCAAAGAAACTGCCGAGGTTTAAGATACAGTCTGATTCGCAGCACTTTGTCTGGGCAGGCTTAGATCTTCCTAGGCGGTTCAGCAATACTTCAAAGTTCGGTCGGTTTCAGCTCATGCAGTCCAATATATTGCCCCAAGGTCTGATCAGCCCCTGTCCATCGGGGATTGAAGAAATAGATTGGGCTGCATGATTCTTCCACGCAGAGCTGATACCGGCCGCACATGAGTAGTGTTAAATCGCCTAGAAAGTCTAAGCCTGTCCATGAAAAGTGGCTCGAGTCGGACCGTTCATGCATTTCAACCATTTAGTTTCATTGGGTGACAGGGCTTGAGAAGCAGTTTTATCTGCCCGTTTTATCTCAGTACTGAGTAAAAGTCCCACAGCATTGGAAGCAATGTCTCTAAAAAGACTCATACAGTGTTAATAGGGACGTTAACAACAAATGAAATAGATAACCAAGGCCCTATTGAAGGCCTGATGACTTAGAAAAAATCTTTTCATATGCCCGTTTGAAAAAAAAAAATCCGTCATATTAAGTTACGGGGTTGGTGTCCGTCCATCAGTCCGTTCGTAAACTTTTTTTTCGTTGCCGTATAAATCCTACTATACAGTTTCCATCCGATCAAGCCTAAAATGTGTATTTAGTAAGGCTAAGATGTGAAGATATGCCACCAAATATTAATAGAGTTATGACCCTTTGAAAAATTCGGTTAACATTTTCGTTTGGTTAAGTTTTGTGCTATACATGTGCAAACCATATGTAAGTTACATTTAGTTTATACTTGTCATGGCGTTAAACAATTTACCACAGAATACTCGTCACTACCTACCCTTCCTGATACCAAGGTCACAGACTTCGAAATTTTATATACACGTTTTGTATTTAAGTTTATTTTTTTGTATTCAAAAATGCATTAAGTGGGATAATGATATCAGCTGGCTCAAATCAGAATGTAGACTGACAAGACCAAACCTATTGGATGCTTTTTGAAAGCAGCCAACTTGTTTTATTATTACAGCCAGGAAAGAAAGCATTACACTGCATGGACGTGTTGACCCAATGTTCTGTTTACCGGCCTCAAGGATCATGTTTCTTCAATCCATTTTAACATATTTGCACTAAAATTTAGAGACGAATATAATTATACAAGTGTCATAATAATCGATCCTTCTTTTGATTGGATGGAGCCCAAGAAAACGTAGCCTAAAAACATCATTAATGTAACGTTAGCGTTCTCTCGTGTCCAAAGGTGTGCATTAACCCACTGTATGCGGGACACCCCTAAAGGGGTACCTTGGCAAACTGTGCAGACCCAGATCAGACGCCGCATTCTGCGGCGTCTGATCAGGACCTGCACTATTTGCTACATGTAACAGAATTTTCCGTCAAAAATGGAATAAAAACGAAAAAAAAAAAAAATAGGCCTGACACCCCTTATATGACAAATGGACTTGTCTAACATATAGCAATTGAAGAGTCCACTAGTATACAATGGGTTAATAAAATCTATGATGGGATTGAGACCGAGACAAGTAAATCTCAGGCAAGTGTTTATGTTATGTTTGTGTTTATTTAAGTCTCAAGGCATGAGCCTTAGATAACTGAAAACGAGGCTGAGATTTCCTTATCGAGGTCCCCACCCATCATTGATTATTTGTCTCACCCAAAACGAGGCTGAGATTTCCTTATCGAGGTCTCAACCCCATCATTGGTTATTTTTCTCCCCCACCAACTTTGAATGGTAAAATTTCCATCAGACTGTCCGTGAACAGAAAATTAAACTGCAAAAGGACCCGCCTTGAAGCAAAAGTACTGGTAAACCGCTTAGAAGGACTAATAGACCTGTGCAAGCAAAGTGATGTGAGTCAGACCGTCTAATGCATATAAGTCTTTTGGTCTCATTGGGCGACAGGGCTTCAGATGTGATTTCATCTCAATGCTGGGGAAAATCCCACAAATTTGGAAGCGATTGTGACCTCAATGAAGCGGTTCTAATATGCACCATTAGTCTATGATTTTGCAGAAATTAGTAAAATATAACACAAATGTTATTTGACACACAAATCCCATTTTGCAGCCGTGATGGACAGCAGAATCATACATGTGTCTGTTTTCTAACGTTTATCTCAGCCACATTCCATCACAAATATTTCCTAATCGAAGCCATTGACAAATAAAACCAGACACAAGTTTCAGTTAGTACTGCGTGGCAGGAACTGGTCTTCTAAAAACGAGAGTATCAAACAATAAGAATAAATAAAAAGAAAACAAAAAGGAAAGAAAAAGAAAATGTTCAAGACTTAATAAATTTTCCTTTCTTGGATGGTGATGTTCCTTGTGCGGCATCCTATGGCGTTTATATTTCACAATTAATTCGATTTGCCAGAGTGTCTAATCATGTAACTGGATTCAACACTCGTAATAAATTATTAACTGCTAAACTTCTTAATCAGGGTTACTACGCAAAGCCTTTTCAAAATTTTGTAAACGTCATTCCGATTTAATTTCAAAATTCAATGTTGGACTTATATCTCTTCTGCAACAAGGTATATCGGAATTCGAGTTTTATAGTGACTATGTATAATTTCAGAAAAACATGAAATTGCAATGACGTCAGCATCCAATTTCGTAAAATCATTCTTCGATATAAACCGATTGGGTACAAACTAGATTTTATACGACAGACTGCATGAATGGTAGTTAACCCAATCACGGTTGGCAGCTGTGCTTCCCTCTTTAATAACTACACGCCGGTGGGCCAGGTCTCAGATTCTATGACGATTCTAACGTAAAGGCTTTTCAAAATTTTATAGACGCCATTCTGATTTAATTTCAAAATTCAATAGTGGACTTAAATCTTTTCTGCAACAAGGTCTATCGGAACCCGTATTTTATGGTGACTTCGTATATAAATTCAGAAAAATATATAACCGCAATGACTTCCGCACCCAATTTCGTAAAATCATTTTTCGATATAAAAAGATTGGGTACAACATGGATGTTACACGACAGACTGCATGCATGGTAGTACACCCAATCACGGTTGGCAACTTTGCTTCCCTCTTTAATTGCACGCCGGTGGGTCAGGCCTCAGATTCTATGAAGGTTCCAACGTAAAGGCTTATTGAGAATTAGTAATAATAATAATAATAATAATAATCGACCTTATTTATAGAGGGTAACACATTTAGTAAACTAGTACTAATCTTCCATGTGGCCCTCTTTTCCTGGGTAGAACCGGTACTAAGCAATGTGGATAAAGTCTCTTGCTCAAGGAAACAACACATGCCGCTCGTGGGGTTCGAACCCGATACCTCTCGATCCCGAGGCCGATACTTTACCACTGCACCACTGTGCTCCACAAGATTAGAGAGATCTAATTCAAGGTCATGTTGGTTGGTGCCTGATGCTCTGTCTCTGGTCGGGCCCATCGGAGTCTAACTGTTGGTTTTCTTTTGCTCCAGCATTTCAGTGGTTTCTTGCTGTCGAGTCCTCACCGTTGTCTCATCTATGCGGTTCTTTGATTATGTGTGTTCACGGAGATGTTGCACTGATGAGTTAGGAGGCCTTCATGCGGACTGAACAAATTATTTGTCTAAATCGCGACGGAGGTAGGGGCGAGGATTGTGGCCGCGTAAAATCGATTTAAACCCCCCAGTGGAAATCTTTCCACTGACCGTTCCAAGGCGGTTCTTCTGTGGTGGTTTATTTATGTTGTAGTTTGTTGCTTACTCTGTGTATCACTTGTGTCTTTTTATTTTGGATGGCCATATGGCCATTTTGTGGGAAAGTAAATGTCCTTATGGCCTTCCTTTGTTTGGGTTTCCGTTGTGGTCTGGTCGCTTGGTGTTTGTGTTTCTTTCCCTTTGGTGTCTTTGGTGGGTTGGGTGGGTTAATTATATCGATTCCTGATCTTTGTTTTACTTCTACTTTACTGAGAATAAGAGAGAATTCAATTTTAGGTAATGTTGGTTGATGCCTGATGCTCTGACCTTAGTCGAGCCATTGGAGTCTAACTGTTGGTTTTCGTTTGCTCCAGCATTTCATAGGTTTCTTGCTGTCCAGTCCTCACCGTTGTTTCATCTCTGTGGTTGTTTGATTCTTGTGTTCTCGGAGATGTTGCACTGAAGAGTTAGGTGACCTTCATGCGGACTAAACAAATCATTTGTCTAAATCGCGGCGGAAGTAAGGGCGAGGATTGCGGCCGCGTAAAATCCCCCTCCCCCCTCCTGCGCGGTTTAATTTTGGTATGGTTTGTCTTTTAGTGTGTGTGTCCTTTATATTAGTTTGTTTTGGATATCCAATTGGTGATTTGTGTGAAAGTAACTGTCCTTTTTGCTTTCCGCTATTAGTGTTTACATTAGGGTCTAGTTGTTTGATGTTTGTGCGTGCTTCTTTCCTTTGATGTCTCCGATGGAAGCTGTGGGTTAATTTTATCGATTCCTGATCATTGCCTTCACTTCTATTTTGAAGCACGAAAACGTCTGGATTTCAATTTATTTTAAACTTCATTAGAATCGTTTATAGACCAAAACCGATTTTTCCCTGATCTTTCAAAGACTTTGTCGCAATATTTAATCACATAATTTTGATGGCAGTAAAACATTAAGTTAATAATTTTGAACGTTCAGTGTTGGTACAAGGGCTTGAAGTTGCAATAAACCGTGCTTTGTATGGTCTTTGTTGAAGTTTAGGTAACCAATATAACGTTGGAAGTTTGCCTAGGCCTTCTGTAACGTATATTCTGTAACGTAATGCACAACATGGTTCTTTTAAGTAAATGGAAATTATTTCGCAGACAATGTTTGGCCTCAAGAAATATAACATTTTAACCGCTTGGTTGTCCTTGAAGGAAATTTAATTAGTCTGAGTGTCTGTATATTATAACCGACCTCCAAGCGATCCAGAATATGAATGGTGTCATGAAACAGCAATGTGTGGTCTTTGCATATGTTATCCCTTAAAATAAAAGAAAAAGATGCCAAGGAAATGTTGCACATATTTCAGCCCACTAATGACATTTGTTTGTTTGTTTAATTTTAGGTTTAATGTCCTTATCAACACTATTAAAGTCATTTTGGCGACGTTGCTTCCAATTTTTTGGACTTTTACCCGAGACTGAGATGGAATGATACCTCAACCCTGCTGCCCAATGAAACCAATAGGGTTTATATGCATGGACGGTTCAACTCGCACCTCTTTTCCAGAATATATAGCTCGGGACAGGTCTAATACTAAATGTAATTTTGGATCTGTGTCGTCATTTTCATTTGTTTTAAGCTCTACAATAATTCTTAAACTACAAGTCATTACGCAAACACGCCTTTACAAATACATTGCCACCTTTATCGCCGAAAAAAACGGAAATTTTAAGATGAAAAATTGTGATATTTTTCTTATTTCTGCTCAAAATATAGATTGTGGGCACCCGTTAGAACCGCCTCATCGAGGCGGTTCTAACGAGTACCAACAATCTATATTTTACAGCAGAAATAAGAAAAATAAGGTTTACCCCTGTAAACCCCAGTTTTACTATATAAAAGTGGGGTTCAAGGGGGTCAGAATAATATTGCATGTTTTCGTGATGAATCAGTAGTGATCCGGATCAGACGCCGCTGAATGGGGAATTCACTGTCTGCGACGCCCCTTTTTCAGACTCTGTGCATATACGAATTTAGGACAGACTACGAGGACTGTTCAAATATGAATGCAACTAAGCACATAAAAATGATTCCGTGATATATTTCGATGAAAAATTTATTTTGTCCCCTCAAAGTATTCCCCTTAAACAGATATACAAACTTTCAGTCTTCTGATCCAGTCATTGAATGCATTTTGGTAGTCTTTTCGAGGTATACTATGAAGGCACTGGAATATTGCAGAACCGAGGTGTTTGCGCTGTACAAATTTTCTACCAGATAGGTATTTTTTCAACCGCGGGAACGAAACAAAAGTCACACGGGGCAAGGTCAGGGGAATACGGGGGGTGAGGGAGTTCATCAACCTTTTCCTGCTTCAGGTAGTCTTGCACAATTAACGCCTTGTGCGATGACGCATTGTCATGTAGCAATCTGACATTGGCCAAACCAGTTGCGGGTCTTGGTTCTTTGAAATATTCCTTCAATTTTCGAAGAACTTTATTCTTGTAAAACTTCGCATTTACAGATTTGCCTTTAGGCACAGCAACCTGAATAGCAGGGCCCTGATTTGAAAAGAATATGGATTGCATTACCTTCTTGACGCTCATGGTCCGCTTTGCAATGCATGGTCTTTTGCAATACTTTGTTGCCCATATTTTGTTCTGAATCTTTCGTTTTGGCTAAAAAAAGTGAACCCATGTCTCGTCACCCGTGACGACATTAGCGAAAGACCGTGCATTGTAATTTTGAAACTTTAAAGCAGCTTCTTGGCGCACTGAACGCGTGTCTTTTTATGCTCATCTGTCAACAGATGGGGAATCCAACTAGCACAGATCTTTCTCATTTTCAAATCCCGTTTCAGGTTATGGTCTTCTGTTTACATTTCCATAAGCTTACATATTAATATTTGACCCTGTACCTGATAAATCTGCATTTCAAATGGATTTTCTTACCCCAAAACATGGTAAACAAACTGCCAACTACAAAATTATACCAAAAAACAAGGGTGTCATGTGGCAATTTCAAGCATTCTAACTGTCTAAGGGAGGTAACCCTGCCTCAAAGAGAAAATTCAGTCTTGGAAATTCAGAGATACCACATGTACAATTATTATCACAACAGAAAATTCAAGAGACAGTTCACTTTGTTTCCTTTATGTGTTTATTGCACATATAATACCCTGCAAGAAAAAAAAATAACAGCTAAGTATTTCTCATCAGTTTCATAATTATATCCAATCAAATGTGACTATTGTCTCATACATGGCTAAAAGCTGGGTCCACAACCTCCTTTTCCAGGATCATAACCTTAATTTAGGTTATGGTCTTCTATTTACATTTCCATAAGCTTACATATTAATATTTGACCCTGTACCTGATAAATCTGCATTTCAAATGGATTTGCTTACCCCAAAACATGGTAAACAAACTGCCAACTACAAAATTATACCAAAAAACAAGGGTGTCATGTGGCAATTTCAAGCATTCTAACTGTCTAAGGGAGGTAACCCTGCCTCAAAGAGAAAATTCAGTCTTGGAAATTCAGAGATACCACATGTACAATTATTATCACAACAGAAAATTCAAGAGACAATTCGCTTTGTTTCCTTTATATGTTTAATGCACATATAATACCCTGCAAGAAAAAAAATAACAGCTAAGTATTTCTCATCAGTTTCATAATTATATCCAATCAAATGTGACTATTGTCTCATACATGGCTAAAAGCTGGGTCCACAACCTCCTTTTCCAGGATCATAACCTTCAGAATTGTATGAGCTGCTCCTAATGAGATGCCAACCATACTAGCTATTTGCCTAGTGGTGTATCGTGCATCGGCAGCAACTATTTCTTTCACTCTAGCAACCATCTTGGCAGATGTTGCTCTTTTCGGCCGACGATCATGCGGTGCATCTTCTGTTGAGCCTAGCCCACAGCTGAATTTCTTACACCAACGAAAAACTGTCGAAAAAAAAACATTTCATTATGCCCATAAACCGAACATATTTCATCAAAAATGTCTTTGCACCGTATACCAAGAATACAAGGATTCTTAATATAGGACCGTATTTCAACGGCGTACTCTGACCTTCTTCCAGCCATGTTTTGTATTAGTATACAAGAGTAGACAGTGTTTATCGAACGATATACATGGCTAAAGTCTACGGATTTTAACAGGTTTGGTATCAATGTATAGGTAAAAAGTTTTTCTACGCTGTGATATTTATTTCCAGGTGTTTTTCGCATTAGTGCATGAGAAAACGTTCTACTTGCATTCATATTTGAACAGTCCTCGTACACCTTTCGGTAGTGGTCAGCTTTATATGCCATTTTCTCAACTATTATTTTGTATTTTTTCATCATCTTTATATCAAATTAAAGGTAAGAAATGGAAAATTTTGTCAGGCTTACTGGATGTTTATTTATTTCAATGTTATTTTTTAATCGAAAAAACAGATTTTAGCACCAGTTTACATTTATGGATTCATCTTTTTATCAAGCAGCTCAAAATGCCCTTTTTCTTAGAAAACCATTAACAAGATAAGCCCTTTGAAAATGTAGCAGGGATTTCCTTTAAAACGTTTGCAAAGAGAGATATATCAAATTTAATTTTCTGTACCAAATTTCATTACCATAACACGCCCGTGCGACATAGTGCATTTTATCACATCTCCAAAATGGCTACTTTTTATGAAAATCCGTGATATTTTTCTTATTTACACAGCAAACATAGGTTGTTGTTGCTCGCTAGGAGGCGGTTCTAAAGAGTACCCTCAACCTATGTCTTGGAGCAGAAATAAGAAAAATAATGTATACCCCGGTAAATCCCAGTTTTCTCCATATAAAGTTGGGTATAGGTGGGTCTTCATTTCACGGACTAGTTCACGTGTCATATTTAGCACAAGTTTCATTTAAACAGAAACCACACAAGATACCAAAAATCTGTGATAAATTATTCAAGTCTAGTCTTTAAGGAACCTAAATGTTAAAAGTTATATAATTTGGCCAATAAATAACGGATATGAAGCACTTCCAATGTAGTGCTAAAATCAAAATATGATTTCCAGGAAGGCTGAAATTTGGTTTCAACAAATAAAATCTGTTTTCCCCGGAAAGAGGGGAAAGTCCTACCTAGTCATTACTCAGGACCAATAAACAATGTAAATAATTACCTTATTTGCATTTTTGGTAGATTTTAGTCAAACTGAATTTGAGAAAATTAAGTAAAATATGCATGTCAACCAATGAAAGCCCTTAAATTCAGTATTCAATTATAACCTTTCTAGTTAAATGATCCTTGTTTATCAGTGAAACATCATCATTCACGGAGAGATAAGCAGAGCAGTAATAATTTTCTTGCACACCAGATAAGGAAATCCATAGTTTTAGCTTGGGATAGAAATTCTGTTCGAACCCTGGTGTTCTTACCCGAAATCGAATATTCTCGCGTGTTTGATAAATGCACTGGTTGAATACGACCTCATATGCGCCGTCGTTAAGGTTGACGTCACATCACGTTACGTGACGTCACTAAACATTCCTGCAGTGTCATCACAATATGGCGGACGTCGGTAACCGAAGTGACTGCGGCATTAAAATCCGCGCTAAGAAATGGAAGGTATGCAAGAAAAAGAATCTTATATGGGTGTGAGAGGTGGATAGAAAAATCCGTACCTCGGGATCACTGTCCGGCATCACTCGGCAAGCCTCGTGATGCCGGACAGTGACCCTCGGGGCGGATTTTTCCATCCATCCCTCACACCCATATACAATTCTTATTATCCTCTTTTGTAAAGATCAAATGCATACACAGACAATTTATGGCCATGAAACTATGGTGGTATTAGTAAACTTGTTTGACTGTGAAAATTTTATGGCCATTTAACATCATGCCTAAATTGATAACAAAACATATCCAATCATTTACTATTAAAATTTTATATTTCTTCAAATTTCTCGCTTATTAATAAACTTACATTGCCAAATATTCTGGGTAACACCGAAATGGTTAGATTGTTAATGAATATGCCTTTTTTGAAGAACAAAAACAAAACAACAATCATAAACATGGCAAAGCATGCTTAAGTGACTTTTATGAGGTATGGACCCCAATACAAAAACTGTAAAGGTAACTAGACACTTATGGGCGGAGATAACCTTTGATGGCACTTTCAAACGAAATCTCCTCTGAAGGCACTGGGCCGATTGAGCTCAAATTTCATTTGTAGCATCCTTGGGCTAGGAGATTGAAAGTTTGTGTTTTTATCAAATGCGGTTACTGTGGTAACTTAGAGTTTCCATAGACTTATAGTGGGAAAAATTGAAAAATGGCATTAATTGGCTAGCCTTTGCAGATATTTTAATAAAACTTTCATAGAAATGTTCCACAGGCAATCTCCTGTCCGCCATATGATTTTAGGCCTACTGCTCATATTTCTTGCCATGGCAACCAAAATGCCAAGAAATAGACAAAAAAAAAATAAAAGTCGTCTCCTCAAAAACCATATGCTCTATGAGGCTGAGACTTTATGGACATATTAACTATATTAGCCTTTTACAGTTTTTTAAATGAAATTCAGATACTTAGTTTGGTTGCTATGGCAACTTAGGGTTCCCATAGAATTGGGAAATGGCATTTACTGTCAAACTTTTGCAGATATATTGATAAACTTTCACAGAAACGTTCCTTAAGCAATCTTCTATCTGTAATTATGTTCCTTACAATAAGACGCATTCAGTGACAACAACCTAGGGGTCCCACAGGGTGACCTTGGACCACGCATCACCCCTCCATTTCCTAAAAGGCCATGTAGCTCAGAAAATGTCCAGGTCCCTACCCCTGAACCATATATATTCGTGTTCCGTATGATCAGACGCATTCAGTCACACCAAACTTTGGGTCTCCCATGGTGTTCTGGGGTCTTGCTCCACGCCTCCACTTCATAAAAGGTTATTTATCACAGAAAACATTCAGATCCCCTACCCCTCAATCATTAAATATCCTTGTTCCTTATGCTAAGATGCATTCAGCCACCCCAACTTGGAGGTCCCCGCAGGTCCACGGGGGCCATTCCTCACCCTCTTCTTCGTGAAAAGGCCTCATAACTCAGCCACCGTCCAGATCCCCACCCCGAAATCCTACATATTCTTGGTCTTTATTCTAGGACACATTCAGTGGCAACAATCTTGGACCTTCCTGGGGTCCACCGGAGCTATGCCCCACCCCTTCGCTGCTTAAAAGGCCTTATATCTCGGGAACCGTGCAAATCCCCAGCCCTAAACCATATTTGTTTCTTGTTCCGTATGATAAGATGCATTCAGTCATATCAACCTTGGTGTCGCCTGGGGTGTGCTTAACCCATCCTCTTCATCGGCCCGATATCAGTTAAATAATCTTAAAAGGGCCATGAAACAACAAAAAATATGACAAGCAGACAAGGATTAGTTTCATACCACAATCAGCAATTCAATGAGGCGATTCCAGAGATTACATACAAGATTCCTTCCTTTTATAGATGTCCATAACCAATATATGCCTAACTGCGCTTTTTGTGGGACATTGGCAAACAGTGCAGACCAAGATCAGACGCCGCAAATTGCGGCGTCTGACCTAGATCTACACTGTTTGCTAAAAGTTCATATATTTTTGCAAAACTTACAGCTAAGAGAACAAACCTGGCACCCCTATAATTGGAAATGAACCAATCAAAACATATTAGGCGGGAGATTCCATTGTCAAATATGGGTTAAGTGATCTTATTATGCCCCATGACTTGCCGCTATGATTTCCCCTATCTCGAACAAATATTTCAGGTCCCAAAGGTATTTGAGTTAATAAAGATTTACAGCCTGTCCCTAAATAAGATATGCTGCAGTAATTTGTCTTGTTTGTTAAGTCATCGCCGCTCTAAACAATTACATTACGATAACACGCCCTTGCGACATAGTGCATTTTTTCACATCTCCAAAATGGCTACCTTTCTGATGAAAATCCATGATACTTTTCTTATTTATACTGCAAGCATAGGTTTTGGGTACTCGATAGAACCGCCTCATTGAGGCGGTTCTAACAAGTACCCACAACCTATGTTTTGGAGCAGAAATAAGAAAAATAGTGTTCACCCACCCCATCCCCTCCTTAAACCCCAGTTTTCTCTATATAAAGTGTGGTTTAGTGGGTGTTCATTTCACGAACTTGTTCATGTGATGAGACGAAGATTTATGAACATTAGTAACATTTTTTCTGGTGTTACGACCCTTTTTTCAAGATTTTTTCATTTATTTCGAGCCGATCGTTAATCAGAGATGGGCGATACCCGGGGTACTCGAAGGAAAACCACATGTTCGTCTGTTGCAGAACTTGGCGTCTTTCATGTGACCGGAGTATGGCTCGAACCACAGCGGTGAGAGACCTAATGATTAAGAGTTAGCTCTCTTACCCTCGGAGGCTAGTTCGGCTTAATTTCCGTTTTTGAAAATGAATCCTGATCAGTCAAAATGCAATTTTATTCATTCTTCATTAACTAAGTCCGTCTAGACGGCTGCAATTACATAGAACCAGATCGGGATTGTCTGTCAGACGTTCATACATATGGGTCGGGGCACGACAAAATATACCAAAAGCCCTATCTGACAAGCGAAGTTTCAGACCATCCAGGGCAGCCACCCAGGCTCGACAGTCCTTGCGTATCGTTTGTTCGATAGCTTCGTGGCTCTATAAGGGTCATGCGAAAAGCGAAGACTCAGATCTGACTGCGCATCCGCGCAGTCTGATCTGAGTTTTCGCTTGTCACACATGCGCACATGTAGGTTTTTTATACTGTTCAGGCCAACATGTTATTGACCATTTTGCCGAGGTTTTGTTTGACCAAGGCAGCTGCGCTATTAAGGCATCAATTTCAATTAATCTGCCAGCTATATACTAGTCGTACCGTAGACTTTATCTACCAGGCCGAGTCAATAAAAAACAGCCTAACTTATTTCTGTGCGAGATCGACCTCTTCTTTTTCTATGTAAATGCCCTCTAGAATGCTACACTCGGACCAACGCTGTTCCAGTACCATCAGCCCTGAACTTAAGAAGCCAGGGTGCTTGTCTCCGACCCACTCCTCAGCTGCCGCCACGACTTCTTCGTTGGACCGGAAATGACGTTTACGGATACCCTTTTTCAAGCTTGGGAATATGAAATAGTCTCTAGGAGCTAAGTCCGGAAAATAGGCGGGGTGCGGTATTAGCTCGTACCCATTCCGCTCAACAGCAGCCATTGCAGTTTTGAAAGTGTGGACTCTTGCATTGTCCTGTGGAATAGAATCCCTTTGGAGAGATTACTTCGACGTTTTTCACGGATCGCAGTTTTCAGTTGGTCGAGCAAATTTGCATAACACGCACCTGTTATTGTACTTTTCTTTGCTAGAAAGTCTTACATAATAACGCCTTGTGCGTCCCAAAATACAGCTGCCATCACCTTGCCAGAAGAGGTGCGTTTTGAATTTCTTTGGCCTCGGAAACCTCGGCCCTACCCTCTGCCGACTTAGAGTTTTATTCTCTTACCCACACTAATGGACCCGGGTCTCATCTACAGTCACCAGACGTGAAAGAAAACCATCTTCCTTTGACCTAAACCGCTTCAACAATGCGCTAAATACTGGTGTTCTGGTTGCCATTTGCTCGTCGCTAAGGGATTTTGGGACCAAACGGGCTGTTAGCTTGCGCGTACCCAAGCGATCATGTAAAATTGTTGAAACGCTACATGTGAAATGTGTAATGAATTCGCTATTTCTTCCACCTAAATTTGCCTATCAGAGTACACCACATCCCGTGCGATGTTACACTTTTCGTCTTCGGTGGCCTTTGATTGGCGTCCAGAACTGGTTTCGTCTTCTAAAGACCTCCCATCCCGTTTTCCACAAATCAGAATTTAACTTGAGCATACGATGGTACAAAATAACCATAAACATTGGTCAACTCGCAATGTATCTCCTGACAAATACAAGAACCGAATTGCAGCACGGTTCTCAACTTTTGACGAAATGCTTGCTTTTGCATAGCAAGTCATGTTTGAAGTTCAATATCTTATGAGTGAATGACACGATAAGGGTGTAATTTTGCCCTCATGCCTAAAACATGCATTGAAACAAGGCATGAAAATCTTGGCTGCATCGGTCAATGGGAAATGGGATAGGCTGGTTACTTTTTTACTTAGCCTCGTAGCTCCCTGTATGATACGTCAGTTTGCGAACAGTGGCATCTGCACAGTTATAAAACTTGTATAGTCTGCACGGCTAGATCAGAATCTTAAATGGCTTAGTTTGTATACCCGTTGTGGTAGTTTTTTGTTTTTTGTTTGATTTGAGGTTAGACATCCATGTCAACACTGTATAGGTCCTTTTGGAGACGTTGCTTCCAATTTTGCAGGACTTTTACCCGACATTGTCGCCAAATGAAACCGATAGGATTTATAAGCATGGACGATTTGTGATTGTGAAGTCTCTCATTAGAACGCACTGTCGGAATGGGTTATTGATGATTATGAAGATGATGTCGATGAAGATGATGATTATCATGATGATGATGATCATCATCATCATCCCCACAATCATACCACCACCAGCAGCAACAAAACGACAGCTAAAACAACAAAAACAAAAACATCGACATAGTTGTCATTACAATCATCAGTATTATCATCACCATGATGCATCATCGCCAACCATAACATCATCATTGTCGTAATTACAATCATCATCAAGGCCATCATTATGATCATTATCATGACATCATTATTACTATAATTCAGATGTTCATTATTATCATACACTTAAACTTATAGTTTTTGAGGAAGCACCCGTTGTTTTACTCTATTTTGAATCGTTTCGGGCTGATCCTTCATTGGATTGCTGCTTAACCGGGGTTCTTTTGAATATTTTTGACCAATCAGGAAAAAGGGCATCTTATTAGTGTCCGAACACTCATTCTCAAACGAATTGGGATATTGCAGTCGCCGTATATTTTCTGAAATCAAGCAGTCAGTTTTAACCTATCCACACGTTTACCTGACAGAACAACAGGTCCCAAAGATATAATGATAAACCTTCTGTCGAAATGTACCTTTTCAAAGAAAATGGGCCGCGGGAAAACCTGGTTTTGTAATGTTCGAGACTGGCGCTTTTCGAATTTTCTTTGTTTGGACACTAACAAATTTGCAATTCCACTAGAAAGGAAAGGGTTACTTGGTTTCCATAAAATTTACATATCCTGGGTAGGGAAATATCTACCTTTAGCACGACCACATGGAGTCGCACTATGTATTTCTCCCCGATTATGGCTGTCCCCGAAATTTATTTAAGCATTGTAATGTACGAGACGACGTTTTTCTTCTTGATATTTCAAAACAACGTTGAGGTTTTTATACACGAAAACGTGACCAAATCGTGATTTTATATTATAATAAGCATATTATGTCGTTTAATGTTACCTGTACTATAGGAAATCAAAAATACATGTCATACAAAATGTGCATGAATTTGTTGCACAAATGCATCTACTGTTCGCGATCATTATACCAGGCTTATTACGTATGCATTGACAAAAAATGATAGATTGAAAGAAACTCCCGCAATGTGTGACTCACACAAACACATCATCTGGAACGAGCATAATATTTTGATGTTGAAATTCCCTCATTTTCAATGTTTTGTAATGTTCGAGACCAGAAATGTTCAATACCGAAAATTGTTAGTCTAACAGCTTGATCACATTGTTCGCACGTGGCACTGTTTTCCTTTACCAGATTACTTAGTAGAAAATGTCTGCATATGACATGGTTTTCTTTTCCGGTGTTTGAAGGGTGAGGGAGTCGGCAGACAATACAACAGTAAAGAAAAAGTATAAGTCATATTTTGTTTTTAAATATCTAAATAGAAACTGTTCGCCTTTTTTCAATATTATTTGCCAAAATGATATTGTTCAATTAAGAATATGCCACCCAAAATCAATATTAATGAACAACATTTGCATGCTTGCAAGATCAGTATTCTATTGCAATAAGCAGTGGTTTTATGCGATGAAATGTCCGCTACATTTGGTATCGAACATGACAGGTTTGGTATGTTGACTGTCCAGGAATAAGGACTGCAAATAAATGAAATATTTTGAATTGTGCAACCTTAGTTGTGTAAGATGAACAGGTTTAGTGATATACACGTTTGCGACATCCCTACGAATGGCTGCAAACGGTAACAATGTTAGTTTAATGTTACTTACTTTTTTAATTTGGATTTGAGTCCCATAGCTTATAATCTTTTCTCCAAAAAATATTGGCCAGAATGAGTACTTTTCAATATAAAATGTGCCATGTTAAGAAGGCATTTCAACTCTCCAATTTGTATTTCCAAACACATATTTTGAATGTTAGAAAAACATTGTATATGCAGTTTATTCTACTAAAATTATGGTATCGAACATCCCCACCTAAAATAAATATGTATATTTTATGATATGCTGATTTACTCTTGATTATGTTAACTAGATACAATAAATATAATGTCAGATTCATTTCAATTTTACAGGTAGAAATGGTAAAGCGGCACCGCATGTCCATTTACCGTGTATAGTAATGCCCGAGACATTCATAGCTGCCATTTACAGACATGCATTTGTTTACATTTCTTAGAACTTATTAATATCCAAACTTCTCAAAACGTGTCACTTTCTTCCAGCTGGTAGACAAAATTGTTTACATTTTGCAGACTTATGTATAGAAAAGTTTTACTCGGACTGCAGTGTAATGTTCGATACTATATTCTCGCAGCTGCATCATTATTTTAGATACTTGATTGTTGAGTACATAAGGCCATGCAGTTGTTGGATGTTTATATGTAATATATACGTCTTTTAATGTGTCACCTGCCTTAAGAAAGCAGTTTATCTGTCAGGAGAGCATTTTCATGCATACAAGTATATACCGAGGCTTGTTTACTTAATAGAAACACCCAGTTTTAAAAAACACATGACTGAACATGCACTGTTACATTAGCTAGATCCAATAAATGAAAGGAAATGACACTGGCAGCTACATTGTCAGTTAATCACGTTTAGTAAATCACTTGACTTATAGAAGCAAAATTACTGTAATGTCCGCGCCCTTTTACATATAATTCAAATAAACTTATTGCTTATGTTGATTGTGTATCCAAAGTAATATTACTTGTGTTCCGTATTTAACACACAACACCTGTTCAAATGCAGTAGTCGCAAGTGATCTAGCTATTACGTGCTTCTGTTAAAACAAAACGAAAGTTTGTATATTTTCCGAAAACTATTTCTTTTTCAGTCGTCTCTAACCAACCCTGAATTTTATTTAAAATGGCTATTCATTTCTTTATAATATATATGACTATATGCTCATTTTTGTCCCCGCTTAATAACCCGTCGTAAGTCTCTGTCATTGCGAGCTGCGGTCTCTTGATTTTTTGTGATGTTATGGAAGGGTGTAACGAACAAGTATATTGTAGCGTACATTTCTCACTATCAAAATTTATCAAAATACCGACATATTTCTAGCTGTTGGTGTGAAATGACTTCTCATTTCTTGATCAAGGATTTTTAACTGAGTATAGGTACACGTTGATACTTTATTGTGAACATATCGGTGACTGTATCTAAGTAACTTTATAATTTGACTTTTTTAACGGCTAAAATCCCAATGCATTTGAGAATGAGTGTGAAAGTGCTATGTGCAACTTACAGGCGTCAATCTCATGATGGAATATAAGATACTAGACTGAAACAAATCTGATTTACATAAAAATGCTCGTGCGAGAAATCGAAATACGATTTTTCATTTGTCACTGCACCTACTGTTTGTAGTGCAGATTGAAAGGAGACACTCAAATATTTCCAAAACTGTATTCATTTGGAAAACCAGTTAAGTGGTGTTCAAGAAAGTTTTGATCCCGCTGTAAATAATTTGCATAAATGTGCATAAAACATGCGGAATTGAACAATGAATTGCACAGCGTGTACTTAACCGATTTTCAAAAAGAAAAAAGAAAAAAAAAAAAGAGGCAAAATGTTTTTGAAAATTAAGGGCAATATCCTTATCAAATGCTTCATCTAGAATAGTGTAACTATGGTTACAGCCTATTTCCAATTTTTGCTCGCGCTTTTTATGCAAATTAGACAGCTCGATTTCTTATCAGCTTTAACGTTCTTTTCAGTGTCTTACATTCCCTATACAGTGATACCTGAACGACGCCAGTATATTTCAAGAGTTAGCACTTTAAGACACCCAGAAGGCTCATTTTCCCAGGTCACATTTATAAACAGAACAAATAGAACTTTTTTAGCATGGACAATTAAAATTTAGGGACCTTTTTTGACAATGTTCACCTGTCCGCCACTGTACCATTACGTGAACAAGTCGGTGAAATATAGACCCCCCTAAACCCCAGTTTATATTGAGAAAACTTAGGTTTACGGGGATAAACATTATTTTCCTTATTTCTGCTCCAAGACATAGGTTGTGGGTACTCGATAGAGCCGCCTCAAAAAGACGGTTCTAACGAGCACCTAGAACCTATGTTTGGAGTATAAATAAGAAAAATATCACAACTTTTCATTAGGAAAAAATACCTTTCTTGAGGTTTGCAAACTTCACTATATCACACGGATGTGTTATCATTATGCCACGTGTGCAAGTATAAACAAATCAAAGCACTGACAGCACCAGTGGGTCGATTGTGGCTGAGTAAAGGCTAGCAAAATTGTCCTGAATGGAGTCTTAGATATTTTTCGTTTAACCTTTCTAGTAGGCTAGTCATTTTAGCGCTAAAATGACCCTTAACCTCCAACAAATTCCTCCAGAAGGGTTTTCAATATTTTCAAAATCCGAGAGGTGTCCCGGCGTACAGAAAAAAAAATATATATATATATATATATATATATATATATATATATATATTCACAGGTAAAATTGGTTTTGGGGGGCAACATGTTCAAAATTTGAATAAAAAGCACCAAAAAAAAAAAAAAAACAAGAATCAAAAAATACAATTTTTATGTAATTATATTAAATTTATTCGAATAACCCAAAATAGATGAACTGGTGCCATGTAGCAATCAAAAACGTTTCATCTTGATACATGAGTAGAACTTGAAAAAATTGTCAAAAACCGCGGAAAACGGATTCTGTTTTAAATTTGTGGTGAGGATTCTTGCAAACGTTTTGAAGTTAAAAGTTACAAATGGGTATCGGTTAACTACAAGAAAAAATAAAATCTTAAGATGTTTAGAAGGTTTTAGTTTTGGGAATACAAAAATGCTCATTTTCACAGCAAAACAGTCAAAATGTATTTTTTTGAAAAGCAGAAATTATATTTTATCATATGACGTCGCGTCTGAGAGTGTAATAACACCATGTAATATTATCGTTTATCCACTAGTGGATTAAATATGCAAATTAGCTAGATACGTCCCGTAACGTTACATGTACGACGTCCTCAGCGAAGTCGCGTTTACTAACGGCGGACTATTGACATTTTTATAAACAATCGTGAATAAAATGCGTTTTAAATGTCATATGATAAATAGAATCTTGCATTCGTGCTCAAGTATTATTATATTGATTAAACTCGTTGAAGAAAAGGGATAAAATGCTCGGCAAAGCCTCGCATTTTATCCCTTTTCCTCAACTCGTTTAATAAATTCAATAATGCATGAACACTCATGTAAGATTCTCTATATATCAATAAATTGTATGGTCATTGTATTCCTGGAACTAACTTATATAGCCCGACGTCCACTTTCCACTATCAAGTAGCTATCAAAAAGCCTTCTGCTTCAAAACTCTACAGAATTATGTCTTTTTAGGTATGAAAAACAGAAGTGGAATCGAGATAATTAATCCAAACCTCCCATCAGAGACACCAAAGGGAAAGAAATACAAACATGAAATAGCTAGACCCTAACGGAAAAATCAAGAGCGGAAAGCAAGGAGGACGATTACTTTCCCACAAAATGGCCAGTTGGCTACCCAAAACAAAAAGATATAAACGATACCAACATTCAAAGACGAACTATTACAAAAATTAACCGCGACAGAAAAACCGCCTTGGAACGGTCAGTGAAAAGTATACTACTCAAAGTTTGATAGGGATCACTTTTTTAATGCAAAATAATTTTTGGATGAATTAATCAGCTGAATCCAAATTTGATACACAATGATAGAAAACGTATCCTTCACAAAACCTAGTGATTAATTTTGTCAACTGGTACTGCATTCAAGCGTGACAACAGCAAACGTCTTGGCACCCCCAAAATTTGCCGTAACAAGAAGGGATTTGGACAACTGATTTTTCACAAATTTCCAAATTTGTTTAGACAAACGTGCTTAATAACGTGTATGGCGTACAAGGGCATCTATTTCAGTACGACATCGCTTGCGCATGCTCGTAATCCGAGTCTGTATCCGGTTTTGTGAAATCAGCTTTCATTCAGGAACCAATGCATCTTTGAGCTCCTGTAAAGTCCTCGGATGCACAGGTCGGGCTGAAACAGCACTCTGTAGCATGTCCCGCGCATGCTCAATCGGATTTAAGTGCGGTGACCGAGCAGGCCAGTCCATACGAACGACTGTCTCACGTTCCAGGTAGGAATCAGTGACGTTGGCAGGGTTGGGACGGGCATTATCATCCATCAGAATAAAGTCCTGGCCGATAGCATCTGCATATGGTCTCACAAACTCATCAAGAATCTCATTACAGTACCACACGGCCACTAACGTTCCGTTTTCAACGACGTACAAGTCAGGTTTACCGTTCACGCTTATCCCAGTCCAAACCATGACTGACCCCTTTCCATAGCGATCATGCTCTGCCACATTCAAGTCATCGAATCGCTGTTTAGACATTCGCCACACTAATTGACGTTTATAAGTGAAGTCTAGACAGAATCTGGACCCCTCAGTAAACAGTACTGGCGTCAAGTCACGAACCGTCCACCTGACGTGAGTTCTGACAAAGTCTAACCGGTCTAGCACGTGCTGTCTCGTTAACGGGACACGTACAGCAGGCCTCATGGCATTAAGTCTGAACTCGTGGAGTCCGTTTCTGACAGTTTGTGTAGAAATTCGTACTCCAGTTCCGTTCATAAGCTCGTTATGCAAACGCGTAGCGTTCAGGAACCGTTGACGTCGAGACTGAATCAACAAGAAACGGCCCTGACGTTGAGTTGTAGCCCTTTCTTGACCCCGCTGCGGCTGTGTGAAGGATTTCCGTGGGTAAGATGCCGACTCCACATTCGTGAAACCACGCTCTGAGACACATTCAGAATCCCAGCAACACGACGTTGAGAGACGCAAGATTCCAACATTCCGACGCAACGATTCATTTCTTCGGGGCTCAGACCGTTTCTTAATTGCCCCCCTAGGCATTTTAGTGTTTCACAAATCAAATGAAGTCCTTTTTACGCTTGGTAAAGGAACACTGACAAGTTTGATTGGTCTGTTGGAAAGCAGTGCTACGCAAGATTTTGGGGGTGCATGAATTCATTTGCGAATTGTGAGAAGTGTACACTTTTATGAGTACTGAACTGCACAGGAGTTTCTGCTTAAGATATTTATCAATATACCGAGTACAAATTCTGTCAAGAACTTATAAATTTTCTGTGCAAAATTTGGCACATAAAAAGTGATCCCTATCAAACTTTGAGTAGTATATATCACTTGGGGGTGGGGTGTCTTAAATCGATTTTACGCGGCAGCTATCCGCGCGGAATTTTGAAGTTGTGGAATTAAGACAAACATGCGGAAAACAGGAATTTCCTAAAAGGTTACTGTTGAGGAGTCTAGATACTGTTTTGATATAAAATTGATATATTTACATCATTTAACTGCAGGAACAAACTACCTTTATGATATTTAATAGTTATTTGTTTCGGTTCTAAATAATTTATGCACATTTTGTACAGACTAATCCACAAAATCAATCATGTGTCACAAGTTCTTGAAAATTGACTTGAACTATTTCCTGTGTTTTTGACTTCTGAAATTACTTAATCTATCTATAGGCATTTGTATGTAATTTTATACATGTCCCCGAAAATGACTTACTGTCCTATGGTGAATGATCTTATATTCTATGAGAATGAAATTTATATCAAATAAAATAGTTTAAACTAAAATTCCTTATTTGTTGGAAAGGTTCATTTGACAGTTTTTGTACACTAAATGTGTGTTATTGCTTAGGTGAATATAGCAGTTGTGTTACAAGTTAAAGGTCTCTAACTTTATTGGCAAGGAATCATAAAAAAGTACCAATCATAAGTTTTTATTTGTCTTTTGAATACAAGAAGTCATTGAAATACTGTATTATACTGTACTGCATCAATGCTTAATAAACTTTGACTTTAACCAAGACCAATAAGAGAAAAGAAGAACATGAAATAACATTTGAACATACAAAATATTAACTGACTAGTGTTATGCATAAGAATTTATTTTTCTGATTCCCACGTTCACCCCACTGGGTGACCTAATAACATCATGTTTATTCTTCTTAAAGAACTTTCTGGAAAGAAATGAGTCACAGATTAATTTCATTTTTGTAAACAACTTGTTTACAAGGAAAAGTACTTTGGAATCTTCCAGAAAGTTCTGGGTTGCATTATTTTTAGAAAATTACCTAATCTTATTCCACAGCCCTCTAGAACGTTCTAGAGAAATCTTAGGGTCTATAAAGGAGCTTGGTTTTTCTCTTGGAGTCAGACTTTGGAGTATGAATTTGGGTTTATAACAAAAGTTATTTCTGGATTGTTAAAGGATATTATATTTCATTTCGGACTGCGAATTCTATGGGATCAAGGGAAATAGATTCATTTAAGGATATTTCATAAGAGAGCTAAGTACATTTAATTTTCTTTCTTCTACAGTTTAAAGATACATGTACTTTGTAAATAAATTTTGTTATTTTTTTCCCAAAAAGCTTGTTTGCTTTTTCTTTCTGCTACGCCTGGCTCGTAACACTAGAAGCAATATTAAGATAACTTCTACGCATTTCAGTATGCATAAGACTTTCAGCCAACTGTAGCAGATCAAAGCTATTATTACGAAAACACGCCTATAAAAATATATTGTAAACCTTACCGCCGATATAACAACAATTTTCAGATGAAAAAGTGTGATATTTTTCTTATTTCAGCTCAAAATATAGATTGTGGGTACACATTTTAACCACCTCATCGAGGCGGTTCTAACGAGTACCCACAATCCCGATGAGGCGGTTCTAACGAGTACCCGCAATCTTTATTTTAGAGCCTCAAGAAATAGAGGCTCTAAAATATAGATTGTGGGTACACGTGAGAACCGCCTCATCGAGGCGGTTCTAACGAGTACCCATAATCTATATTTTAGAGCAGAAATAAACAAAATAAGGTTTACCATTATAAACCCCAGTTTTGCGATATAAAAGTGGGATTCAATGGGATCAGAATTATATAGGCGTGTTTTCGTGATGACAGTATTACGTAATTTCAGCGGTCAGTGCACTAGAAATATTGTGCTGCAGACTTGTCACGTGTGCAGTTCAAATGATTGACATATGATAGACGTCTTATTGGACACGTGCTAATGACTGAAAATGAAATGTATCTGATTGGGTACCTGTACCCTTGGTTGTGTCATAACTGGTCTATTACTTTCTGTCTTTGTCAGTTTGTGACATCATAATCTGAAGTTCTGTGATCAAAGGATGTAGCAGTTCACTACTAAAACTGGTTGGGGTTTATAAGGATCTTATATGGGTGTGAGGGGTGGATGGAAAAATCCGTCCCGGGGGACACTGTCCGGCATCACGAGGCTTACCGAGTGATGCCGGACAGTGATCCCGAGGGACGGATTTTTCTATCCATCCCTCACACCCATATTGTATTCTTTTTCTTGCATACCTTCCATTCATTAAAGCGGATTTTAATGCTGCAGTCACTTCGGTTACCAACGTCCGCCATATTGTGTTGACACTGCAGGAATGTTTGGTGACGTTGCTGTGACGTCAACCTTAACGACGGCGCATACGAGGTCGTAATCAATCAGTCTATTTATCAAACACTCGATTATATTCGATTTTGGGTCGGAACACCAGGGTCAGAACATAAATTTCTATCCCAGGGTAAAATCACGGATTTCCTTGTCTGGTGTGCAAGAAATCTATGTCCAAGGTAGACCTGTGTTTTGCCCTAGAATGATTTTGTTAATGTCAAATTTGTGCAAAACAAGTGGAAACAAGAAGAAAAAAAATAGTTGGGACAGAACAACCGTCCTGAGATGTGAAATTTGTTTTCGTTCCTTCCTATATCTTGTATCAGTAATGTTTCTATAAAGTCACTCTAAACAGTTACAACAATGATGTTTTATTTTCATGCTGGTCGAAGCCGGGGTCAAGCAGTTTTAATCACGGATACCATGGTTCTACATGTATATAGCTCATCTGAGCTAACAGGTTGCATTCTGAATTTTTCACCCTAGAGCTATAATCTGAACATTCTTGGAAGGTACCCACTAAATATTACTACAAATCAAAACCCTTGGCCGTTCAGAAAAGGAACTTTTCCTAATATGAGCACCCGGGTGGGAACACGTCTCACCCCAGAGCTATGATTTTATCATTCTTGGTAGAGATCAACTAGTTGAAGCCATTTGCCAAATTCAACAGTCACATGCCTTCTGGTTTCGGTCAAGTACTGTTTTGCTAATTTCTCTATTTTTGTACTATGACAACCAGAGTTCTGCGTAGAAATATTTTATTAACTTTGAAAATGTTTGATTAAAACCAATTTACTGACAGAAGAGATGCCATTTACAGAAATTGCGAACAGATGGGCAGATGTAAGACAACCTCTTACGATGACTGGTCATAGTAGCTTCCCTGAACCCTTAAGCGCAGGTTACAAGATGAAACGGGACATGATTGACTTGATATATATAACTTTCTGTTTTATATTCCTCTCAGGGCTACACAGTAAAGCTTGATATATACAACTTTTGAATCCTTATCTTAAACCCCAACAACTATTCTGCGAAACTGTCAAAATGTAGATAGTTGTTTCTTTATGCATTGTTGTGTGTTACATCTTTTGGATGTCTGATATCCCATAACATGGTCTCATTGTCATAACGTGTATCAAATTTTCAACCTCTTTTGTTTTTCGCTCCTTTTCACAATTATATTTTTGACATTACTGTGTGCCATGGGTCATGACATTCAAAGAAACTTGCCTTGGAAAAAGTTGTACCTATTAGGACATGTTCTATTCAAAACTGTGTTGGACCCATCTCCAAAAGCTTCTACATGACCTATCATGATGCATGATATCAAATTTGTATCATGTAGTCAGGCTTTTAAGTTCAGGAAAGCTCAAAATATGCACAGATGTACATACCATGTTTTCTTTTTCTGCAATATTTATGGATTTGCTTTTCAAAATCTAAACTCTACAAAAAATGTTTTCCAAAACCTTGGCCAGGAAGTTTTAAATATATTCTTTTTTTCCGAGTTGTGCAAAATTGCTAGCTTTCTATCTTAAAAGATACATTTCTGTGTAGATATTGAACATGAGCATCCGATAGCTACTTGACAGTAGTAGGTGCATACCTGGTTTTATCATATGACGTCGCGTCTGAGAGTGTAATAACGCCATGTAATATTTTCGATAATCCACTAGTGGATTAAATATGCAAATTAGCTAGATACGTCCCGTAACGTTACATGTACGACGTCCTTAACGACGTCGCGTTTACTAATGGCGGAATATTGATATTTTTGTAAACAATGGTGAATAAAATACGTTTTAAATGTCATATGATAAATAGAATCTTGCATTCGTGTTCATGTATTATTGAATTTATTAAACTCGTTGAGGAAACGGGATAAAATGCTCGGCAAAGCCTCGCATTTTATCCCTTTTCCTCAACTCGTTTAATAAATTCAATAATACATGAACACTCATGTAAGATCCTTTATATATACTGTATAGGTCTAGGGGTGGTTGGGTGAGGTGAAGGTGTCGCGTAGGCTGTATCTTTCGCCACTTGGGCGCCCAACTTATATTGACTTACAGTTGGGCAAGTTCTCATCACATGAACAAGTCCGTGAAACGAACATCCCTCTAAACCCCACTTTATATATAGAAAATTGGGGTTACGGGAGTAAACATTATTTTTCTTATTTCAGCTCCAAGACATATGTTGTGGGCACTCGTTAGGACCACCTGAATGAGGCGGTTCTAACGAGCACAAACAAGCTATGTTGTCTGTACGAATAAGAAAAATATTACGCATTTTCATCGGCAACACTCCGACCAGTCCATGATTCCAGTCCAGAGTCTATAGATAATCCTCTTACGTAACACACCGACCAGTCCATGATTCCAGTCCAGAGTCTATAGATAATCCTCTTATGCAAAACACCGACCAGTCCATGATTCCAGTCCAGAGTCTACAGATAATCCTCTTACGCAACACACCGACCGGTCCATGATTCCAGTCCAGATTCCATAGATAACCCTCTTCCGCAACACTCCGACCTCACAGCGACAAGAAAAACGCGGCTATTTTCTATAAATAACCATTACCTGAATTTCCCACAAATCAGTGATAGTCACACGGACTTTAGCACTGAAGAGCTATTTGCACTTTTTAACTTTGGATCGATTGATAAATAATGGACAAAAAAATCGACCCAAAAATTACGCCGACATTCACTTTCATGTAGCAATATTTAAAACATCTAATAAAGTGACAAGCAGAGGCAAACAGAGGCATGGCAATGCTGCAGAAAATATTGGCCTACTCGAAAAGGGTATCCCTTTCTATTCCATTGATATTTAAACATGTACATACGGCCCGCCAAAAGTGACTTGGAGAAATAGATTGGGTTGCATGATGCTTCCGCGCAGAGCTGAAACCTACCGCACATGGGTATTGGTAAACCGCTTAGAGGGTCTAAGCCTCTCCAGGCAAAGCAGTGAGAGTCGGGCCGTCCCTCCACTTTGGTTTTTGGGCGGCAGGACTTAACATGTCATTTCATCTCAATGTCGAGTAAAAGTCCCGCAAAAGTGGAAGCAAGTTCAAGGAACGTCTCAAAAATGACCTAAATAGTCTGGACGGGGACATAAAACCTCACTTCAATCAAAACAGGAACTTCTTCACCTCCCACTTAAGGGGAATGGAAACATCTTCAGGCGAGGCAACTCAACCAAAAGTATTTTAGTCTCCCACGTCAATAGGGGTCAACTCTTGAAGAAAAGAACTTGCTCATGAGGAGCAAATTCTTTCCTTTCAGAGTAGACACCCTTTTCAGTGGGACAGCACTTATAGGAAAGTGAACAGGAAGTCCCGAAAGTTATCTCCCTTTGAAAAAACTGGCGTAAAAAACTGCCAGGTGTTACAATTCCTCTTGAACGGTTACTCACGGTACTGTTTTCTTGTAGAACATGTCACACCTTTTCAGAATCGAAGAAAATGTAATTAACACGGAGCAGGGCAAAGCCTGCAAGATCATTTATGCGCCATCAAGGGCTCAGATCAGCCTGCGCTGTTCAAAGTCTTTCCTTGTCGACATTAGCCTTCTACTACAAAATCTAGGCCAATTATAAAGAGATACGGAAATGGTTTACTCAGACTTGGTGGATGCGCACATCCCGAAAAAGCCTATATAATTTTGCCCCCCCCCCCCCCACACACACACCTCGAAAACCACTTTTATATATTAAAACTAGGGGTTGCAGGGGTAAACCTGATTGTTTTATCATTTCCACTCTAAAATATCGTCGATTATGGGTACTCGATGAGGCGGTTCTAACGAGTACCCACAATTTATATTTTGAGCAGAAATAAGAAAGTATAACAAAATTTTCATCTTAAAATTTCCATTTTTTCGGCGATAAAGTTTACTGTATTTGTATAGGCGTGTTTTCTTTCGAACATTTTGACACGTTATTGCTTAACTTTCTTCACTGCGTTCCTAACTAATTTCCCCAGCGATTCGAAAAACATATGACAAAGTCTAAGCGCGACACGCTGAAGTAAGCATTCTAACCATGGCGCTCCCTCGAGTAAAAGGAAAGTATTCCAGTACTACCATGTGTGCGTTAATCCACGTAAGTTTTATCCTGTAAAATACTTCCTTATACACTGTGTAAGCTGGGTAAAGGGAAAGAGCTTTATAAAATAATTATTAGGCCCTGAAATGATATTCACAAATATATATATAGCGTTTATGTAAACGGGCTTCCGATTGGCCGACAAAAGCCAAACAGTCGTAGAAACTAAACTTCAGTGCAGCGCAACAAACTTCGAGGCATGATGTGTCGACTACAATGTGCTTTTTAACTTGGCTCAAAGCCCATTTAAAGATACTAGGCACGAAATCCATGACATGTGGCTGTTGACCAATCTCTGTTTCAGTGAATGGGCATCAACTCGCAAAAAGCACCTGTGCATTACGACTGACAGCAACTTAACATGGAAAGGGCAAATTAATCAGGTTTACAAAAACGTCAGTCGTATACTGACATTAATGCATCTTTTATCGAAATACATAAACCAAGAATCCCTCAAATTATATTATAATTCTTATGTTAAATGACAGTTACTTTCCCACAAATTGGCCAATTGGGTAGCCAAAACAAAAAGACACAAGCGACACACAAACCCAAAGACAAACTACAACAAAAATAAACCCGATAGAAAAAAACGGTTTTGAACGGTCAGTGAAAAAAATTCACTGTCTGTGTCTGTGTGTGCGCTTGTGTGTGTGTGTGTGTGTGTGTGCGCTTGTGTGTGTGTGGGGGGGGGGGCTCAAATCAATTTTACGCGGACGCAATCCTCGTCCTTACTTTGGTTGCGATTTAGACAAATAATTTGTTCAGTCCGCATGAAGGCTTCCTAACTCCTCAGTGCAACATCTCCGAGAACACAAACATTTTAAAAATCAGGTACCAAACAACATTACATAAATCAAATTTTAATTTCAAGTAAGCCGTTACGCTTGAACCATCATAGAATCGGAGACCTGACCTTTCGGCGTGCAATTAAAGAGAGAAGCAACGTTATCAACTGTTATTGGATTAACCACCATGCATGCAGTCTGACGTATAACATTTATGTTGTATCCAATCCTTTTATATCGATGGATGCTTCTACGAAATAAGGGTCTGAAGTCATTGCAAGTATATATTTTTCTAAATGTATATACTGAGTCACCATAAAATTCGGGTTCCGATACACCTTGTTGCAGAAGAGATTAAGGTCCAACATTGCATTTTGAAACGAAATCGGAATAACGTATATAAAGCATAGAAAAGGCATTGCGTAGTTTATGATACCGATAACCCTGATTAAGAAGTTTAGCAGTTAACAATTTATTACTTGTGTTGAGGTCAGATACATGACTAGACACTCTGGCAAATCGAATTAATTGCGAAATATGAACGCCTTAGGATACCACACGAACATCACCATCCAAGAAAGGAAAATTTACAATCTCAAAATCAAAATTATCGCATTTGTCATAAATTTTGCAGGAAAGAAACCAATCTACAATAGATAGATGTAAATCCATAAACGAGGCCTTGGGATCAGAAGAATTTGCTTTATTTAACTGAAAGTCTGAGGGATAAATTGACAGATCAAACCATCATCCAAATATCAAGCTGTCTAGCTAAAGGCTTCAGTGATTTCAGGTTGGTTTTCAACGGAAAGGGACGTCATGAAAAGTAGAAGTAAAACAAAGATCAGGAATTGATACAATTAACTTACTCCATCCATAAAAGACACCAAAGGGAAAGAAATACAAACATTAAGCGACCAGACCATAATGGAAACCTAAACAAAGGAAGGCCATATGGACAGTTACTTTCCCACAAAATGGCCATATGGCCATCCAAAATTAAAAGACACAAGTGATACACACAGTAAGTAACAAACAACAGCATAAATAAATCGCCACAGAAGAGCCGCCTTGGAACGGTCAGTGGAAGGTTTCCACTGGGGGGGGGGGGCTTAAATCGATTTTACGTGGCCACAATCCTCGCCCTTACTTCCGTCGCGATTTAGACAAATAATGTGTTCAGTCCGCATGAAGGCCTCCTAACTCATCAGTGCAACATCTCCGTGAACACAGAAATCAAAGAACCACAGAGGTGAGACAACGGTGAGGACTCGACAGCAAGAAACCACTGAAATGCTGGAGCAAAAGAAAACCAACAGTTAGACTCCGATGAGCCCGACCAGAGACAGAGCATCAGGCACCAACCAACATTATCTCTATAATTTTCAATAAGCCTTTACGTTGGAGCCGTCATAGAATCTGAGGCCTGACCCACCGGCGTGCAATTAAAGAGGGAAGCAAAGTTGCCAACCGTGATTGGGTTAACTACCATGCATGCAGTCTGTCGTATAATATCCATGTTGTACCCAATCTTTTTATATCGAATAATGATTTTACGAAATTGGGTGCTGAAGTCATTGCGGTTATATATTTTTCTGAATTTATATACTAAGTCACCATAAAATTCGGGTTCCGATAGACCTTGTTGCAGAAGAGATTTAAGTCCAATATTGAATTTTGAAATTAAATCAGAATGGCGTCTATAAAATTTTGAAAAGGCTTTGCGTAGTTTATGGTACCGATAACCCTGATTAAGAAGTTTAGCCGTTAATAATTTATTACGAGTGTTGAAGTCAGTTACATGACTACACACTCTAGCAAATCGAATTAATTGCGAAATATAAACGCCATAGGATGGCGCACGAGGAACATCAGGATCCAAAAAAGGAAAATTTACAATCTCAAAATCAAAGTCATCGCGTTTATCATAAATTTTGCACGAAACAAATCCATCTACAATAGATAGATGTAAATCCAAAAACGGGGCCTCGGTATCAGAAGAATTTGCTTTATTTAACTGAAGTTCTAGGGGGTAAATCTGACTGATCAAACCATCAAAATAGGTATTATCAATATTTAATAAATCATCTAAATATCTAGAAGTAGAGCTAAAAGCTTCAATAATTTCAGATTGGTTATCAATGGAAAGCGACAAAATGAAGTCTCTTTCATAACAATACAAGAACAGATCAGCCACAAGAGGTGCGCAATTAGTACCCATCGGAATACCCACAATTTGTCTAAATAACTTAGTACCGAATCTAATATAAATATTGTCAAGTAGAAAGGTGAGGGCATCACACACTTTCTGACATGACCAAAGTGTATGATTCTTATGCTCTTTAGAAGTGAAAAATGCATTTCTGACATTACATGCAAGATAGAGAGAATCTTCTCTGTGAAAAGCCCATTCAATTAAATCATTAAGCTTTTCTTTTATAAGATTATGAGGAAGTGTAGTGTAAAGAGTGGAAAAATCGTAGGTAGACAGACTAGAAGCACGAAACTGTCTAGATTTCAATTTATTTAAAACCTCATTCGAATTTTTTATAGACCAAAACAGATTTATTCCTGATCTTTCAAAGACTTTATCACAATATTTAATTACATGCGTTTTAATAGCAGTCAGACAGGAAGTTAATAATTTAGAAAGTTCAGTGGTAGTGCAAGGACTAGAATTTGCAATAAACCGTGCTTTGTAAGGTTTTTTATGAAGTTTTGGTAACCAGTATAGCGTAGGAAGCTTGTCTTGGCCTTCGTTAACACACACAGCAAACTTGGTGGCTGAAAGACAAACATGTTTATCTACTATAGTTCTCTCTTCAGCCAAAGGCTGAAGTTCATAGGCCTTAGTACCACAAAGCTCCTGCTTAAGCGTGTTAACATAGTGGAGCCGTCACACAACGACGACGTTGTTAGCGGCCTTGTCTGCAGGGGCCAAAACAAACTTCTTATGAAATTCTTGAATACCTAGTTTAAGATGACGTAAAGACGTCTTGGGCTTAGGAGGTAATAAGTTAGTATTTTGAGAATAGAAAGAAATGCGTTTATTCACTAGTCTTAAAATGCTATGTTTCCAGTCCTTTAGGGCTTTATACTCAACATACTCTCGCTTACACCATCGATTACCGAATTCATTCAAGGAAGCAGCGATTTCATCTCTACATTTACTGAAATCAATTTTAGAAGGAAACCGATATTTCGGTCCTTTAGAAATTATATTCCTTATCCTAGAATCAGGAATAATTTTCAAATTGCCAGTAATTACATGACCAGCAGCAGGATAGCAATACTTTGAGTTTTTACAATCACATGAATCAGGAGTATTAGTATCAATATCAAGATCTGAAACAAGTTTATTGAAATTAAAAATGATAGATCTTACAGGTTTGTTATATTTATAGCAAATTATAGGTGTTTCAGTATTTTGAAAATAAGCAGGAATGGAAGAAAGCACCGATCTCTCACGGAAGATACTGGGCAAATCTATAAAATCCATACCCTTATTAATGAAGGATATTTTGAAGAAATGACGTTTATGATTAATTTCAGAATCAATGTAAGGACGGAGAGTATGCTGAGTATAGCCTCTAGTTAAGAGAGCCGCATCATATAACTGATGAGAACTATCGTAGAATTTATTCGCCTCGGTGTCCAGAAGACGTAAAACAGAAACGGGTAATGAACTTAAAAATGAAAGCATAGAGTGGCGTCCATGATTTAATAATATAATTGACAGTCACTTCAGTCTAGTATTGTTTCGTTTAAACGCACGTGATTTACGTTTAAAGTTACCATTTTTCCTGGTGCCGTGAGATCTTGTTCTGCGTTGTCAACATTCCAGGAGTGAGAAAATATCAAAGTCCGGCATTCTGGAAATATTACCCTCATGAAGTCTCTTTAATAACAAAACAAGAACATATTAGCCACAAGGCGTGCGCAATGTGTACTCATCGGAATACCCATAATTTGTCTAAATAACTTGGTTCCAATTTTATGTAAATATTGTCCAGTAGAAAGGTGGGGGCTTCACACACTTCCTGACATGACCATAATGTATAATTTTATGCTTTTCAGAAGTAAAAAAAAATAAAAAATAAAAATTAAAAATAAGAACAAAAAGGAAATTCTTACATTACATGCAAGATTGAGGGAATCGTCTCTACTAAATGTCAATTAAAAATCATTGAGTGTTTCGTTTTTAAGACCACGAGGAAGTGTAGTGTAAAGGGTGGGAAACAGTAGACAGACTTGAAGTAGGAAAACGTCTGGATTTCAATTTTTTAAAACCTCATGATAATGTTTTATAGACCAATACAGATTTCTCCCTGATCTTACAAAGTAGAAGTAAAACAAAAATCAGGAATTGATACAATTAACTACGCCAACCACCAAAGACACCAACGGGAAAGAAACACAAACATGAAGCGACCAGACCATAATGGAAACCTAAACAAAGGAAGGCCATAAAGACAGTTACTTTCCCACAAAATGGCCAAATGGCCATCCAAAATAAAAATAAAAACCAAAAACGAGTTCCTTTAAGAGCAATGAAAACAATCATAAGAAAGAAAATGGGTCATACTACGCAGCCTCGGCCAACAAAGCCCCACCAGCGACCCTGCAACGATCCGGCAAAGAAAGCCAGAGGAAACATACTGCAATTTTGCGAATTTCGAATAGGCAGTCGATTCAAAGACTGATATAAATCAAAATGGGGTCCAAATAATTAAAAGCCTGTCTAGAATATGAGTCTAAACCAATAATTCATTTCTGATTTCTCAGAATATTCCCGCCGATCTCAAAGGACCACAAGTAAAATATAAACTGCACTATGGTTGACGTATGGGGAAACGTTTTACGGCCGCCACACGGCACAACACCAGCTGCAGTGAAGACAAATAAAAACCAAAAACAAGTGATACACACAGTAAGTAACAAACAACAACATAAATAAAACGCCACAGAAGAACCGCCTTGGAACGGTCAGTGGAAAGAATTCAAAAGGGGGGCTTAAATCGATTTTACATGGCCATAATCCTCGCCCTTACCTCTGTCGCGGTATACACTAATTTTGTTTAGTCCGCATGAAGGCTTCCTAACTCATCAGTGTAAGATCTCCGAGAACATACAACTCAAAAACTACAGAGATGAAACAAGGCTGAGGACTCGACAGCATACAACAACAGAATTGCTGGAGCAAAAGAAAACCAACAGTTAGACTTTGTCACAATATTTAATCACAGGTTTTGGATGACAGTAAGACATGAACGTGATATTTTGGAAAGTTCAGGGGTGGAACAGGAGCTTGAACTTGCAATAAACCGTGCTTTGTATGGTCTTTTATGAAGTTTAGGTAACCAATATAACGTAGGAAGCTTGAACACATACGGCAAACTGGTGGCTGAATAACAATTGTGGTCATCAACTACAGCCCTCTCTACAACCAGTTCATAGGCCTTAGTACCACCAAGCTCTTGCTGAAGAGCGTCACCATAATGGAGCCGTCAAACAACGACGACATTGGTAGCGGCCTTGTCTGCTTGAGCCACTTCGAAAGAACTTCTTATGAAAATCTTGAATACCTAGTTTAAGGTGACCTAAAGAAACCTTAGATGGATGGATGGATGGATATTTTGTTTAAAGACGCTCAACCCTAATAGGGCATATAGCGTCTAAAAATAATTAGGTTTTAGATATAAAATTGTTATTGAAGTTTAAAAGTTAAAATATTAATGATTACAGTTTGTTAAAAAGTCCGATTTCTTTAAGAAAATTGATTAATTGATAAGATGGTATGTCATTAAAAATATTTTTCATTGTTGTAACATCAAAATATTTTGAGCGGATATGATAAAATTCTACTCATGAAATGAGAAAGTGATTAACTGTGAACGGTTCGTTACAGGATACACAGAAAGGTGCTTGTTCGTTTTGTAATATGTAAGAATGAGTTAGTCTTGTGTGTCCAATACGGCATCTGGTAATTTTAGTCTGGTCTTTCCTACTGTAATTTGAGAAAGAGCATTTACTGTGAAAATTAGGTTCTATTTTGAATAATTTATTATCGGTTTCTTTTTCCCAAATAGATTGACATTTGTTTTTGATATATTTATTAATGTTAGATTTAAAATCTGAAAAAGGAATTTTAAAATTTGTAACATGCAAAGATAAAGCAGATTTAGCTTCTAAATCCGCCAACTCATTTCCACGAATATTGATGTGACTGGGAATCCAGCAGAAAATAATCTCCTTGGAGAGAGAAAGATAGTTGAATTTTCTTAAAATTTGTTGAATTAAGGGATTTCTGTGATGTTGATCTTTAAGAGCCTTTAGAACTGAAAAAGAATCTGAAAAAATGATAAATTGTTTTTCATACTGATCTCTAATATGATACAGTGCAACACCAATTGCTTTCGCTTCAGCAGTAAAAATAGAGCTATTATCGGGTAATCTAATGCTATCAGTGAAATTCGGACTAATGACAGAACAAGCAACTTTCTCATCTTGTTTCGAACCGTCAGTGTAAATGGGAATGTGATGTTTAAAATTGGATTTGATTTCTAAAAATTTGTTCTTAAATATATGCGATTCTACTTCGGATTTTTTATTTTTTTCCAAATCTAAAATTATCATTGGTGGATTCAACACCCATGGTTCTTTCCATGGAAAAGAAAACGATTGTATATTTTTAGCTCGTCTGTTTTTTTTTTTTTTTTTTTAAAAACTTTCGAGCTATTGTCATCACTCCGGCGTCTGCGTTGTCGTCCTGCGTCGTCCTGCGTCGTTCCAAAAAAACTTAACCTTGGCTATAACTTAAAAAGTATTAGACCTAGCCTCATGAAACTTCATACACACACTCATCATCACAAGAGCTACATTTTGACAAAGGACAATAACAACATTGTTGATTTTGGCTGAATTATCTCCCCTTTTCCAATTTTTTTCTGAAACACATTTTTTGCTCTCATTTTAATACTATTCACAACAGAGCCTTCAAACTTCACATGAATGTTCCTTGGGACAAGACCTTTTCAGTGATACCACACTTTTTGATCTCTGACCTTGACCTTTGACCTATTTTTTCGAAAATTTAACCGAAAACCTTAACCTTGACCATATTTCCAAAAGTATTTGGCCTACCTTCATGAAACTTCATACACATACTCACCATCACAAGAGCTACATTCCCTACAAGTTTTATAACTCCATCTTGCAATTTGATTGCTCTTGTTTGACTTAGAACTTTGGTTTTCTAAAAGAAACTGCAGACAAGCGTTGGCACCCGCATGCGGTGCTCTTGTTAATATTTATATTGGCTTCTTCGAGTAACGGTTTTATTCTCAGGCCAAGAGGTTTTATAGCAGATGGTTTGTTATTGTAGAATCTTTCATAATTTGGATTAAAAACCGAGTCATATGCTGAATTTCGTGGATTAGCAGCTAATTTGGTAGCATATTGAAGAGACAATTTCTCTCTTCTTACATAAAGTGATGGTTCATTTGATTCAGCATAAAGACTTTCAATAGGTGAAGTGCGAAATGCACCTAGTGCTAGACGTAAACCTTGATGATGTACAGTATCCAAAGATTTTAAATAAGATTTCCTAGCAGATCCATAGACTATGGAACCATAGTCCAATTTGGAACGAATTAAAGATCTATAGTGATTTAAAAGAACAGTGCGATCTCCTCCCCAGTCGGAACTGGACAGGACTTTAAGAATATCAAGAGCTTTTAAACATTTAGCTTTCAAAGCTTTGATATGAGTAATAAAAGACAATTTGCTATCAAATAAAAGACCCAAAAACTTCGCCTCAGTGACGACTGGAATTGGACTGCCGTATATTGTTAAAACTGGATCTAAATGCAACTTTCGAATTTGGCAGAAATGAACACACTGAGTTTTTGTTTTAGAAAATTTAAAACCATTTTCTGTTGCCCAAGTTTCTATATTATTTAAACACCTTTGGAGTTTAAATTCAATGGTTTCCATATTTTTGGAACGATAAAAAATTCCAAAATTGTCAACAAAAAGCGAACAATCTGGGTCTTTTACAAATTTAACTATATTATTAATTTTTATGCTGAACAAGGTTGGTGATAAAATACTACCTTGTGGTACACCTTGTTCTTGATCAAATGTGTCCGATAATGTATTTCCTATGCGAACATTAAATGTTCGATCGGACAAGAAATTTTGAACAAAAAGTGGCAATCGGCCTTTAAGGCCCAAGTTGTGTAAATCTTTCATGATGCCATATTTCCAAGTCGTATCATAGGCCTTTTCTAGGTCATAGAATACAGCTACGACATGTTCTTTTTTTATAAAGGCATCACGTATAAACGATTCTAAGCGAATCAAATGATCATTAGTAGAGCTGTTTTTTTTCTAAAACCAGCTTGAAATTTAGTGATAAGCTGGTTTGATTCTAAGAACCAAACCAGCCTATCATTAATCATTCTCTCCATTGTTTTACATAAGCAACTTGTCAAAGCAATAGGTCTGTAATTAGTGGCTTCATTATGATCTTTATTAGGTTTCGGAATAGGAATAATGGTAGCTTTTCTCCAGTTTTCAGGGAATTTTCCAGTGATCCAAATATCATTCAGAATATTTAATAATGTTTCCAATGCCTTGTTGGGTAAATGTTTTAAAATTTGATAGTGTATGTCGTCAGGACCAACAGCAGTATCATGAGATTTATGGAGAGCATCTAATAATTCTTTAGTAGTGAAAGGTAAATTATATTTTTCATGATTTAATGAGGAAATATTTAATTTTTTTTTCTCTTGTTCTTGTTTAATATTTTGGAAATTTTTTGAATAATTTAAGCTAGATGAGTTTTTCTGAAAATTTCCCCCCAAGGCATTAGAAATGTCTTTAGCCGTTGAACACATATTTCCGTTCGATTTGATATGGACATGTTTATTTGATTTGTTTTTGCCACTAATTTTTCGAATCATGTCCCATATTTTCTTAGTTGGTGTTCTGGTATTCAGTTTGGAGACGTATTGCTGCCAAGATGCTTTTTGGGCCGATTTTATTGTTTTGCGAGCTTTAGCTCGCATGTGTTTGGCATGGATAAGATTTTCTTTTGTTGGTTGTTTATTGAATTTTCGTAATGCAGATTTTCTTTTATTGATTGAAGTTTTAACTTCGTCATTAAACCAAGGTCGGTTTCTTTTTGAAAAAGTCGAGGATTTAGGAATACATTTTTCAGCAATATCAATCAATTCATCAGTAAAATCTTGTATATCACTTGCAGTTTTAAAAAGTTCAGGGTCGAGTTTTTCATTACATAATTGATTAAAATTTTCCCAATTTGCTTTACTCAAATTCCATCTGGGGTGACGATCCTCATGGGTCGATGCAATTTCTTCAATTACTATCGGAAAATGATCGCTTCCATGGAGATCGTCCACAACAGACCAATCAAAATCTAGATAAATATTTGGAGAGCAAATTGAAAGATCTAAAGCAAAATAATTTCTTGTGGGAGAATGAAGATATGTTGGTTGTTTATCGTTAAATAAACATAAATCATTTTCAGCAATAAAATTTTCTATTTCTCCTTTGTCATTTGTATCCGAGCAACCCCATATTTTGCTGTGACTATTAAAATCTCCTAATAGTATATAAGGACTAGGTAATTGATTTGTTAAATTTTCTAATTCTTTTTTAGAAAAATTATAGTGTGGTGGAAGGTAGACAGAACAAATCGTTATGGATTTGGATAAAGTGACGTTTACAGCAACAGCTTGCAAACTAGAGTTTACATCTATCTTCCTATGAGGAACGTCAGATTTTACCAGGATTGATGTACCTCCTGATGCCTTCTGATTATCCGTTGTAAAATGATTGTACAAACTGTAACCTTTGAAATTAATATTATCTGTAGTTTTCAAAAAAGTTTCTTGGAGACAAATGACATTAGGAGAAAAAAGTGTAGTTAAAATTAAAAGTTCGTTAAAATTGGCTTTCAGTCCTCGACAATTCCATTGAATTATTGACTTCTTATCCATGGTTGAATGGAGAGAAGATTAAAACAAGGAATTTAATCTTTTATCTTTTATTAGGCTTTGAGAACGTGGAGGGATCAACGTCCAACTCCATGTCCTCAAGGGCGACGTACTGATTAGCCAGTTCTACTGGATCAGCAGACGCCCCTTTACTGTTTGGGTTTGATCCTTTATGCTTTTCTTTGCCATTTTTTTTTTTCTTTTTGATCTGCTGTCCCCGACGTGGATCGGGAGTGAGATCTGCTAGAATGTTTACCGTTAGGTTGTGAACTGGTCTGTGAAGTTTGTCTAGATTCTGTTCTTGAATGATGAGTAGATGTAGTAGGTTGTGACGATGTAGTAGGTTGTGAAGATGTAGGTTGTGACGATGTGGTTTTGGGTTTTACAGAAGAGGTAATAACTTTAGAATGGGGTTTAATTTCAAAATCTTTCTCATTAAATTGTGTGGGTGTTTCTTTTGTTTCAGGTTTGCTGGTAAGGGATTGTACAACTTTGGCGAATGTGTTTTCTGGTTTGTTTTGTTGAATTTTCTTTGCTTCCAAATAGGTGACGTTTTGTGTAACCTTGATTTTCATGATTTCTTTTTCTGTTTTCCAAACGTTACAGACATTGGATTTAGACAAATGATCTTTTCCGCAGTTCACACATTTTGGAGAATTCTTGCAGTTGGTAGTGTGGTGGTCGGTACCACCACACTTCTCACAAACAGATCCGTCAGGGACAGTACAGTCGTTTTCGTGGTGTCCAAACCTCTGACAATTGAAACATCGAAGAGGATTGGGCACGTAAATGTCAACCGGTATTATCCTGTAAAATATTTTCAGTGACTTCGGCAAGGAAGTAGTGTTGAATGTTAGAAGTAACGTATTTGTGTCAATGAGTTTTCCATCTTTTTTAATTTTAAATCGATTGCAGGCCATTACTCCTTGATCTTTGAGATATTCGACGATGCTAGTTTCAGATTCTTGTTTTAACATTCTGTCACGGATAATACCTTTGCAAGAATTTAGTGTTTTATGCTCCGTGACAGAGACATTCAAATTGAAAAATTTATTTATTTTGAGTAGATTTTCTGTTTGAGATTTCCTGTTAGTTTCGACCAAAAGAGTTCCATTTTTTAATTTTTTTGACGTTTTTTGGAGTTCCTATAATTGATTCAATTTGTTTTTCGATAATGAATGGTGACAGAGTGGTAATGGCCTTTTCTTCCTTGCTCGATATCACTAAAAATCGAGCGAAATTTTCATTGGCTTTAAAATTGAATGTTGTCGGTTCGGGGTCGTCATCTGATAGGTCTACAAATGCTCTTTTTCTAGTGTTGGATCCCATGGTGATAATAAATGATTCGATAGCTATGCGCCCCACCCTCCTTGGAGCCCTACAAGGGGACGTTTAATGGAAATGGATCTCCTATTTCCAACGCCAAGGCTACATTGCTATTATACTCGATGACAGGACCAGAGTCCTTCCGCTCCACTTCTGTTTTATGACTCCCAACTATGCACCAAGATTTCAATGAAAAAATGAGGAACAGTTGGGACCCATCCCCACCCGTATTCTCTCCCTCACAGAAGTTTCGGCTGAAATTCCCCAGAACAAGCCCACCGATTAATCCATCAGCCGCCGCCCATTAAATAACACTCAAAGATAGAGGAATAAAACAAAATTACACCCGGTTTGTACCATAAAGATACGTAAAAAAGAAAGAAGGAAGATAAGGACAAGCTGTGCGATTCTAGAGCTTGGCACGACTGAGCCGATTGATTCAGGCCGGATCTAGCCCAAACCCCTCGTCTATCTGAAATATGGGCCAAAATGATGTGTTGAAAAGCTGGAGATCCCTGGGCTTTTCTCAGTCATCAGGATCCCTTCTTCCAGCATACGAGACGCCACTCACGGCAAACAAGTGGCTCCTGTTTCAACAAGGAATTTCATCCCCATTCACTACAGAAGGAAAGTGATCTGTATATTTTATTCCCTACAGACAAGGGAGGCCGAAAACGTTTGCTTAAATAAAAGCTTGGCTCTGAAAACAGGAGATTCTTTGCTAAATATGAGATCCATGATTATGGTAAGAAATTATTGAGGTGAAAAGTTTCAGAGAGAACAAAGGATTTTATAAACTAACAAAGAATAAAGCTGTGTAAGATGATGACGAACACTTCAGAACATCGTGATAAGTATCCAATTCTGTTAACATTGATGTAACATAAAATAACTTTGGGGTAACATGAAATGACACGTTACTTATCTAATAACGTATACAAAATGCATCTTTCATTGATGTGCAGAGTGAAGGAGCATGAAAAAGTGACACATACACAGTACAAACATATACAGATGAGATTTTCTTCTTTGCGGTGCGCGACCCACCAGCAATGATGATACACGTACAAATGCAGCGTGGTAGTAACATGAGATAGGATAGGTTTAAAAGGATATAGCTCGCGTAGTGATTTGTTAAAAAATTGGTAAGATGCATTTGAACAAATTGATTCACAAAATAATACCGGTCGAACGGACGATTGTTCTGTATGTTGGAGGCTTTTACCCAACTGCCACAGAACCTGAAGGCAGCCACCTATTTCGAGGCACCGGGTGGTCTCGGCAATGGGACTGTTTTCGGTGGGGTCTTACCACTCTGCCACACTCCCGAAGGCAGCCGCCATATTTCTACCCCCCGGGCAGGCGCGGGGCCAGAAAACTTAGATTTCGGAGGTTATAAGATAGAATTTTGAAAGTAGAAAGAACTACGTTTTATCACTATTTTCAGAATGCTAAGTTTCCATTCTTTTAGGGCTTTGTGTATACCGTACTCTCGTTTACACCATCGATTACCAAATTCATTCAGACACAAGCGATTTCTTCTCTACACTTATTGAAATCAATTTTAGAAGGAAATCGAGCTTTCGGGCCTTTTGAAACTATATTTCTTATCCTAGAATCAGAAATAATTTTTAAATTGCCAGTAATTATATGACCAGCAGCAAGATAGCAATACACTGAAATTGTACAATCTCATGTATCAGGAGTGTTAGCATCAATATCAAGATCTGAAACATGTTTATTGAAATTAAAAATGATAGATCTAACAGGTTTGCTGTATTTATAGCAAATCATGGGTGTTGTTTTTAAAAATAAGTAGGAATGGACGAAATCACCGAACTGTCTCGGCAGATACTAGGCAAATCTGTAAAATCCAAATCCAAGATATGTTTATGTAATGGCGTTTGTGATTAATGTCAGAATCGATGAAAGGACGATGAACATGCTAAGAATAACCTCTAGTTAAAAGAGCAGCATCATATAACTGATATTCTTGCACACCAGACAAGGAAATCCGCGATTTTACCCTGGGATAGAATTTTATGTTCTGACCCTGGTGTTCCGATCCCAAATCGAATATAATCGCGTGTTTGATAAATGCACTGGTTGATTACAACCTCATGCGCGGCGTCGTCATGCGTGACGTCACTAAACATTCCTGTTGTGTCATCACAAAATGGCAGACGTCGGTAACCGAAGTGACAGCAGCATTAAAAATTCGCAATAGAAATTGAAGGTATGCAAGAAAAAGAATCCAAAATGGGTGTGAGGGGTGGATAGAAAAATCCGTCCCTCGGGATCACTGTCCGGCATCACTCGGCAAGCCTCGTGATGCCGGACAGTGTCCCTCGGGACGGAGTTTTCAATCCACCCCTCACACCCATATAAGATTCTTATAACAACCGTCGTAGAATTTATTCGCCTCGGTGTCCAGAACTCCTGTTTAAATTCAAGAAAGCACACGAACACTATCAACTCCCACCATCACAGTGAGAGGACAAAGACTGCAACTAATATACAAGTTCACCTAACATGGCAGCACATTCTCAAGAGCCGTGCATATTGATGATGAAGTCAATGCCAGGATTACCAAAGCTAAAACAGCATGTGGTCGACAAAGGGGTAGTGTCTGGGATCGAAGTGGAATCAGGCTTGACATAAAGCTAAAAGTCTACAGCTAACACTATTATATGCATGTGAAACATGGACAGTTTACCATCGGATCACCAAAAGACTGAATAACTCTCAAAAAACTCTTAATGATTAAGTGGCAAGACAGGATTCCAGGCATAAAAGTTCTGAAAAGGGCAGGGATGCAGTGTATATAGTCCTTTGACACAGTTAAGATGGACTGGCCACGTTACCAGGATGCCTGAGGGACGGTTCCAAAAGAAAATCCTCAATGGAGAATGAGAAACAGACAAACGCTCCCTCGGTGATCAGAAGAAGCGCTACAAGGACACCCTCAAAGCCTCCCTTAAGGACTTCAAAATACCAACATAGTCGTGGGAACAAATCGCACAGGACCGAGTAAAGTGGCGAGTGGTATCGGTATCATAAACTACGTAAAGCCTTTTCTAAGTTTTATAGACGGCATTCTGATTTGGTTTCAACATTCAATGTTGGACTTAAAACACTACTGCAACAAGGCCTATCGGAACCCGAATTCTAGGGTGACTCAGTATATAAATTTAGAAAAATACATGCTTGTAATGACTTTAGTACCCAATTTTGTACAATCGTTCGCCGATATATAAAGATTGGGTACAACATAAATGTTATAAAACCGACTGCATGCATGGTGGTTAACCAAATCACGGTTGGCAACTTTGCTTCCCTCTTTGATTGCGCACCGGTGGGTCGGGCCTAAGATTATATGACGGTTCCGGCGTAAAAACATAAATGGAATTTTATTTTAGTATTCTTTATGATGGTTGGCGCCTGATGCTCCGTCTTTGGTGGGGCCCCTCGGAGTCTTACTGCTGGTTTTCTTTTGTTCCAGCAATTCTGTTGTTGTATGCTGTCGAGTCCTCAACCTTGTTTCATCTCTGTAGTTTTTTGTGTATGTTCTCAGAGATGTTACACTGATGAGTTAGGAAGCCTTCATGCGGACTAAACAAAATTAGTGTATACCGCGACAGAGGTAAGGGCGAGAATTATGGCCATGTAAAATCGATTTAAGTCACCAAGTGGAATTCTTTCCACTGACCGTCCCAAGGCGGTTCTTCTGTGGCGGCTTATTTATGTTGTTGTTTGTTACTTACTGTGTGTCTCACTTGTGTCTTTTTATTTGGATGGCCATTTGGTCATTTTGTGGGACAGTAACTGTCCTTATGGCCTTCCTTTGTTTAGGTTTCCATTATGGTCTCGTCGCTTATGTTTGTGTTTCTTTCCTTTTGTTGTCTTTGATGGGTGCAGTAAGTTAATTGTATCGATTCCTGATCTTTGTTTTACTTCTACTTTTCATCAGAAGGGGTGCTAATGAATATGAGGCAAAACGAATCGGCGAAGCAGAGCCGTCCAAATTCTAAGATGGGAAACTACACTTCAGAATCACCCCCACCCCCATCGAGGCTTGGAGAAATAAATTTGGCTGCAAGGTGCTTCAACGCAGAGCTGGAAGCGACCGCATATGAGAACTGGTAAACCGCTTAGAAGGTCTAAGCCTGTCCAGGCAAAGCGGTGTGAGTCGGATCAACTAAATATATGTACATGTATTTAAACTACAGTCGAACTCGAATAGCTCGAACACCTTTGGGACCTCGAAAATCTGTTCGAGACAGGGGGAGTTCGAGCCACTGAGGGTTACTGCAAGGAGGTATAACGAGATACTTTTGAACATCTTTTCGATGTTGTGTAATAAAAATGTATGCTGTGTGTTCTCATTAGAATCGCCTCATCGAGGCGATTCTAATGAGTACACACAGCATACATTTGTAAGATAAAAGACTAAAATCTCCTTAATTATCCCCAACTAGTTCTTATGTACATGATTTCGCTAAGGGCTCAAGGATGGGTTCGACTCATCCATGGTATACCAGCCATCAGTGTTCGAGCCATCGAAGTTCTACTGTATTTGCAAGAATGGCTGGGCCCAAAATTCAAAGATGGGAGAGAACACATCAGAAATTCAGGGATGAAAGGGATTATAATATTAAAAGCTATTACACTAGAAGCAGACAAATTGTAAATGTCTTTGCACACTTGGAGTTTAAATAATGTCACATTAAGCTTTTATTAACACCACTTTCCTTTCTAAATGCATTCGGCCTTGCAAAAATTTTGTCTGATGAGCCCGTTCACTGCACTTTCAATCAAAGCACTGACAGCACTGGTGGGTTAATTTTCACTGGGTATAGGCTAGGAAAATGGTCCAGAACGGGCTTTTAACTAAAAACATCTGTGTATTATGCAAACAGTATAGCTCATTGTCAGTTTGCCTTTTAGAAAGGCAATAATGTTTTCTTTTTTTTTTTTTTTTTTTTTTGTTGTTTTTTTTCTTCTCGAAAAGTTACAATTACATTATATTGCCACCAGCAAGTGCGGAAATCACACATCCCCATAGCGCACAGCGAAGCCGCTTGGGATGGTTGGATGAGGCAAAAGTGACGTGTATCTCGCGTCACTGGTGCGTTCAACTGACAGTTGTACGAGGCCAGCCGTCCTTGCAGCAGGTAAGGGTAGTGGGGGAGCATTTTTAATCCTTTCGTCACTGCCGTTAATTTTCCTCTTTCTTCACCGTCCCTTACTTAAGAAATGAATGTAATCATTTAACGTTCGTTAGAGTATGAACAAAATCGGATCAAGAGCAAAGTTTATGTGAACCCCGAACTTTGCTTGTCGGGTCACGAGCAAAGTTTGAGTGAATCACTAAAACTTTGCTCGTTCATACTTCAACGATTCGTTGAACCGAAAGGGTTCACTAAACTTTGCTTGTGATCCGATGTTGTTCATACTTCAATGAACCGTTAAATAAATTACCATTATAACCTACATTAATTACGAAAACAAACCTTTACAAATACAGTGTAACCTAATGGAAATATTTCAAGATGAAATATTGTGATATTTTTCTAATTTCTGCTCAAAATATAGTTTTACTAAAAAAATTCGGGTTCAAGGGGGTCAAAATTATATAGGCGTGTATTCGTGATGAACGTTATTTTCCATCCATTATATGACGAAAAAATTCTAGTTTGGGTGGGGTTGGGGTTAATGTGTGTGTGTGGGGTGGGGGGGGTGGGGGGCTAAAATTGAAACAAGAAAACAACTGTACGCAATTTTCCTGTTAACAGCCGAAGAGCGTCGTTGACGTCACAACATTACCTTCGTCCCATGATATTGTAGAGATTCATGGTTTAATGGTTTATCTTTGACGTCACTTAATGATGATGTGACGTCGCGTGAGTCAATGTATTCGTTGAGGTACAGTCAACCCTCTTTTAGAAGCCTCCGTGGTGTAGTGGTTATGTAACTCGCCTTGTAACCAAGGGGTCGCAGGATCAATCCCGCGCTTCTCCAAACTTTCGGATGAGTGTTTAAACCGAGGTCCCGTCTCCGTATGACCTTAGCTGTTGGTGAAACGTAAAACTACAAAACTCAAACGCAACCCTCTTTATACCGACATTCGTTATAACGGCAAAACTCGTTATAACGGCAATTTCAATGGAATGAATTCTTAGCTCAAGGCTAAGCCTCGATTCCGAGCGACGTGAGCTTCACTCGGGTTGGAATTGTCCAAATCGAAAGATTCTTGTAATTTAATACTCCGAGAAACAATGTTGCAGATATTTGTTAGAATCGCCTTGCCGAGGGGATTCTAACAGATGTCTATAACATTTGTTTCTTGGAGTAATTATGTGGAAAAGACCTTTTACAACCTATCATCCTCCTAACTGGGATTCTTTATAACGGTAAATTCATTATAACGGCACAATAATAGGGAACAAATACTGCCGCTATAACGCGGGTCCTCTGTATCTCAATAGCTGACTATAGAGATTTTCTGTAAATACACTGGAATGTAAATATTTCTTATAGCTGCGATGGTGCACACAAATCCGTTAAATTCAAACCCATGAGAAATATTGCAAAGTGGTTCACTATGTTCTTGACACATTTTTCGTCATATTTGTCAAGTATTGAAAGCTCTGCAAGTGAATTTTGTTATGTAATATCTATTTATTGAGAGGCTTGGTTTGAATAAACATATCTGAGAATGTGCTAAACTTTTCATCCGCTGTTCAGAAGTCCCTGAGGATTACATTTGTGCGAGGATAACTTCATTGAGATTTTACGCCACCTTCAGCTAATAATTTGTAAATCAAATGTCGATTTCAGGAGTGCTACGACCGAGTACTAAAAATCGTGACTTCAATAACCCGTTCGGGACTCGAAATCAAGCCTGTGACCGAAAGCCTTTATGTCTGTGAAAAGCAGGGGTGGATCCAAAATTTTGGAAAAGGGGGTTCAACGTTACTAAAGGGGTTTCGAATTGCTCAGTTTAGCCGACATTGGCAGACATAAAGAACTCAAACATGAAAACTCTGCCGAGTGCTAAAACTTTATCAGCATTGCTTATTTCAAGTACAATTGAAGGGGTAAGTGCAAGAACGTGGCTTAGTCATAGAGAAGCTTACATGAGTGTTCATGTATTATTGAATTTATTAAACGAGTTTAGGAAAAGGGATAAAATGCGAGGCTTTGCGGAGCATTTATCCCTGTTCCTCAACGAGTTTGATAAATTCAATAATACATGAGCACGAATGCAAGATTCTATTTCTCATAGGACATTTAAAACGTATTTTATTCACGATCGTTTACAAAGATGTCAATATTTCGCCGTTAGTAAACGCGACGTCGTTAAGGACGTCGTACATGTAACGTTACGGGACGTATCTAGCAAATTTGCATATTTAATCCACTAGTGGATTATCGAAACTATTACATGGCGTTATTACACTTTCAGACGCGACGTCATATGATAAACATTTTTATTATTTTAGAAAAACGCTAAAAACGTAATATTTTGCAAAAGCTCCATAATTTTCATGGCTATTTTAAATTCATCGCAAGCAATTAATTTTTTCAACTATTCAATTAACAGTTAATATATCAATTGTTTATTCATCTACATGTATTAAGGTCGCCGTAATTGTTTTCGTGCATGGTCCTTGTGACCTTTCGTTGGGGACACCTGAAGGTTGTTGTGAAAATACACATGGTTTGAGAACAGTTTTGGTGTAACGTATAACTGTATTATTTATGTGAAAATTTTATGTGATGGGTTGAAGACGATGGAAGGAGATACAGTAGAACTTCGATGGCTCGGACACCGATGGCTCGTTTACCGTGGGTGTGTCGAACTCATACTTGAGCCCCTAGCGAACGCCTCTACAAAAGAATTAGTGGGGGATAATTAAGGAGATTTTTGTTTTTTATCTTGCAAATGTATGCTGTGTTTACTCATTAGAATCGCCTCGATGAGGTGATTCTAATGAGTACACATAGCATACATTTTCATTATAGAATACCGAAAAGATGTCTAAAAGTATTTCGTTATGCCTCCTGACAGTAATCCTCAGTGGCTCGAACTACCCCTGTCTCGAACAGATTTTCGTGGTCCCAAAGGTGTTCGAGCCATTGAAGTTCGACTGTATTGGTTCTGTTTGTGTCGCTAAGTTGTAATAGATTTACCCTATTTTGAGCCTCGCTGAATTTGTGCTGATGACTGCCGATAGGGCTGCCGATTCGGAGGAGATTATTGGAAATACGTGGAAAGAATTAATTGTTGAGTTTGAAGTTTTATATGCAATCTGCGCATATTAGTTTTTAGAAAAGTAGAAGTAAAACAAAGATCAGGAATTGATACAATTAACTTACTCCATCCATAAAAGAAACCAAAGGGAAAGAAATACAAACATTAAGCGACCAGACCATAATGGAAACCTAAACAAAGGAAGGCCATATGGACAGTTACTTTCCCACAAAATGGCCATATGGCCATCCAAAATTAAAAGACACAAGTGATACACACAGTAAGTAACAAATAACAACATAAATAAATCGCCACAGAAGAGCCGCCTTGGAACGGTCAGTGGAAGATTTCCACTGGGGGGCTTAAATCGATTTTACGTGGCCACAATCCTCGCCCTTACTTCCGTCGCGATTTAGACAAATAATTTGTTCATTCCGCATGAAGGCCTCCTAACTCATCAGTGCAACATCTCCGTGAACACAGATAATCAAAGAACCACAGAGGTGAGACAACGGTGAGGACTCGACAGCAAGAAACCACTGAAATGCTGGAGCAAAAGAAAACCAACAGTTAGACTCCGATGAGCCCGACCAGAGACAGAGCATCAGGCACCAACCAACATTATCTCTTTAATTTTCAATAAGCCTTTACGTTGGAGCCGTCATAGAATCTGAGGCCTGACCCACCGGCGTGCAATTAAAGAGGGAAGCAAAGTTGCCAACCGTGATTGGGTTAACTACCATGCATGCAGTCTGTCGTATAATATCCATGTTGTACCCAATCTTTTTATATCGAAGAATGATTTTACGAAATTGGGTGCTGAAGTCGTTTTAAACCATTTGAACATAAACGGATGATTATAAACTTTTGAAATAACGGAATTCCGAAATTCCCTTTTTTTGTTTATTACACCTCCTTGTAACTTTAAAATATAAATTTGCATTGCCTCCCTTGGCAAGTAATTTTATTTCTTATTTTTTATTTTATTTTATATAGTCTATATTTGGTATATCAAAATCGATTTAACAACCCCGAGAAAAGCACGTTTTATTATCGAAATACATACACAACTCACCTATATTAATTATCAAAAGACTTATAATTCACATGACTTCTCGTAAATTGATATATAGCCTCTTTGCGCTATTAGCGCCCAGCCTACTACATTCTCGGTTCAGCTCTCGGACGGTCCAGATCGTTTTCTCAGCATGCCTTTCTCCATGAAAGATTACCGTCTTCCAGAGCCACTTGTGGCTTTCTTGAAGTCATGCCGACTTCATGGGATGCCTGATGTGACCACAGGCCTTCAGCACCAGTGCGTCACTGTCAGCCTTCGCTGGGATCTGAGCACTCCTGCTCCAGCTAGACCCAAGAAGATAGTGAAAAAACAACAGCCAGCAGCCACGGAGAGACTACTACAAGAGACAGCACCGCCAACGGGGTTTCTCCATCCACCATCATCACATCATCGAGAACCAGCGCCGAGTCCGCACCGACACTGCAGAGACCGACACCTTCGCCTGCACCAGAGCCGTCCTCGCCAAAGCCTTCCCAACCAACACCGCCGGAGCCACCGAAGAAGCAGCGCCGCAAGACTTCTCCGAAAAAGCCAGCCTACCAACCGCTCGCGTCAGACATGGACTTCGTAACGATCGATCAGCATTTCCGGGTAGAAGACCACTACGACTGCCAAGCTGTCTGCCGCTACGGTGACCGCGACCTCTACGTGCTTAGCAGGAAGCCCACGGGTCGAACCTACCCATACGCGACAGAGTGCTACGCTTTCCAACATTTGGAGAACGGCATTCTGTACGGGTCAAGGTCATCGGATGCAGGGGACGACGAGTTCACCCAAGGAGCTCGGCGGTCTACAAGCAGCACTTCTGCACGGCCAAGCCGGTATGAGATGCTAAGAGATTGTACTAACGTCGGGATCCTTACGCACTCATCCTGCCTGCTGGTTGGGATTACGATTTGCGACCAGTCGTCTTCCTGGACCGCCAGCCGAGCGTTTTCCTGTTTGGAAACTTATATAGTAATGCTTTATTTGCAGCCTACGTCCGATGGCCAAAATCGCGCAGCCCCAAGACAGACCACCATTGACCTATTTTCTGCTCTCGAACACAGTAGAGAAATCCTGATCTACAGCCAAATTGGCACTGATTACTCTACAGTTTTGGCTCAATTTAGACCGGCCTTCAAAATTTCTAAAACTGGCAGTGCTTCACTTTCCTCGGTAAAGCACACAACGCGATTGACTCATGTTGGACAAACTGCCGCGATTCGCAGCCCACAAGCTCATAACTTAAGTCTCGCTTTGGAGCTATGGAGTTCTGTCCGCTACAACCGGGCAGACATAAAATGCCTTAACTTGAACGAACGAACGATATTAGAGCCCAGTTACATGTACCTACATGTATAAAAAGTAGAATTAAAACAAAGATCGGGAATCGATACAATTAACATACTCCACCCATCAAAGACGCCAAAGGGAAAGAAACACAAACACGAAGCGACCAGACCATAATGGAAACCTAAACAAAGGAAGTCCCACAAAATGGCCATATGGCAATCCAAAATAAAAAGACACAAGTGATACACACAGTAAGTAACAAACAACAACATAAATAACCCGCCACAGAAGAACCGCCTTGGAACGGTCAGTGGAAAGATTTCCACTGGGGGCTTAAATCCAGTTTACGTGGCCACAATCCTCGCCCTTACTTCCGTCGCGATATAGACAAATAATTTGTTCAGTCCGCATGAAGGCCTCCTACCTCATCAGTGCAGCATGTCCGTGAACACAAATAATCAAAGAACCACAGAGGTGAGACAACGGTGAGGACTCGACAGCAAGAAACCACTGAAATGTTGGAGCAAAAGTAAACCAACAGCTAGACTCCGATGGGCCCGACCAGAGACAGAGCATCAGGCACCAACCAACATTACCTTGAATTAGATCTCTCTAATTCTCAATAAGCCTTTACGTTGGAACCGTCACAGAATCTGAGGCCTGAACCACCGGCGTGCAATTAAAGAGGGAAGCAAAGTTGCCAACCGTGATTGGGTTAACTACCATGCATGCAGTCTGTCGTATAACATCCATGTTGTACCCAGTCTTTTTATATCGAAGAATGATTTTACGAAATTGGGTGCTGAAGTCATTGCGGTTATATATTTTTCTGAATTTATATACAAAGTCACCATAAAATTCGGATTCCGACAGACCTTGTTGCAGAAGAGATTTAAGTCCAATATTGAATTTTGAAATTAAATCAGAATGGCGTCTATAAAATTTTGAAAATGCTTTGCGTAGTTTATGGTACCGATAACCCTGATTAAGAAGTTTAGCCGTTAATATTTATTACGAGTGTTAAAGTCAGTTACATGACTACACACTCTAGCAAATCGAATTAATTGCGAAATATAAACGCCATAGGATGGCACACGAGGAACATCACCATCCAAATAAGGAAAATTTACAATCTCAGAATCAAAGTCATCGCGTTTATCATAAATTTTGCACGTAACAAACCCATCTACAATAGATAGATGTAAATCCAAAAACGGGGCCTCGGTATCAGAAGAATTTGCTTTATTTAATTGAAGTTCTGGAAACCTGTATTTCTTCCAAGGTGGAACTGGTGAATGAATCAGACAGTTATCTGATCAGAAAAAAATCATGACACCATTATATTTCACGGTTTATAGATTTCATACTGCATGTGTTTAAAATATATACATCAGCGTTCGTGTTTCTTTCAAATCCCACGTAATTCATGATACCACCCATTATAACATGTTATTAAACATGTTATACATCTCTTGTTAAACATGTTAAACTTTCTTTCAAAATATTATTAGTGTTAATCCAGTATATGAAATTTCTTAATAAAGTTCTACAAACGGTTTTGTGTTTATCACAGATTATCATTTATTTATAAAATGGTTAATTGCAAAGACGCGGCTAAGTCCGAGACGTTTTGGACTTAGTCACGTTCTTGCACTAAACAAATCTTACCTATTTATTTCCCAATAAAAAGTGGTGACCCAATACTTTTCTAGTATAGTAAAGAATCTTAAATACAACATTAAACGATAGAAAAGAAAAATCAAATAAATGACTCTTTCTCTTATAATAGACTTAGCTACGATCTTGCACCAAACATTCGTCATTGGACAAATATATCACCACTTTAATGCAAATAAAGTAGGAAGGAATAAACTGTATATAAGAGTGTAGGTTTTGTCTAAATCGCGACGGAATTAAGGGCGAGGATTGTGGCCACGTAAAATCGATTTAAGCCCACAAGTGGAATTCGTTTCACTGACCGTTTCAAGGCGGTTCTTCTGTTGCAGTTTATTTCATGTTATGGTTTGTCTTCGAGTGTTTGTATCGTTTATATTATTTTGTTTTGGATAGCCAATTGGCCATGTTGTGGGAAAGTAACAGTTTACTGTCCTTTTGGCGTTCCGCTATTGATGTTTCCATTAGGGTCTGTTGTTTCATGTTTGTGTTTCTTTCCCTTTGGTGTCTCCGATGGGAGCTGTGGGTTACTTGTGTCGATTCCTGATCATTGCCTTCACTTCATATTGATATGACGTATCTTAATATGTCAATATCTCCGTGTTCCCCCCCCCCACCACCACCACCACCACCACCACCAAAAATGGACTTAGCCACGTTCTTACACTAACCCCTTCAATTATATGATCATACAGCTGTGCGTTTTTAGAGTCCCTTAGTATATTAGATTGATGAAAATTTACCATGTATATTATTTGCGTTCCACATATACATCTAGCATGTATTTTGATTGTTTTGTAAAAACAGGTATATTTTATTATTTTATTTTATACGAGATAAATTTGTATGTGAATGTAATCGCCCCACCACCACCACCAACAACAAAAACGTATTCCGGGCTGCTACTGTGAAAATAACATGGTAATGTTATTTTCAGCACTGTGAAAATAACAATGTGTAGTGTGTAGATATCATTTTTATTAGTTTCAGGTATGCTGGTTTTACAGCTAAGTATAATATTAAGCCATATTCCTTTGCCAACTTCATTTGACTCTGTATATAGTAAAGGCTTGCTGGGAATTTTATCTCTAGAACTCATTCAGATAACACATCCGTGCAACATAGTGCATTTTTTTTTCACATCTCCAAAATGGCTTCTTTTCTGATGAAAAGCAGTGATATTTTTCTTCTTTATACCGCAAACATAGGTTCTGGGTACTCGTTAGAACCGCCTCATTGAGGCGGTTCTAACGAGTACCCATAACCTTTGTCTTAGGGCAGAAATAATAATGAAAAAATAATATATACCCCCGTAAACCCCAGTTTTCTACAAATAAACTGGGGTTAAGGGCGGTGTTCATTTCACAGACTTGAAATTGACCATATATATTTTTTGCGTTATTCGCTTTTCGACTTTCAGAAGTTAGGTTGCTTTTCGCTTTTCGACTTTCAGAATTTAAGTTGCTTTTCGCTGTTCGCTTTTCGATCATAGGTCTGTTTAATGATGTAACTGTTAAGTGTCTGCGTACATGCGTGAGTTAGTGAGTAAGTGAGTGAGTGAGTGGGTAAGAGTGTTTTACGCCAATCAAACTGCTCATACCATATGCAGATGTTCATTATGTCACAGATTCGTTTTGTTTTTCGCTTTGCGTTTTTCGCTTTTCGATCATAGGTCGGTTTAATGATGTAACTGTTAAGTGTCTGAGTACATGAGCGAGTGAGTTAGTGAGTGAGTAAGTGAGTGAGTGAGAGTGTTTTGCGTCAATCAAACTGCTCATCCCATATGCAGATGTTCATTATCTCAAAGTTTCTTTTTGTTTTTCGCTTTTTCGTTTTTCGCTTTTCGCTTTTCGATCATAGATCTGTTTAATGATGTAACTGTTTAGTGTCTGAGTACATGAGCGAGTGAGTTAGTGAGTGAGTAAGTGAATGAGTGAGAGTGTTTTACGCCAATCAAACTGCTCATGCCATATGCAGATATTCATCATGTCACAGATTCTTTTTGTTTTTCGCTTTCCGTTTTTCGCTTTTCGATCATAGGTCTGTTTAATGATGTAACTGTTAAGTGTCTGAGTACATGAGTGATTGAGTTAGTGAGTGAGTTAGTGAGCGAGTGAGAGTGTTTTGCATCAATCAAACTGCTCATGCCATATGCAGGTGTTCATTATGTCAAAGATTATTTTTGTTTATCGCTTTTTCGTCTTTCGCTTTTCGCTTTTCGATCATAGGTATGTTAAATGATGTAACTGTTAAGTGTTTGAGTACATGAGTGAGTGAGTAAGTGAGTGAGTAAGAAAGTTTACGTCAATCAAACTGCTCATGCCATATGCATTTGCTCATTATGTCAATGATTTCTTTTGTTTTTCGCTTTTCGCTTTTCGCTTTTCGTTTTTCGCTTTTCGGTTTTCGCTTTTCGCTTTTCATTTTTCGCTTTTCGATCATAGGTCTGTTTAATGATGTAACTGTTGAGTGATTGAGTACATGTGTTTGTGAGTTAGTTGCTCGAGTAGGTGAGTAAGAGTGTTTTACGTCAATCAAACTGCTCATGCCATATGCAGATGTTCATTATGTCAAAGATTCTTTTTGTTTTTCGCTTTTCGTTTTTCGCTTTTCGATCATGGGTCTGTTTAATGATGTAACTGTTAAGTGTCTGAGATGTGAGTGAGTTAGTGAGTGTGTAAGTGACTGAAGGAGTGTGTTTTACGTCAATCAAACTGCTCATGCCATATCATATGCAGATGTTCATTAAGTCAATGATTCATTTTGCTACTCGCGTTTTGCTTTTCGTTTATCGCTTTTCGTTTATTGCGTTTCGCTTTTCGCTTTTCGATCATAGGTCCTTTTAATTATGTAACTGTTAAGTGTCTGAGTACATGAGTGAGTGAGTAAGTGAGTGAGTGAGAGTGTTTTGCGTCAATCAAACTGCTCATGCCATATGCAGATGTTCATTATGTCAAAGATTCTTTTTGTTTTTCGCTTTTCGTTTTTCGCTTTTCGATCATGGGTCTGTTTAATGATGTAACTGTTAAGTGTCTGAGATGTGAGTGAGTTAGTGAGTGAGTAAGTGACTGAAGGAGTGTGTTTTACGTCAATCAAACTGCTTATGCCATATCATATGCAGATGTTCATTAAGTCAATGATTCATTTTGCTACTCGCGTTTTGCTTTTCGTTTATCGCTTTTCGTTTTTTGCGTTTCGCTTTTCGCTTTTCGATCATAGGTCCTTTTATTTATGTAACTGTTAAGTGTCTGAGTACATGAGTGAGTGAGTAAGTGAGTGAGTGAGAGTGTTTTGCGTCAATCAAACTGCTCATACTATATGCAGATATTCATTATGTCAAAGATTCGTTTTGATTTTCGCTTTTCGTTTTTCGCTTTTCGATCATGGGTCTGTTTAATGATGTAACTGTTAAGTGTCTGAGTACATGGATGAGTGATATAGTGAGTGAGTCAGTGAGTGAGCGAGAGTGTTTTACGTCAATCAAACTGCTCATACCATATGCAGATGTTCATTATGTCAATGATTTTTTTTGTTTTTCACTTTTCGCTTTTCGTTTTTCGCTTTTCGATCATGAGTCTGTTTATTGATGTTACCGTTAAGTGTCTAAGGTGTGAGAGAGTTAATGAATATGTAACTGAATGAGAGTGTTTTACGTCAATAAAACTGCGCATACCATATCATATGCAGATGTTCATTATGTCATTGATTCTATTTGCTAATCTCTTTTTGCTTTTCGTTCATCGCTTTTCGTTTTTCGCGTTTCGCTTTTCACTTTTCGATCATAGGTCTGTTCAATGATGTAACTGTTAAGTGTCTAGAGTACATACGTGAGTGAGTCAGTGAGTGAGTGAGTCAGAGTGTTTTACGTCAATCAAACAGCTCATGCCATATGCAGATGTCCATTATGTCAAAGATTCTTTTTGTTTTTCGCTTTTCGTTTTTCGCTTTTCGTTTTTTGCTTTTCGCTTTTCGCTCATATGTCTGTTTAATGATGTAACTGTTAAGTGTCTGAGTACATGAGTGAGTGAGTTAGTGAGTGAGTAAGTGAGTGAGTGAGAGTGTTTTACGTCAATCAAACTGCTCATGCCATATGCAGATGTTCATTATGTCAAAGATTCTTTATGTTTTTCGCTTTTCGTTTTTCGCTTTTCGACCATAGGTCTGTTTAATGATGAAACCGTTAAGTGTCTGAGTACATGAATGAGTCAGAGAGTGAGTGAGTGAGAGTGTTTTACGTCAATCAAACTGCTCATGCCATATGCAGATGTTCATTATGCCACAGATTCTTTTTGCTATTCGCTTTTCGCTTTTCGATCATAGGTCTATTTAATGATTTAACTGTTAAGTGTCTGAGTACATGAGTGAGTGAGTGAGTAAATGAGTGAGTATGTGAGTGAGTAAGAGTGTTTTACGTCAATCAAACTGCTCATGCCTATAGAGATGTTCATAATGAAAAAGATTTTTTTTTTCGCTTTTTGCTTTTCGCTTTTCATCATAGGTCTGTTTAATGATGTAACTGTTAGTGTCTGAGTACATGCTTGAGTGAGTGAGTGAGAGAGTGAGTGAGAAAGTTTTACGTCAATCAAACTGCTCATACCACATGCAGATGTTCATTATGTCCCTTTTTTTTTTTTTTTTTTTTTTTTTGTTCGTGTATATGGCATGAGCAGTTCGATGGGCATAAAACACACTCACTCACTCACTTACTCACTCACTAACTCACTCACTCATGTACTCAGACTCTTAACAATTACATCATTTAACAGACCTATGATCGAAAAGCGAAAAGCGAAAAACAAAAAGAATCTTTGACATAATGAACACCTGCATATGGCATGAGCAGTTTGATTGACGGAAAACACTCTCACTTACTCATTCAATCATTCACTCACTCATGTACTAAGACACTTAACAGTTACATAATTAAACAGACCTATGATCGAAAAGCGAAAAGCAAACTAACTTCTGAAAGTTGAGAAGCGAAAAGCAAACTAACTTCTGAAAGTCGAAAAGCGAAAAGCAAACTAACTTCTGAAAGTCGAAAAGCGACACACACACACACCCCAGTGGAATTCGTTTCCGCTGACCGTTCCAAGGCGGTTCTTCTGTCGCGGTTAATTTTCGTTATTGTATGTCTTTAGGTGTTTGTGTCAGCATGTATTATTTTATTTTGGATAGCCTATCGGCCATTTTGTGGGAAAGTAACTGTCCTTTCGGCTTTCCGCTGTTGGTGTTTCCGTTGGGGTCTGTTGTTTCATGTTTGTGTTTCTTTCCCCTCGGTGTCTCTGATGGGAGCTTTGGGTTAATTGTATCGATTTCTGAGCATTGCCTCCACTTTTATTTTGTTCACGTGATGTTATTGGCTACTATATTATTTTCTTTTCGTTTCTTTTCAGGCCTATTTCGGACTACACAACCTGCTCTACGTTGAAAACTGTAGGAAGAGGCATTTATGAACGATCACGGTATACAAGATACACTTGAGGATTGGAATAATGACGAAAAACGTCGAAATATTATCTCACTTACCAAGTATGTCACTAAGGAATTGAAAGCAAATGTTTCTCTGGTGGAATCAAACTGTAATTCACAACATCAACTATATAAATCGTGAAAGCGAAAGGAAAAATGTAATTTGTAAAGATTTTTCTTTTCGTGTGTTTTGATTGATTCAGAAAGAAAGACACTGATGCCATACTAGGTAAATGTATTCTCCTTTTTGTTTTAATAATATGCATAAATATAATTCTGTCTTTCATTGGTCTTGTTTGTTTGTGCTGATGTTTTACACCTCCGTCAACGCTATTGAGGCCATTTAGGAGACGTTGCTTTCGATTATGTGGGGTGTTACCAGACATCGAGATGAAATGACATCTGAAGCCCTACCGTCCACAGAAACCGCTAGTGTTTATAACTTTATATGCAGGGGCGGCCCGACTTCCCCCACTTTGCCTGTGCAGGCTTGTACATAAGCGATTTACTAGTACACATGTTCGGTCGATTTCAGCTCAGTGCGAAAGCACTCTCAGTGCGGAAGCATCATGAAGTCCTTTCATTGTTATAAAGTGGCAAATGATATTTAGACAAATATGTGTCTAATGTCTGCCCCAAATGTTATGAATACTCATGAAAATCCCACTTTGCAAATGTCATTTAGACGAGAACTAGCCTATGTGACTTATGTCTGCCCCAAACTAGCTGTGACTTATGTTTGCTCCAAACACAAATTGTGGTACTCGATAGAACCGCCTAAACGAGGCGGTCTCAAGAGTATCCACAATCTGTTTTGATTACTAAAATTAAGAAATTACTTATTTCAAAATTTTGAATACTAAAATTACGAGTTTTATTCCTTGCAATTAAGGACGTTTCAACGCACTATTTGCACTCCATCGCTAATAGCATACGTGCTCGGGACCAAAATTGATTCCGACAAAATCTTGTTACGTGACCGATTGTTTGATGTTAATAAGAACTGTCAAAGAGCATATTTTTTATGTTTGCGCCTACATATGAACTTTACAAGTAAAAGATTGTTCTGTGTTTGGCTGCAACCTGAACAGGGATTGAGACTAAGCATTGGGACCATCTCACAGATGCGTTTCTAATGAGTGGCCACAAAGTATAGTTTCTAAAGTCGGTTCTAGCAAGTCTCGTATGGTTTTCAGGAAGAAATACGAAAGTAGAGATTACCTCTGCAAAGTGAGTGAGTGTTAGAGTTTTACGTCCCCCAACATCGAAGGTCATACGGAGACGGGACCTCGATTTATAGACCCATCCGAAAGTCTGGAGAAGCCCGGGATCGATCCTGCGACCACTGGTTTACAAGGCGAGTAGCGTAACCTCTACACCACGGAGGCTTCTATTACGTCTGCAAACCTTAACCGTTCAATAAATAGAGGATCTTACACGAGTGGTCATTTCATATGAAATTTATGAAACGAGCCTTCGGCGAGTTTCATAGGGTTTCATGTGAAATGACCACGAGTGTAAGTCCTTTCCAAAGATCGTTCCTCAACTTTTTTGGTGTATACTGTATGGGTTCGCAAGAAAATTCTTGGTACGACGTCTACGCTCTCTCTGCGAGACAAATGGGAAATTATGACAGAACATTTATACTTTTCCACATAAAAGCAAACGTGACCTCAATATGTCATATTTATGGGCAAATATGGAAGCATCCTTCAAATTAATCGCACTTGATCGATTAAAGAGAGTGTAAGCCGTTCCAAAATGCTTGGGTGGCAATTTTTGGCTAAATAATGGATTTGAAAAGGAATATGAGCTTACAATTACGTGGGAATCAATAATGTGAAATTGACCTTGAAATATGCATCCTAACTAGGATTGATTTGAAATCATGTTCCTAAAACTCGAGAGTGTTTCGGAAATTGTGGTTAAAATTAGTTATCATAATGGGGAAGGCAGTCGTTTAGCCACTTTGTGCAACATGAACCGTTTTACGTCACAGGGGAGGAAAGACCCAAGTGCATTATCGGGGAATCAGGTATGTTGTATTTTTACAACATTTAAGGAAATATTTTACTTGAGACACATTGTTGAAGGTCAAGATCATACGCCACGTCTTTGTATACAGTTTGCATATGCCACTCTAAGAGGACGCTAGGCGTAAATGGGTTAAATCCGACTGCCAAGCCTGGAATGCGGAAAAGATTAAAGTTTTCTCGGAGGAATTCCGTATAACGGTTTTATTTAAATGGATAAATTGACACGGGAATGCTTTCCATATCATATTTCATGCCGGATTTTTTTCAGGGAATCCTAAAACGCCTTTCACAAGTAAACTGAAACGAAAACAAAAGATTTAAATGGTATTCAACGTTGTGTAATTAAACAGTTTTTCAATAAATTACCGGAAGTCGACGTCAGACTATCTATGTTTAGTGCCTAGGAACAATTTACTGAAACGGGTTAGCGACTTTATTATGCAATTGGAATGGATAAATCAGCTGCGTGTTGCATGCACTGATCAAAAAAACATGCCTATATAATTTTGACCCCCTTGAACCCCACTTTTATAAAGTAAAACTGGGGTTTACAGGGGTAAACCTTATTTTTCTTATTTCTGCTCTAAAACATAGATTGTGGGTACTCGTTAGAACCGCCTCAATGAGGCGGTTCTAACGAGTACCCACAATCTATGTTTAAGAGCAGAATTGAGGCGGTTCTAACGAGTACCCACAATCTATGTTTTAGAGCAGAAATAAGAAAAATAACGCCTTTTTTTTATCTCATTTTTTTTTTTTTTTTACTTTTCGGTGGTAAAATACACTGTATTTGTATAGGCGTGGTTTCGTAATGAATGCCTACGTGACTGGTAAAAATGTTTATAGAATATCACGGTAAGAAGTCCGTATAATAAACACCCCAGTTAATCCACCGTTATACTGCAAGAATACTAGGAAATTACAGGGGTAGACTGTATTAATCATATTTCGGCTCAAAAACAAAGATTATTCATGAAGCGGTTCCGACAAGTGCAAATATTAAACTTGTTTGCAACTGATATTGTAAGGCAAATTTCACAAAATTCCAACAAAGTTTTGTTTTGTTTGTTTGTATGATTTGAGGTTTAACGTCCCCGTCAACACTATATAGGTCATTTTGGAGACGTTGCTTCCAATTTTATGGGACTTTTACCCGACATTGAGATGTAATGACATCTGACATCTCCGGCCAATGAAACCCGGCAAAAGGGTTTATAAGCTTGGACGGTCCGCCTCGCACCGCTTTGCCTGGGCAGGCTTAGATCCTCTAAGCAGTTCACTAGTACTCCTGTGCGGTCGGATTCAGCTATGCGTGGAAGCATCATGCAGCCCATTAATTTCTTCAAGTCCCGATGGGCGGGGGCCGCTACGTGACTGGTAAAAATGCTTATAGAATATCACGATAAGAAGTCCGTATAATAAACACCCCAGTTAATCCACCTTTATACTGCAAGAATACTAGGCAATTACAGGGGTAGAATATAAAAACAGAAATTATGAAGCGGTTCTTTGTTTGATTTGAGGTTTATCGTCCCCGTCGACACTGTAAAGGTCATTCTGAAGTCGTCGCTTCCAGTTTTGTGGGACTTTTACCCGACATTGAGATGAAATTACATCTCAAGCCCTGTTGCCGTATGAAACCAATAGGGTTTATGAGCATGGAGGGCCGACTCGCACAGCTTTGCCTGGGCAGGCGTAGATCCTCTAAGCGGTTTACCAGTACTCGTGTGCGGTGGGTTTCAGGTCTGCGTGGAAGCATCATGCAGCCAATCTATTTCTTCAAGCCCCGATGGGCGGGGGCCGATGAAGCGGTTCTAACAAGTGCAAATATTAAACTTGTTTGCAACAGTTTTGTTTGATTTGAAGTTTAACGTCCCCGTCAACACAATATAGGTCATTTTGGAGACGTTGCTTCCAGTTTTGTGGGACTTTTACCCGACATTAAGATGAAATGTCATCTCAGTCCCTGCCGCCCAATGAAACCAAAATAAACATGCACGGGCCGACTCGCACCGCTTTGCCTGGGCAAGCTTAGATCCTCTAAGTGGTTTACCAGTACTCGTAGGCGGGTCGGTTTCAGCACTGCATGGGATCATCATGCAGCCCATCTAATTCTTCAAGCCCCGATGGGCGAGGACCGATGAAGCAGTTCTAACAAGTGCAAATATTAAACTTGTTTGCACTAGTAATCGTAAGAAAAATTCATAAAATTTCAACTTTTAATATCCGGCATTCTGATATGGAATGACGGGTATGTTTTCATATGGAAACTACCTGATGACAACTATTCCAGAGATAGGTTAATCCATTTTGTACCGGAAACCCTGAAACGGATACCCTGGCAAACAGTGCAGACCCAGATCAGACGCCGCAGAACGCGGGGTCTGATCAGGGCCTACACTCTTTGCAAAAAGTTCAGTTATTTTCCAAATAAACTTTAAAGATAACACAACCTGTCACCCTAAATTTCGAAGTCTTCAAGAAAACACGCCTATGAAATTTTGCACCCCCACCCCCACCCCACACACACACACCTTGAATCCCACTTTTATATACTAAAACTGGGGTTTACAGGGTTAAGCCTTATTATTCTTATTTCTGCTCAAAATATAGATTGTTGGTACTCGTTAGAATCGCCTCGATGAGGCGGTTCGAACGTGTACTCTCAATCTATATTTTGAGCAGAAATAAGAAAAAAATCACAATTTTTCATCTAAAAATGTTCATGTTTTTTCGTGGTTAAATTTACAGTGCATTGTCATAAAGGACCACCTGTCATATATAAGGAGGAAGGTTCCATTTGGTGCAAAAAGTGTTAACATTACAATGATACATCCCGTGCGAAATAGTGCAGTTTTTATGTCTCAAATCGGTTATTTTTCTGATGAACATTTTTGACGTTTCATTTCTTCCTTTTGTTAACATAGGTTGACGGTGTTACCATAGGTTGCCGGTGCCCCGCCCCCGCCCATCGGGTCTTGATGAAATAGATGGGCTGCATGAGGCTTCCACGCAGAGCTGAAACCGTCCGCACACTAGTACTGGTAAACCGCTTAGAGGATCTTAGCCTGTCCAGAAACCGCGGTGGGAGGCGATGCTTATAAATCCTATTGGTTTCATTGGGCGACAGGGCTTGGGATGTCATTTCATCTCAATGTCGCGTAAAAGTCCCACAAAATTGGAAGCAACGTCTCCAAAATGACCTATACTGTGTTGACGGGGACGTTAAACCTCAAATCAAACAAACAAACAAACAAAGGTTGCCGGTGCATGTTAAAACCGCCTCATTGAGGAGGTCCTAACGAGTACATACATCCAATGTCTTGGAGCAGAAATAAGAAAAATAATGTTAACCATTGTAAACCCAGTTTTCTCTATATAAAGGGGGGTTTACAGGGGTAGTTATTACACGGACTTGTTAACATGACGACAATAATATACATGTACATGACGTTGTATTTTCAGAGCGATTCAGTTTCGGTGTGTTGCACATGCACAGACTATGGGTCTGGGCCCCCGCACATCTGGGTTTTAAGAAGTTGATGTAGCTGCATGGTGCTTCCACGTAGAGCTGAAACAGCAGCACACGAGTACTGGTAAACTAGTTAGAAGGTCTAAACCTGCCCAGGAAATGTGGTGCAAGTTGGACCACAGGGACCAGTTTCAAGCTTTTAGAGAGGAAAGATATACTATCCTATAATAATATACATAAGGGCACCATCGGGAAAATATGACCAATTGTGAATGAAGTTGTGTATCTCTGGAAGTTTGTAACATACATGTCATAACTCTTGTCACACATGTAGATTGTATGCAATAGTACTTGCTATCTCTAACCTAGTCTTCACGGTATGGAGCAACGCCACACAGAATGTTTAGAATTGCTCAAAAATGATCTTGTGTAGCTAAGCCTGTCCGCTCGCTTACCCAAGAGATTCCAAAGTTTTCAAGTGCACAACACAAAGAAAATTTATATCCATGTCCAGTATTTTCACCAATACCAATCATATGTGTCCATAATTTCAATAAAAACTTGAAAAAACTACTGCAAAACTTGAAAACAATAACAATTTTGACAGCTGCTTGCTCCGGGAAGCCATGTTTTTATTTACAGAGTAAATAGATCATGACCTGAAGGCATTAGGTTATTGTTTCATTGGCCGATTTTTAACCAATGAAATCGCTCCTTTCTAATGGCTCCAAAAGCATAGCTTCCTCATCGAGAGAGCAGCTGTCAAAATCGTTGTTTTCCAGTTTTGCAGTTGTATCTACGTGTTGACGTTGGTATTATGGACTCCGGTGACTGGTATTGGTGAAATACTTGACACAGATATAAATTTTGTTTATGTTGTGCCCTAGAATACTTTGGAAACTCTTGGTAAGCGAGCAGAGAGGCTTATCTATACAAAATCATTTTTGATCAATTCTGGACATTTTGTGTGGTATTGCTCCATACCGTGAAGACTAGATTAGACATAGTAGGTACTATTGTATACATAAATGTGTTATTTACATGTGTGACAAGAATTTTGACATGTGTGTCACAAAGTGCCAGAGATACACAACTTCATTCACGATCGGTCATATTTTCCTGATGGTGCCCTTTTGTATATTATTATAGGATAGTATACCTTTCCTCTCTAAAAGCTTGAAACTGGTCGCTTTGAGTTGGACTATCCATGCTTTTTAACCCCCATGTTTTGAGCAGAAAAAAAAAACTCCGAAAAACTTAATTTTTGATATAAAAAACATCATTTCTGGACTCTCGATCGACAGTATTGTGCACAGGCGTGTTATTGCAATTGTCACCCAACACTTTTGAGCATACGCTATATAACAGATGTTGTTTATTTTCATAAATCTGGCCAAACACATACCATTTTTGAGTCTGTCTTTGTGAAAACAAGAGCTCTACAAGAGTCTGTTGAAATTCTTGAATAAATCTGGCATAACACTATTCCTTTTGGGAATAGTCTTAAAAGACTTGCGAGATCGAAAATTATACAGACATATAGTCTGATAGCTTACAATATTACTTGATACGAGACACAGTAAAACCTAGAAACTGGCATGTGTGAACAGTGAAGACTCAGATTAGACTGCGTGCAGTCTAATCTGAGTATTCGCTGTTCGCATGGACCTATTTTATAGATGTTTAGCTTCCCACAGAGCAAAGCATGGGATGGAGGATCTGAATAGTCTTTCAGGTTGCGCAGCCTGATCTGGATCTGCGCTAGTCGCGCGTGGCATTTTGTGGATTGTTTTGGTGTTCCGCTTCATTTTCAATGTTCTGTTATTGATTTACTGCAAACTATAAGTAAAATATCCCATTTTCTTCTTTTTCAGAGACAGCCGGTGCTAGCCAAACAGCCAAAGTCGATCTGATCTTGTTATGAGCAATGATGTATGTGACTGTCTGTTAACCAACATATAGGAAGTCTCCCCTTGAGAATTTTATGAGAAATATATGATCTTATTTCTGGCGACCCAGATGTTTCTGTATGTCTGAGGAAAAACAGTGCAGTCTGATATCCTAATTGCAATATTAAATTCAACATTTTATAAAGCGTATTTAGAACACATTCATGTCTGGGATTCCATTTTGTCCATTTTAGAACATATACAAACAGTGTAAATCATGATCAGACGAGACTTATGGTCGAGACATTCGTCGTTTCCATTAACAGAGGGATTTCTATAAATAAATCGCAAAAGTTTTTTGGCATTGACATTAATGGATTAAACGTCTTGGAGTGTTATTCAGACTGACATACAAGTTGTGAAACTGAATCTGCATGGAACGATATAAAATTAAAAACAGCACCACCAAATGCGTGCACGTCATTCCGCGAATACAAACGGACACAAGCAATCACTCAACAGCTACATTCATGTCTACATCCATTGAGCGTGCTCAAAATCTGGAATAATCATGATCATTGTAGATGTTGCCTTCTGAAAAATATTTAATTATTTTCTTACGACAACACCAGACAATATTTATATATACATGATAATACTGAAGATGTTATGCGCGGCCAGTGCTCAACATCTCGAAACGGGATCCATAGTTGACCTTGACCGCGTGATAACGGAATATGCGTGGCGGGAACTGAAGCGTGATTCAAGGTGGTACGACTGTTTGCGAAGGGTAGATTTTATTGTTGATGTTCCTTGGAATTTCTTTGAATTTGATCATAAAACAACAAAGTTCAAAACTAGGTCGGCTGCCGGCGATGAAGGCTACAGGGAGAAAAAACAGGTTGAGCTTTTCAGAACTGATTTCACAAACAGCACTTGTAAAGATCAAGTTTATAAACTGAGAACTCAAAGGCAAACAAAAGCCGCAACTTCCGTTGCCATTCAGAAAGGATTCACGCTCAAAGGAAACACAAACTTCAAGCTGAAGATACCCCAAGCTATCGGTCACTTCGGCGTCAGTGCCAGTGCAGATGGATACCTACGGGTATGCAGAGCACGTGGGGAAACTTTTGAAGACACGTTTACATGGCAGGTTGACAGTGACGTCACTGTTGAACCAAAGCATGTGACAAATGCGAGGCTTCTTGTTACTGAGGATGAACTAGTAGCAGATTTCGAGGTCCGTACATCAATGCGCATGCCAACGGGAGAGGCACCGATAATTGTTAAACGAAAAAGTACAAAGGAAATATATGCAGTTCTCATGATTTCTGATCTAAGAGAAGTATTCGCAGAAATTGATTGTAACGTATTGACTCTAAGTAAATCAGAAAGTGAATCTAGGAAACCGCGTTACGCTATAGAATTCGTGACCCAAGGCATTCTTGAGAGTGTAAGATGGCGTAATCAAAAGATATGTTTAGAATCAAGTCCATTTCCAGAAGTAGCTTCCACTCCAAGCCCTCAGGGTGAAGAAACAATAGCTAAGATACGAAACGACGACCTTCCTTTGTATTCTAGTGTGATATACAGTAAAATATTAGAACAGGCAGCTAAACCGGAAGAACGCCGTACTGAAGCAAGGGTGTCACATGAAATGCCTCGTGTCAAGAAAGAATCAAAGAAGGATCTTAGATTCAATGTAGTTCCGACAGTTATTCAAGAAAAGGAGGAACAATTCGAAGCGCCAGAAAAGGTTCTATCAAATATACTTAGTGAAGGAATAGGAATTAGTATGCCAAGTCTACCTCTGAATATACCGCATACAACAGACGTCAAACCAAAAGTGCGTGATTCAAGGTCACCAGAACCCCATAAGCAACGTGATGCTAGACCTCCAGAGCCTTCCGTTAGAGAGCTCCAGAGACAATTTAACATAAACATATCCGAAGAACCAGTTTCGCAACCATCGACACAAGATTTATCTCATTTTCACCCACCAGGGCAAAGGATATATTTTCGTCCGGGGGCAGCACCTCCTTATAAACCAATGTTAGGAGAGATGACTCAGATTTCCGAAGAAACAGAGAAATCGACAAGTAAACAAAGTAGCATGTCTGAAGAAGGCAATATTGACGATTCCCTCTCGTTAGATTCCGGTGACTCTGCAAGAAAAGTGTCGAAAGTTACTAGTGTATGATGTAAATGTAATTTAGGCAGACTACTCATTTTTAGCTAAGTACCATGCTTGCCTTAACATTCGGACATACGGAAATGATGCACATTGTTTATTCCATTTTTGCAGATAAGGGCAGTTTTACTTAGCATGGTCTAGTGTCCCTATGGTTAGAAACATTCTTTAGATTGGAAGTACCGACCGAGACTGGATGCAGCATGTCGTAGCATCTAATAAATGTAAGCGCCTAAATTATTTGACTTCATTCGATATCTACCGGGGTCGGCACCATTCTTTCGTGGAGACTGATCATGAAATCTTTTCTGCGGTCACTGATTCAATAAGGGCAGTTGTCAGTTTCTGGCGAAAGAATGTGCACTGTACTGGTATAGAGCTCATGTATACTGACCGGCTCGAAAATGACCTAAAATAGTGTTGAATGGGCCGTTAAACTCCATTACAAACAAATCAAACCAAAAATAATGAGAGGAAGTCAAGCATTTAATAGAACATGGTAGTTTTCCAAGCCTAACACAAAAATGCTTTACATATCTAGACAACATTACATCTCACTTTTCTGTGTGACATTTCTGTGGGACACTGAAGGATGGGCAACATGGAGCTATCATTACGATAATACACCCGTGCGAGTTATGGAGGATCTTGCATGAGTGCTCATGTATTATTGAATTTAAAAAAAAACGAGTTGAGGAAAAGGGATAAAATGCGAGGCTTTGCCGAGCATTTTATCCCTTTTTCTCAACGAGTTTAATAAATTATTAATATAGAAGATCTTACATGAGTGCTCATGTATTACTGAATTTATTAAACGAGTTGAGGAAAAGAGAAAAAATGTGAGGCTTTGCCGAGCATTTTATCTCTTTTTCTAAACGAGAAAAAGAATAGATGGGCTGCATGGTGCTTCCACGCAGAGCTGAAACCGACCTGCACACAAGTACTGGTAAACCGCTTAGAGAATATAAGCCTGCCCTGACAAAGCGGTGCGAGTCGAACCGTCCTTGCTTATACACCCTATTGGTTCATTAGGCGACAGGGCTTGAGATGTCATTTCATCTCAATGTCGGGTAAAAGTCCCACAAAATTGGAAGCAACGTCTCCAAAGTGACCTATAAAGTGTTGACGGGGACGTTAAAGCCCTAATCAAACAAACGAGTACCCACAACCTATGTCTTTGAGCAGAAAAAAAGAGAAATAAGGTATACCCCCGTAAACCCCAGATTTCTCTGTATAAAGTGGGGGTTTATGGGGTGTTCTTTTCATGGACTTGTTCACGTGATGGATGAAAAAAATGAATTCCGGGTACCGGTACCAGTCATGAGCCAGAAGCAGTTCTGCTTCGACGCAAATCGGATTTCAAATCTCTCAGCGAGGGCCAGAGCCGGCTAACTTTTAAGGATGTGTAAATAAATTGCAGTGCCGCTCTTCGCTGATTACCATGTTCTTTGATTCTCTAGACTTCCTTTTCATTATCCATATACAGTAAAATTCCTATATTAAGACCACCTTTGGGACTGTTCAAAGTGGTCTTAAAGACCACTTTTGAACAGTCCCAAAAGTTGTCTCTTATTAGAAGACACTGGGTGTAGAAAAAGAAAACAAAGAAAGACTCACTGAAACCTTCTCAATAAGCTTTAAAAGCAGATTTTGTCTTAATTTTAGGTGGGCTTAAGGGGAATGGGAACACCTTCAGGGGAGGCAACTCCTGCAAAACTATTTTTGTCTCCCATGTCAATAGGGGTCAATTCTTAAAGGAAAGAATTTGCCCCTGAGGAGCAAATTCTTTCCTTTAAGAGTGACCCCTTTTTCAGCGGGGCAGGGTTTACAGAAAACTGAACAGGAAGTCCCGAAAGTTGCCTCCCTTTGAAAAATGGCGGAAAAAATGTGCTAGGTGTTCCCATTCCCCTTAATAGCAGAAATTTACTGTATTCTAATGAAGAAATGATATATCACTTATGTGAATGAAATCACTGATCACACTGATCGGGAGATTGGCTATGAGTGTAGACTGGGAAAATGAAACTGAACAGGGGCTTAGATTGTTTCGTTTAACCCCTGATCAGATGTCACTTTCTACGGAGTCTGATCTGGGTCTACACTGTTTACCAAACCCAACATATGAATCCTGTCCAGATCAATTTTTCGGGTAAATTACAAAATCACGCCTATACAAATACATTGTAACCTTTATCGCCGAAAAGAAAATGAAAATTTTAGGATGAAAAATTGTGATATTTTTCTTATTTCTTCTCTAAAATATAGATTGTTGGTACTCGTTAGAACCGCCTCGATTCTTATTTCTGCTCAAAATATAGATTGTGGGTACTCGTTAGAACCGCCTCATTGAGTTCTAACGAGTACCCACACTCTATATTTTAGAGCAGAATTAAGAAAAATAAGGCTTACCCCTGCAAACCCCAGTTTTACTATACAAAAGTGGGGTTCAAGGGGGTCAAAATTATATAGGCGTGTTTTCGTGTTGAACCCTCTATATACAGCATTCTTACCCCGCAACGACACAAAAAGCTGGCTATCTGGTTTTAATAAATCAGTGATAATCACGTGGACATCTGAATCGTAAAGCTCCGCGCTAAGTAATGTTGGGTCGACTTATAAACAATCAAAACGGAAGTGAAGGCAATGATTAGGAATCGATACGATTAACTCACAGCTACGAGAAGAGACTGGAACCATAAATTATCTGTCCAATCTGGCGAAGATACGTCTATAATTGCATAAAATTGCTCCATTTCTGCAGTAACATCCTTACATTTCATTTTTGTTTGTATGTGAAATATTGAATGTCCGAATGTCCAAGGCAAACATTGTACATTATATTTTGAAAATTACATTTATATTATTTATTGCAATGCATTTTACATTACGCATACACGCCTATACAAATACATTGCCACCTTTATCGCCGAAAAAATGAAAATTTTATGTTGAACAATTGTGATATTTTTCTTTTTTCTGCTCAAAATATAGATTGTGGGCACTCGTTAGAACCGCCTCATCGAGGCGGTTCTAACGAGTACCCAAAATCTATATTTTAGAGCAGAAATAAGAAAAATAAAGTATACCCCCGGAAACCCCAGTTTTACTCTATAAAAGTGGGGTTCAAGGGGGGTCAAAATTATGTAGGCGTGTTTTCGTGATGACTACTTCCATATCTTCTCTCTATTTGTTATTCTATGACTTTCTTTAACGTCTTGATCCAGTCAGTGCCAAAACGTATCCGGTGTATCAGGGGTAAATCCTGAGAATTCGCCGTACACCTTGAGGAACAATTTACAGTAAAACTTCGATGGCTCGAACACGGATGGCTCGTTGACCATGGCTGAGTGGAACCCGTTCTTGTGTCCCGAGGGAATTTCTCCACATAAGAAAAAGTGAGGGTAATTAAGGAAATTTTCGCCTATTCTGATTATGTATGCTGTGTGCACTCATTAGAATCGCCTCGATGAGGCGATTCTAATGAGTACACACAGCATACATATTCATTATAGAACACCGAAAAGATGTCAAAAAGTATCTCGTTATGCCTCCTGACAGTAACCTCAGTGGCTCGAACTACCCCTGTCTCGAACAGATTTTCGAGGTCCCAAAGGTGTTCGAGCCATTGAAGTTCGACTGTATTGTGTCAGGCTTGAAGTTGTTTAATTATTCTATTGGATATTTATTAGCTTTACAAAAGTAAAATGTACTATTTTTTTTTACAAAATACTGGAAGTATATAATTGGGATACTGGCCAACAGAGCAAACCCGTATCAGATGTTGCAAAACTCGGCGTCTGATAAGAGCCTGCACTGTTAAGAGTGTATCCATGTATCATAATGGAACCTTCCACCTTATATGTTTTTAGTAGTCAGTTTCTAATTACAGGGATGTCAGGTTTGTTTTGTTTTTGGTACATTTGTAAAGTTTACAAAAACGCATGTACTTTTAGCAAACTGTGTAAAACACATGCAGGATAGTGTAAGATAAAAGTGATGACAATGATCAGGAATCGATACAATTGACCCATTGCTCCCATCAGAGACACCAAAGGGACAGAAACACAAACATGAAACAACTAGACACTAATGGAAACATCAATAGCGGAAATCCAAAGGATAGTTATTTTCCCACCAAAATGGCCAATTGGATATCCAAAACAAAATAATATAAGCTATACACAGACAAACCATAACAAAAATAAATCGCGACAGAAGAACCGCTTTGGAACGGTCAGTGGAACGAATTCCACTTGGGAGCTAAAATCGAGTTTACATGGCCACAATCCTCGCCCTTACTTCCGTCGCGATTTAGACAAATAATTCAGTCCGCATGAAGGCATCCTTACTAATCAGTGCAACATCTCCGTGAACTTAAAAGTCAAACAACCACAGAGATGAAACAACTGTGAGGAGTTGACCGCAAGAAACCACTGAAATGCTGGAGCAAAAGATCAATTTTTAATTTCAAAGAATGAACAGTATTTTCCATCTAAAAATCAAAATATGTTTTATGCCTTAAACGGCCCCCGCCCATCGGGGCTTGGAGGAATAGATTGGGCCGCAAGATGCTTCCACGCAGAGTTGAAACCGACCGCACATGCGTACTGGTTAACTGCTTAGACTGTCTTAGGCTGTCCAGTCGGACCGTCCATGCATATAAACCCTATTGGTTTCATTGGGCGGCAGGGATTGAGATGGCATTGACCTTGACATTTGACCTACTTAAAAGAAAAAATTAACATTTTGGTCATAACTTTCGAACCGTTTGGGATAGGGCCTTCATATTTGGCATGTAGGTTCCTTGTGATAAGCGCTTTACAGTCATGCAAACATTTTTGACAATGACCTTGACCTATTTAAAAGAACAAATAAAACTGTTCATAACTTTTGAATCGTTTAAGATAGAGCCTTCATATTTGACATGTAGGTTCCTTGTGACAAGAGCTTTACATTCATGCATTTTGGTCATAACTTTTGAACCATTTGAGATACAGCGTTCATATTTTGCATGTAGGTACCTTGTGACAAGAGCTTTACATTCACACAAAACATTATGACCTTGACCTTTGACCTACATAAAAGAAAAATTTAACATTGGTCATAACTTTTGAACCGTTTGAGATACAGCCTTCATATTTGACATGTAGGTTCCTGGTAACAAGAGCTTTACATTCATGCAGAACGTTTGACCGTTTGACCTGTGACCTTGACATTTGACCTACTTAAAAGAAAAAATTAACATTTTGGTCATAACTTTCGAACCGTTTGGGATAGGGCCTTCATATTTGGCATGCAGGTTCCTTGTGATTAGAGCTTTACACTCATGCAAACTTTTTTTAACCATGACCTTGACATTTGACCTACTTAAAAGAACAAATAAAATTGTTCATAACTTTTGAATCGTTTAAGATAGAGCCTTCATATTTGACATGACAGTTCCTTGTGACAAGAGCTTTACATTCATGCAAAAATTTTTGACCTATGACCTTGACCTATTTTAAAGAAAAAATATTATTGTTCATAACTTTCGAACCGTTTAAGATAGAGCCTTCATATTTGGCATGTAAGTTCCTTGTGCCTGTGACCTTGACTTTGAACTGTGACCAACTTTGAAAAAAAAAATGACCATGCCCGGGGACATGTTCGTGTTTCATAAACACATCTTGTTTCCATGGCGATTTCGTGTCGATAGGTGCTCAGCGTTTTAAATGTTTTTTTTTTTTTTTTTTTTTTTTTTTTTTGGTTTTATGGCCCTTTCAAGATTATTTCACTCATATCGATCGTTAATCAGAGGTGGGCGAAAACCGGAGTATCCGGAGAACAACCACCTGACCTTCCGTTGCAGAACTTGGCGTCCCACATGTGACCCGAGCGAGGCTCGAACCACAGCGGTGAGAGACCTAATGATCAAGAGTCAGCGCTCTTAACCACTAGGCCACGGAGGCCCGTTATTTAAATGGGTTTAGTAATGGGTTTAAAGATAGACTACACTATGAGTTGTCCATTTTAACCCTTGACCTGCTGAATATTTAATTATGCCACACCCACTACCGATTATCAACCAATCAGATTACTTGATGCAAATTATTGCGATAAATTCATAAACTGAATGACAAACAAAGAAGATCCTGATAAGATGGCTTCTTCAGAAGCCATCTGATCTGGATCTTCATTGTTTGAAAGATAAGCCTTATCCGGGTTCAGCAGGAGAAGGGTTATGAATTTTTCAAAAAGTGTATTTTCATTGACAATTTAACCATTCCAGTGCTACGCAGAAACTTTGGCAGTCCAATGTTATTAATAAGCGAGATATTTGAAGAAATATAAAATTTTAACTGTCAGTGGTGGGATATGTTTTGCTATAATTTAAGCATGATGTTCAGTAACCATAAACGTTTCACGGTCAATGAAGGTTTTTTCCAGTAAAGCATTTCTAAGGCTATAAATCGTTTCTAATTACCGTCGATGCAATTAAGCCACAGCTTCTATCAAAGACACCGAAGGGAAAGAAACACAAACCTGAAATAACTAGTTCCTAATGGAAGCATCAAAGGACAGTAATGTCCCACAAAATGGTCAATTGGCTATCCAAAACAAAAAATATAAGCAATAAACACACTCAAAGACAAACCGTAACAAAAATAAACCGCGACAGAAGAACCGCCTTGGAACGGTCAGTGAAAAGAATTTCACTGGCGGAAGGGGGGGGGGGCTTAAATCGATTTTACGCGGCCGCAGTCCTCGCCCTTACTTCTGTAGCGATTTAGACAAATAATTTGTTCAGTCCGCATGAAGGCCTCTTAACTCGTCAGTGCAACATCAAACAACCACAGAGATTAAACAACGGTGAGGACTCGACAGCAAGAAACCACTGCAATGCTGAAGCAAAGGAAAACCAACAGTTAGACTCCGATGAGCCCGACCAAAGATAGAGCATCAGATACCAACCAATATTAAATCAAATAAAATTCTAATTCTCAGTAAGCCTTTACGCAATCTGAGGGTGACACACCGGCGTGCAATTAAAGAGGGGAGCAAAGTTGTCAACCGTGATTTGATTAACTACCATGCATGTAGTCTGTCGAATAGCAATTATGTTGTACCCTATCATTTTATATCGAGGAATAATTTTACGAAATTGGGTGCTGAAGTCATTGCAAGTAGATATTTTTTTTTCTGAATTTATATACTAAGTCACCATAAAATTCGGATTCCGATAGATCTTGTTGCAGAAGAGATTTAAGTCAAACATTGAATTTTGAAATTAAATCGGAATGGCGTCTATAAAATTTAGAAAAGGCTTTGCGTATTTTATGATACCCGCCTTCCTTACAAAGAAATAACATGTGTAAAGGATGCATTTGTAAATAATGAACACACCATAGATAGAACAGACATTTCTCAGTTTTATTGAGAATAGAAGTGAAGGCAATGATCAGGAATCGATACAATTAACCCACAGCTCCCATCAAAGACAAAAAAGGGAAACACTAACATGAAACAACTAGACCCTTATGGAAACATCAATACCGGAAAGCCAAAAGGACAGTTACTTTCCAGTTCTGTGGAGTATTCTTTGCTTCCAAAGGATTACCCTTTTATAGAACATATTTCCCACAAAATGGCCAATTGGCTATCCAAAAGGAAAAAAATACAAGTGATACACACACTCAAAGACAAACCATAACAAAAATAAACCGCGACAGAAGAACCACCTTGGAACGGTCAGTTAAACGAATTCTGCTATGTGTGTATGTGTGTGTGTGTGTGTGGGGGGGGGGGGAGGGAGGGGGGGGGGGGGGCTTAAGTCAATTTTCCAATTAACGATACCAGAATCCGATACGAGGCTTGACATTGCATACTTGGAATGTTGGGTCGGTATCCTAACCTGGCATACGACAGGTCGGTGTCTGGATACATTTAACCCTTGTCCTGCTAATCCCGGATATGCCTTATCTTTGAAGCAATGTAGATCCAGATCAGATGGCTTCTGACGAAGCTATCTGATCAGGATCTACATTGTTTGCCAGTCAGATTTGTTGCAATAATTTGCATCAAGTAATCTAATTGGTTGATAATCGGTAGTGGGTGTGGCATATATAAATATTCAGCAGGACAAGGGTTAAGACCTCATCATCACAAATTTCACATGACAGAACACAGTGAGGGAGCAGGATATGAGTCCCGCCAAGCGAATTTGTGTCTTCGAGCATTCCGTCATGACAAATTTTAACTGCGCATGCCCAGCCATTCAGAGGGGCCAGGGATATATCTTTCTGTATGAAGGTTCCTCTTGCTTCACTGCTTATATGAGCGAGCAGCGAAGGTTCTGGCGAGACTGCGCGGATGCGCAGGCTCGCCTGAACCTACGCTGCTCGCATAGGCGATAAGTACCAAAATCGCTTGACGGGACCCATATGATCAATCGGAGACTCATTCTTATTCTTTTAACACGATAAACAAATGGAGGATATTTGATGGTCAACATGTCTCTAAGTTGTAAACAGACATCTGAAGCAGGTTTATATAGTCATTCTCTGTGGAAATAAATTGTATAAAATACATTATTTTGGCACAGGGCGTACATTGTATGCCTGCATGCATGCTAAGGCAATGACGGATTTTCCAAGCAAAGTAGTCACAACGAATTTGCAGGAAACCTAAAAAACACATCATACTACAATGTCTACCCAATCAGAGCACATTCATTAATACTCGTTTTAAGTTTATCGGGTATACATTACATATACACCCTATCATAACTCTTCTTTTCGGATCTGGCCTTTCAAATGGTTTAATCCTACTTGATAAAGTAAAAGTACCCTATAATTATCCAAGATCTGTAAAATTTCTTGTCACATGGTGTCGCTACGAAATGCCGTCATTTAACTGGAAGTTGGAGAGGTCACACGATTTTCAAGTATTGAGGTCACATGATTTTAGTGGGTAGCTTAAGGTGCATATACGTTCAAGAGATTAGTGCACTGTGGGGACTGCACCAGCTGATTGAATACGTACTGACCAGAAAAATCAAAAACATTTTATTAAAAATACGAGCTGTTTTCCAGAGCACCAGGCTATAGTACACAAGGGATACCTAAAATTGCACACATTTGAAATTGTATGTTTCAGGGATATGTATTTTTGGTGCATGTGTATAATATTTCAAGATGTGAAAACCGCAATTAAAACGTTTTTCTCGTTTTGATCGCTTTAGTAGGCCATGTTCTACATATATCGGACTTCCATTGCTATAATGTTGGGATAACATGAAAGCTGCTCAGGAAAAAACACAGTCATAGGTCACTCTCCATCAATGACTCCAAGCGGAAAAGCAATAATATGCAAAATACCTCCAACTATCAGGTTAACATTTGCCTTCACAATGCAGGTTACGCCACTTTCTGACATTGTAATAAAACTGAAAAATCTTCTCAGAACTTGTTCCAGTAGAATCATACTCAAGCTGGGTTCAAAGCGTGGCTCCTAGTTACTATCCATGTATTGCGGGTAATCAGTCTAGACGGGTTTTGTTTGTCCGTGGAAAAATATACAAAACAGAACCCGTCTAGACTGGATACCCGGTTTTATTCAATACATGGATTGAATGCATTGCAACCGGGAGACACGAGATGCGCATTTTACAAGAATGAGTTGTTTTAGAAGATTTTTCAACTGTATGACAATATAAGAAAGTAGCGTAACCTGCATTATAAGTTGTAGTTGCGTTATTTTGTTTTGTGCATGCTTCATAGCTTCTGCATGGAGGTCTACTTTCGTTTTCAAAAAAAGTTACATCTTTTCTAATTTGAGCCTTATAGTAAAAACTAGAGCTGTCAGAGAATATGTCTATAGCCCCGCTGCAGCACTATTAGAAGAGAAAGACCCATAGAGTTGAAATATTTTGAATTCATACTTACCAGGTACATCACTGTAGTACATGGTAATATGGCAACTTTAAACGTATCAAGGGATTTAACTCCATGAGATTCCGGTATACACGATACATCAACCCACTGTTCCTGAGTACCAGGTTTCAACTTTGTAACCCTTACAGCTCTTGAGAAACGTGCGACAAAGTTTTTACATTGAACCTATCAAGAAATCCAAGGGATGTAACTCCTAGTTATAGGCCTTTGGCCCTGAGTCTGCTAAACACGATACACCAACCCACTGACCATATGTGTACCAAGTTTCAACTTTATAGATTTTATAGATCCTGGAAAACGTTTCATTAATGGTCAATTGTAAAATCTATGGAATGTAACTCCAAGAGTTATGTGTCCTTGGCCCTGTTTCTAGTATACACGATACATCAACGGACTGCCCATTGTGTACCAAATTTCAACATTGTTACCTTAACAGTTGTTGACAAAAGTGTAACGAAAATTTTATCTGGAATTCGGACAGAATGACGGACATATGGACGGACGAATGGCCGGAGTGAGCGAGTGTTTTACGTCCCACCAACAGAGGCCATTCGGAGACGGGGCCTCGGTTTAAGGACAAATCCGAAAGTCTAGAGAAGCCCGTGATCGATCATTCAAGTAACATAACCGCTACACCACGACGAATGGACGGAAGGAATGACGGAGGGACAATGCAAATCAACTAAAGCTCCACTTTTTTAAGCGGGCATATATGTTTTTAAATTGTCTAGAAGTTTCTATACATCTGTTATAGTGATGGTAAGTGCTTCAACAATGCTAAAATGCAAAAATAACTTTGAAAATATCTTAGAAAGTGACCTGATCCCAAGCATCTGCAGGTACAACCCAGCACCTCACTTGGGCCAACGAATCACCCGAGCTTTTACCGGCACCTCGGTAGGGTGCACAGAGTTTATCTACCAGCCGCTTCAACATCAACAGATAGTTACGCATAGATAACAATGCTCATGTCCGCATTTAGGATGTGCCTACATTCATATTATAGTAAAACTGGGTTTACAGGGTATACATTAATTTTCTTATATCTGCTAAAAACACATACAATGCGGGTACTCGTTAGAACCGCCTCGGCACTTAAAAACATACAATCTATGTTTTCATCAGAAATATAAAAATTATCAGATTTTTTATCTGAATATTTTCGTTTTGGTAAAATGTTCATCGTTTTTCAACATGCGTGCTTTCATCGTGGGTTTTGTTCAGTAACTTCACAGATTAAGGGCATGGTGTTAAGAAATTTTCTTAAAACCTGGAATCGACATTACTCACTTGGCTCACAAAACATTTCCTGGTGTTCTGATGTTTGTTAATTCCTTCTGCTTTATGTTTAAATTACAATGCAACTTCAATGGCTCAAACATGGATAGCCCCTTTACCATAGCTGTTTCGAGATCATATTCAAGTCCCTGGGGGGAATTCTTCCCAAAACTTCAGATACCAATATATTTAGGATAATTTGGGTAGTTTTTTTATTATTATTTTCTTTTTATTATTATTTATTATCTTATTCATCGGCGGTTCTGGTCAGTACACATCACAAACCTTTGTTTTATAGAAGATAGGAAAATGTAGAAAGATGTTCAAAAGTCATCTTCATTATGCCTTCTGACATAACGAAAATTAATAAGCCTTTGCAAATATACTGAAAATTTTACCACCAAAAAATGAAAATTTTCAGATAAAAAGTTCTGAAATGTTTATAAATCTGCTCAAAACAGAGATTGCGGGTACTCATTAGAACCGCCTTGGCACCGCCTCGCCAAGGCGGTTCCAACGAGTACCCACAATGTATGGCTTTTGAGCAGAAATAAGCAAGAATAATGTGTACCCCTGTTAACCCAAGTTTTACTGTACAAAAGTGGGGTTTAATGTGGGTCAAAATTATATAGGCTTGTTTTTGTGATGACTTTGAACTTTGATTACCCTCATTGACTTCAACTACCCATATCTTGAATAAATTGTCATGGTCCCACAAGCGTTATAGCCATTGAAGTTCAACTTCATTGTTTAAAGTCATTTATTCAGACAACAGTACCTAAACTCCTTGTATCTTTAACCCTTATCATGCTGTTCACAACAACCCCTATCTTAGGAAACAGTGTAGATCCAGATCAGATGGCTTCTGAAGAAGCCATCTGATCAGGATCTACACTGTTTGACATTCAGTTTATGAATTTGTAGGAATAAATTGCATCAAGTAATTTGATTGGTTGATAGACAGAAATAGGTGTGGCTTAAATGAATATTCAGCAAGAGAAGCGTTAATGTTTTATTGTTTCATTTCCTGTTTGAAATATGAACATATATAGAGGATATTTACTTTTTGAGGCGGATACCAGAAATATCGAGTGGTTGAGAACATCAGTATTCTCACGAGTGCGAGGCACGAGTGAAAATTCTAATGTTTTCAACACACGAGATGAAATATATTTGGTATTTATCGTAGAAAAGTATATTTTTTTTGTACGGTACTTTGGAGATGTACTGTATTCTTAAAATGCTTCGCATTTGTGTATTTCTGATGTTTTCAACACCCGCGATGAAATGTTTTCAAGACATTCGATGAAATATTAAATTTGTATTTATCGAAAAAAGTAAACTGTCTTTTTATTTTATACGAAAAACAAACCAAACTAGAAATGTGTCAATACATCACAAATTCCCCCACCCAGGGCCTACCCCCACCCCCACCCCGCAAAAACAACAAATAACTATCAACATACCAAACAGGAACTCAATTCATCAAATGGTTTGGAAAATATGAGCTCTTACAAACGTTAACATTAAACATTTCTAAGTCTGCAACCTTGACCTTAAGGTCATGGGTCAGGGGCGGGGTTATGGCTGAATGAAACTTTTGACCTGTATCTATCATCATTCCAAATATGTAGCAAATCGATCGCATGGTTCAGAAAATATGAACTCAAAAAATATAATATAAAAAATTTCTATGTCTGTGACCTTGACCATAAGGTAAGAGGTGAGGTATGGCTGAATGAAACTTTGGACCTGCAACTATTGTCATACAAAATATGAAGTAAATCCATTATAAAATAAAGTTTGGAAAATATAAGCTATTAACATACTGAAATTTGAAAATTTCTATGTCTGCTACCTTGACCTTGAAGTCATAGGCATGGGTGGGGGTATTACTGAATAAAACTTTGGACCTGCATCTATCATCAAACCAAATGAATCATAAAAGTTCAAGTTCAACGTGGTAAAAATACCTTAATCGGAGTCTTAAACATTAAAAATTTTCTAAGTCTGTGTCCTTGACTTTGTCGTTTTTCCAGTAGTCCGGTTCATTCATAAAAGTGCAATGTCACGTTGAAGTGATAAAGCTCACTTGTCCTGAGATAGCATATCTTTATCAGGTCAATGCCTTTCAATGCAAAATATATAGGGGGTAACTGATAATGTGGTGTCTCATCAGGGTCTACATCGTTTGAAACTCATCCAGCTAATTTAAGACACAACAGTAGTCTTGAAATTCATTGATTTTGTTCATATTTTAAATCAAATATGGTATCAAATATGGTAATGAGTCCCCCCCCCCCGGCCCATAGGGGCTTGTAGAAATATATGGGCTGCATGATGCTTCCAACCAGAGCTGAATCCGGCCCGCACACTAGTACTGGTAAACCACTTAGAGGATCTAAGCCTGTCCAGAAACCCCGGTGCGAGGCGGACCGTCCATGCTAATAAACCTTATTGGTTTCATTGGGCGACAGGGCTTTAGATCTCATTTCATCTCAGTGTCGGGTAAAAGTCCCACAAAATTGGAAGCAACGTCTCCAAAATGACCTTTACAGTGTTGACGGGGACGTTAAACCTCAATTCAAACAAATGGTAATGAGTTCAGGTGTCCGGATATTTAGGGTAAATACAGTAATAGGGTATGGTATGATAGACTTCTGAATATTGTGCACTTTATAACTTCTTCACAAATAGTTTTCTCCCAGAACATGTGAAAGCCCCACCTTAAAGTACACACTTTTCTGATGAGTTAGTCATGCAGACTGAACAGATTATTTGTCTCAATCGCGACGGAAGTAAGGGCGAGGATTGTGGCAACGTAAAATCGATTTAAGCCCCCCCCCCCCCCCCCCCCCCCAAGTGGAATTCGTTTCCGCTGACCGTTCCAATGCGGTTCTTCTGTCACGGTTATTTTTGTTATGGTTTGTCTTTAGATGTTTGTGTCGCTTATATTATTTTATTTTGGATAGCCTTTTGGCCATTTTGTGGGAAAGTAACTGTCCTCTTGGCTTTCCGCTGTTGGTGTTTCCGTTGGGGTCTGTTGCTTCATGTTTGTGTTTCTTTCCCTTTGGTGTCTCTGATCGGAGCTGTGGGTTAATTGTATCAATTCCTGACCAATGCCTCTACTTCTATTTTCTATTACTGTTACATACGAGGACTGTTCAAATATGAATGCAAGTAGAACGTTTTCTCATGTACTAACGGGAAAATCACCTGGAAATAAATATCACAGCGTAGAAAAACATTTTACCTATACATTGATACCAAACCTGTTAAAATCCGTCCACTTTAGCCATGTATATCGTTCGATAAACACTGTCTACTCTTGTATACTAATACAAAACATGGTTGGTAGAAGGTCAGAGTACGCCGTTGAAATACGGTCCTATATTAAGAATCGTTGTATTCTTGGTATACGGTGCAAAGACAGTTTTGATGAAATATTTTCGGTTTATGGGCATAATGAAATGTCTTTTCCGACAGTTTTTCGTTGGTGTAAGAAATTCAGCTGTGGGCTAGGCTCAACAGAAGATGCACCACATGATCGTCGGCCGAAGAGAGCAACATCTGCCAAGATGGTTGCTAGAGTGAAAGAAATAGTTGGTACCGATGCACGATACACACTAGGCAAATAGCTAGTATGGTTGGCATCTCATTAGGAGCAGCTCATACAATTCTGAAACGGGATTTGAAAATGAGAAAGATCTGTGCTAGATGGATTCTCCATCTGTTGACAGATGAGCAGAAAAAGACACGCTTTCAGTGCGCCAAGAAGTTGCTTAAAAAGTTTGCAAATTACAATGCACGGTCTTTCGCTAATGTCGTCACAGGTGACGAGACATGGGTTCACTTTTATGAGCCAAAACGAAAGATTCAGAACAAAATATGGGCAACAAAGTATTGCAAAAGACCATGCATTGCAAAGCGGACCATGAGCGTCAAGAAGGTAATGTATGCCATATTCTTTTCAAATCAGGGCCCTGCTATTCAGGTTGCTGTGCCTAAAGGCAAATCTGTAAATGCAATTTTTTACAAGAATAAAGTTCTTCGAAAATTGAAGAAATATTTCAAGGAACGAAGACCCCAAACTGGTTTGGCCAATGTCAGATTGCTACATGACAAAGCGTCATCGCACAAGGCGTTCATTGTGCAAGACTATCTGAAGCAGGAAAAGGTTGTTGAACTCCCTCACCCCCCGCATTCCCCTGACCTTGCCCCGTGTGACTTTTTTTTGTTCCCGCGGCTGAAAAAATACATTTCTGGTCGAAAATTTGTACAGCGCAAAAACCTCGGTTCTGCAATATTCCAGTGCCTTCATAGTATACCTCGAAAAGACTACCAAAATGCATTCAATGATTGGATCAGAAGACTGAAAGTTTGTATAGCTATTAAAGGAAAATACTTTGAGGGGACAAAATATATTTTTCATCGCAATCTATCACGGAATCATTTTTATGTGCTTAGTTGCATTCATATTTGAACTGTCCTCGTAGCACCAGTTCCCAGGAGCAGGCCTTAAGTTTTGTCTTAGTGGCAAAGAATAAGTTCCAGCTATGATGATGATGAAGTTAATTAGGAAAATGTGAACGGTAGGAGTACTTGAAATTCGCACAAACAAAACTCAAGCTCATTTAAAATTACGCTTGACAGATATTTCTTTTTCTTTTTGTCACCGACCATGAAATGAAGTAGAAAAAGTAACATACCTACAAGCAAAACATAATATAAATGATCATCCCCCGATTAATATCTTCAAATATGTCCAAGGAAAAAATGGGGAAAAATCAAACAAAAGCATGCATAAATATAACGGTTTTGCTTTTTTCCATCTGTCAAAACATGTATAAATACTGCGGTTTTGCTCTTTTTTTTCTACCTATCTTTGATATTACATACAATTTACATAGAAAAAAAAAGAAATCTAACACCTAATCTATGGTCTGAGCAATGAAAACACCATTCATTTGTACCCATCAGAGATACCCGTATAAAGCCACCATCCTTTCTGATAAACGCTATTGTCAGGAGAAATCCTACCTACATTATTGGATGTTTCACACACATTTATGTCCTTTTGTAATGTTTTAGATGCGAGAAAATAATGTTTCACCGTCTATCTTCAAAGAATCTATATATGGTTGATGTCTTAAAATAGCAGCTTTTTTGTGTCATTCATCATACTTTTCCGCCCAGTAATGTTTGCGGATATCGGCGTGCTGTATTAGAATTTAGGATAGTTTCATTAAAGAAATACATAAAGAATAATAAGATATGTAAAAATAGCCTCTACTCATGTTTGTTTCATTGTAAAAAAAAAATAACAAGCCCTATACTAAAAGGTTGCGCTCAAATGAGAAGGAATTTTTATCTTATCTTCAACATCATTTAAATTTTAGCTGACGGAACAACGATATGATGGTAGTGTTTACATTTGTAAAATAACCCCTTCAATACAGCTATCAGCACAGAGAATGTTTCTTGGTAAAGCACTGACATCATTCCACATTCATTCTCAGTCCTCACTGATGGGGAAAAACTTCTTGGGCCTGTTGTTCAAAACTAACAATGTCATTGGTTAATGTATGGTTAAAACTTTGATCAATACATTTTGAGATATACACTAAAAATTTTTTGCTGAAAAAATGTGAGTAGCTTTTGCAAAAATCTCAGATTATTGCATACTGTACTTGCTAGAATAGTTAACAACTTAACTGCTACCAAGCTCGTTAAGCTAATGATGCTTTGAACAACTTGGCCCAGGTTAACAGATACGGGATTATTACACATCATACTTGCTAGAATAGTTAACAACTTGACTGGTATGACTCATATGCCTATTTGTGGCCAGAGATGGTATATGAATAAAATTTGTTCTGTTTGTTCTGGTAACAAGCTCGTTAAGCTCAAGCTTTGAATAACTGCCAACGTTAACATATATCAGATTATTATTTATTAAAAATATCGTACTTACCAGAATAGTTAACAATCTGGGTCCATTTGTTCAAAGCATTGTTAGCTAAACTAGCTTGTTAATGGTCAAATTGTTAACCGTTCTAGTAAGTACACTATCTAAAACTCTGGCGTTTTTGCTGAAAAAAAATGTAAGCATGTTTTGCATTCGCAAAATCTGCTCACATTTTTGTCTGCAAAATATTTGTATATCTGCCATATTAAATGATCAATACTTTAACAATATGTTAACTAATGCCTCGTGATGCTGGACAGTATCCCTCTGGATGGATTTTTCCATTCAACCCTCACACCCATATAAGATTCTTATATTATCCTAACAGGTGAATGGAAGACAATCTGTCAAAAATAGATCTGAAGAGTAACATTACGATAACACATCCGTGTGCTATTATGGCATTTTTTATTCTGTAAAACTAGCATTTTTTCACAATGAACATTTTTTTACATATTTTCTTAATTTCTACTCCAAAGTGGCCCCCGCCCATTGGGTCTTGAAGAAATAGATGGGCTGCATGATGCTTCCACGCAGAGCTGAAACCGACTCGCACACGAATCCTGGTAAACCCCTTAGAGAGGATCTAAGCCTGCCCAGGCAAAGCGGTGTGAGTTGGTCAGTCCATGCTTATAAACCCTATTGGTTTCATTGAGCGGCAGGGGTTGAGATGTCATTTCATCTCAATGTCGGGTAAAAGTCCAACAAAATTGGAAGCAACGTCTCCAAAATGACCTTTACAGTGTTGACGGGGACAAACCTCAAATCAAAAACAAAGAAACAAATCTTCTCCAAACATAGATTGTGGGTGCTCGTTAGAACCGCCTCATCTAGGCAGTCCTAACGAATACTAACAATCTATGTTTTCAGGCAAAAATTATAAAAATAATATTAACACCTGTTAACCCTACTTTTCTTTATATAAAGTGGGGTACACAGGGCTGTTCATTATATGGATTTGTTAATGTAAAGAACTCTCAAAACAAACAGACTCCTTTTTTTACAGAACTTGCCTCTCTTGCATAAAATATGAGAAAATCTCAGGTGTAACCGATCAGAAAAAATTCTGAGAAAATAAAGTCACAGCAAATAGACTCTGAAAAAAAAAAACATATACTAACCTGTCATACTGGCCCTCTCTATTAAGCAAGCAACCTGTTTTAAGCAAACATGCATTAAATTCCATAAAAAGGCAAATGCATTAAAATTCACCTGTATTGAGCAAGCACCCGTTTTAAGCAAGCACATTTTGATCAACCCTCAGAGCTCTTTAACACAGGTTGGACTGTGCATATGTACAGCAATATGAAACCATAATTCTGCATTTTAATGACAATTTTCAAATGTATCTAGGAACAGAATGTAAGAATTTTAAATATCTTCCATTTTTTCTGCTGCAGAGATACAGTCAATCCTACTTATACCGACATTCATTTTAATGACAAAACTCGTTATAACGACATTCGAATAGAATTAATACTTAGCTCAAGGCTTAGCCTCGGTTCCGCTCGACACAGGCATCCCTCGAGTTAGAAACACCTATTTTGAACCCATAGTCATGAAAGATACTTATATTTTATACTCTTTGAAACAAAATGTTGCAGACATTTGTTGGAATCACCCCGCACAATGTTATAGATATTTGTTGGAATAGCCCCTACACGGCGATTCCAACAAATGTTTACAACATTTGTTTCTTGAAAAGAAATGCTATAGATATTTGTTGGCATCTCCTCGGTGGGGCAATTCTAACAAATTCTAACAAATGACATTTGTTTCTTGTAGTCATGAATGGAAGAAGGCCATTTAGGGGATAACTATATTCAAAATTGTCATTTGGAGAGGTAAATTGGAGGTTTGAGGGTCGGAAATTTCGTTTTACGGCGACACGTCAGCGGAGCCGTAAAACGTAATTTGCGACCGTAAAACTTAATTTTCGACCGTAAAACCGACGATTTACCTCCCCAAATGACAATTTTGATTACAGTTATCCCCATTCTAATGCACTTATTCACTTGTTTTGTTAAAACTTGAACTATTATGCACATAGCGGCAACTGCTGTGAGCTGCGTAAAACCAAATGGCAACCAATGAAAAGCGATGTTACGTGATGATGTCCGGTTTCCGACAGTATGTTGCAGAATATAATGTCGCAAATTTTTTACGTTGTCCAATCAGACGTCTCGTTACATAGGAAAATGCATTTGAATTACTTTTAACATACTTCTTTAATATTGTGATTCTTTATAATGGCAAATTCTTGATAACCGCAAACCGTTAAAGGCATTTATTCTCATTTATTGAGGACCATCATTGCATTACATAATATTATGTAGCCCTCAGTGCTGGCTGTAGAGAAGTCCTCTGTCTTTAACAGGTAAGTGGCCTCCTTGGGGAAAATCAATAATTTACTAACTGTTGACTAGACTGTACCTTATTGATTTTCCCCTTAAGTGCCTCAGTCAGGGATTCAACAAGAGCTACTAATCACCATATTAGGGGCTGCCTTTGATCTGCTACAGAGTATATCACAGGTGGCAATAAAACAATTATGAGCACACGGTGTGTCCTACCTTACAAGAATAAATGCCTTTAAGGAACAAATACTGTCATTACTGCAAAGAGTCCTCTGTAGATATTATATGCATTAAAATTATCCCCATGTATGTTCAATAAGCATTCTTATCATATGACGTCGCGTCTGAGAGTGTAATAACGCCATGTTATAAATTCGATAATCCACTAGTGAATTAAATATGCAAATTAGCTAGATACGCCCCGTAACGTTACATGTACGACGCCCTCAACGACATAGCATTTACTAACGGCGGAATATTGACATTTTCGTGAACAATCGTGATTAAAATGCCTTTTAAATGTCATATGATAAATAGAATCTTGCATTCGTGCTCATGTGTTATTGAATTTATTAAACTCATTTAATAAATTCAATAATATGTATTACTGAATTTATTAAACTCGGGGAAAAGGGATAAAATGCTCGGCAAAACCTCGCATGTTATCCCTTTTTCTCAACTCATTTAATAAATTCAATAATACAAGATCCTCTATGTAACTGATTTTATCCATTTCCAAATTGCAGTTCCAGTATACACCAGTGCGTCCGATTCTTATTCATGTACTTCTATGTAAAAAATGTAAGACAAAAAGTATGTTTGACGTTTTTTCCTGATGGCCTTTTCAGTAACAAATCTGTGTCCTTAAATAGCATCTTTTATGTATCTAGAATTAGCTTCTTTTTTTTCAGATAATTATTATTATATTTGTCTTCTTTCTCATACAAACTTAAGATTGTGGGTCTTCATAAGAACCATCTCATTGAGGCAGTCTAACGAGTACCCACAATCTGTTTTTGAGAATCGAAAAGGGAAATAGTATATACCCCCGTAAACTCCACATTTTTCTAGATAAAGTGGAGTGCAGAGGGTGTTTATTGCACGGATGTGTTAACCTATAAATGCCAATCACGACTTGTCGTCTGCTTTACCATCTGCCGTTTACCTTAAAGGTATTTTTTTGCAAACAATGTGGACCCAGATGAGACTACTCCTTTAGAAGCAGTCTGATCTGGGCCCACACTGTTTGCCTGTATGCAAAATTATTTTTAAAAAGTTTGCAAAAAATTCAGCAGACGACATATTAAGCAGACGACATGTCCAAATGTAGATTTTCTCTGCATCTTAAGGGTTAACCCGATGTGTTTTTACCTTTGGCTTTATTCCTACATTCAGCCAATCACCTTTATCACTGAAATGATCTTCATTTCTTGTCTGACAGTCAGAGACAAATGGCAAAGAAATAAGAACAATTATTTCACTTAGATAGATAAATTAAATGTTGAAATTAAAAGATTTGTTTACATTTTAAACTATATTATGTTGTGTTTTGTCTTCTTTCATGACCTTGATTTAGGAATAACTGTATTCAAAATTGTAATATGGGGAGGTAAATCGGAGGTTTTACAGTTAGAGATTTCGATTTAGCAGAGTCGTAAAATGTGATTTGCAACCGTAGAACCGGCGATTTACCTCCACAAATTACGATTTCAATCTGTTAAAATGACTGTTCAGATGGCCCTTTTATGATGAAAGATTGTGATATTTTTTTTACTTCTGCTTTAAACATAGGTTGTGGTGCTTGTTGGCTCTGCCTCATTCAGGCAGTTCTAATGAATACCCACAATGTATCTTTTTAAGCAACATCCCCAGAAATATACTACTCAAAGTTTGATAAGGATCACTTTTTATATACCAAATTTTGCACAATAAATTTAAAATTTCATGACAGAATGTGTACTCCTTATATTGATAAATATCTTAAGCAGAAACCCACGTGCAATTCAGTACTCACGAAAGTGCACACTTCTCACACTTCACAAATGAATCCATGCACCCAAAAAATCTTGCATAACACTGCATTCCAAGAGAAAAATCAAACTTGTCAGTGTTCCTTTACTAAGTGTAACACGAATTTCATTTGATTTGAGAAACTCTAAAATGCCTAGGGGACAGTTAAGAAACCGTTTGAGCCCCGAAGAAATGAATTGTGGCATCGGAATGTTGGAATCTGGCGTCTCTCAACGTCGTGATGCTGGGATTCTGAATGTGTCTCAGAGCGTGGTTGCCCAAATGTGGAGTCAGCATCTTACCTGCGGAAATCCTTCACACAGACACGGAGGGGTCGAGGAAGGGCTACAACTCAATGCCAGGATCCTGTATTATTGTTTCAGTCTCAACGTCAACTGTTCCTTAACGTTACACGTTTGAATAACAAGTTTAGGAACGGAATGGGAGTACGAATTTCTAAACAAACTGACAGAAACAGGCTGCACGAGTTTGGACTTCATGCCAGGAGGCTTGCTGTATGTGTTTCAATGAGGAGACAGCATGTGCAAGACCGGTTGGACTTTGCCAGAATTCACGTCAGTTGGACAATTCATGACTGGACGCCAGTACTGTTTAGCGATGAGTCCAGATTCTGTCTAGACTTCACTGATAAACGTCAATTAATGTGGTGAATGTCTAAAGAGCGATTCGATGACTTGAATGTGGCAGAGCATGATCGCTATGGAAAGGGATCAGTCATGGTTTGGGCTGGGATAAGAGTGAATGGTAAAACTGACTTGTACGTCGTTGAAAACGGAATGTTAATGGCAGTGAGGTACTGTAAAGAGATTCTTGATCAGTTTGTAAGACCATATGCCGGTGCTATCGGCCTGGACTTTATTCTGATGGATGACAATACCTGTCCGCACCGTGCCCACGTCATTGACGCCTGTCTGGAATGTGAGACAATTGTTTGTATTGACTGGCCTGCCCGATCACCAGACTTAAATCCAATTGAGCATGCGTGTGACATGCTACATGCTGTTTCAGCACAACCTGTGCATTCGAAGACATTACAGGAGCTCAAAGATGCATTGGTTGCTGAATGAAGGCTGAATCCACAAAACTGGATACAGTCTCTAAATATGATAATGCGCAGGCAATGTCATGCTGTAATTGATGCCCATGGGCACCATACATGTTATTAGGCATGTTTGTCTAAACAAATTTGAGAATTTGTGAAAAATCAATTGTCCAAATCCCTCTGTGTTACGACAGATTCTGTGGGTGCCAAGACGGTTGTTGTTATCAGGCTTGAATGCAGTGCTAGTTCACAAAATTAATCACTAGTCTTTTTGACGGATATGTTTTCTATCATTATGTATCAAATTCCGACTCAGCTGATTAGTTTATCCAAAAAATTATTTTGCATTAAAATTGTGATCCCTATCAAACTTTGAGTAGTATACGTAAAATGTTGTATAATAGTTTCTATGTCAAAAACTTCAACACTTAAGTTTTAAGGATATGTCAACTAACGATATCGTTAGTTTTGAACAACTGGGGCCCCCGGTCGCAAACCACAAAGATAGGTTTTCCTGCAAAGGGGCTCATATAAGCTTTTAAACAATTAACACAAAAATGTGTGAATTTCTGTGACAGCTTCCACAAATGTCACCATCAATACAAATGTTGGGACTTCCCGTACTTTCATGTAGGCAAGCAAAAAACAAATCAAAGTCTTTTATGTAACTTTTATCATTTTCTTTCATCATCACTTTAAAACAAATATGAAATTCGACATTTAAATTAGGACAACACTATCTCATGAAAATTTCAGTAAAAAGGCACATGCAAGCAACAGTATGCAAGCAACACCTTATAGGCAAAGACTGATCAGAATCTATTGCAATTCAAGAGCTAAGAGCAAAGCTTTTAAGGGGAATGGGAACACCTTCAGGGGAGGCAACTCTTTAAAAATATTTTTGTCTCCCATGTCAAAAGGGGTCTATTCTTAAAGGAAAGAATTTCTCCTAAGGAGCAAATTCTTTCCTTTCAGAGTTGACCCCTTTTTCCGTGGTAAATAGCTTATAGAAAAGAGAACAGGAAGTTCTGAAAGTGGTCTCCCTTTGAAAAATGGCAGACAAATCAGGCCCCATACTGACCACGCTTTTCCATGCCTGAAAGGCCCGATTTTGCAGCTTCAACCCTTATCCTGCTGAACAAGACACACAAACATTACCTTTGCAAACAGTGTAGATCCTGATCGGATGGCTTCTGAAGAAGCCATCTGATCAGGGTCTACACTGTTTGTAATGGGGTTTGTGAAAATATGAAGTAATTTGGTTGACTTATAGTCAGAAATAAGGGTTAAATAGTTTTTTAAACAGACTATATACACAAAAATCAGAATCCAAAAGCCTGAAATCAAGAAAAAAATCAAGCTCTAAAAGCCTGAAATCCTGCAAATGCCTGAAAAATATGAGGCCTGACAAATCTGCCAGGTGTTCCCATTTCCATAAGTACACTAAAGGTGCAGGCCAGCTGGTACCTTTACATGACATAGCTTATTGAAATTTCTTTAAGCTAACTTAACAAATACCATGATAAGAACATTTACACTTGCCGCTGAATTTTCTTGCAGGAACCATTTCAGATTAACTGTTTTTGTACATCAATAAAGGGAAGTGATTGTCTGGGCTCAGTTGTTCAAATCATTGTCAGTATTACGAAACATGCCTATACAAAAACATTGTAAATTTTACCGCTGAAAAAAAATTTTTTAAGATGAAAAATTGTGATATTATATCTTATTTCTGCTCCAAATATAGACTGGGGTGGGTACACATTAAAACGGCCACAATCACATCAAAAATGGTTTTAGAAGTATGGTTGATGTATAAGATTTTAAGTCAATAATGGGGCATAAGTCAACATTTATTAGAGCTAGAGCTGTTGCTCCTTGCTATATGTGTGTATTGTCACTGTCAATAAGTGCAACAAGTTTCATTGAAATATCTATAATGATTTTGAAATTATGACGAAAAAAAAAAAGATAAGAAAAATGCTGAAAGTTTGAATTTTACAAATAATGATTTTGTTGCTACAGAAACATAACTCAATACAAAAGCTATGTATTGTTGTTGTGACCATATATTTGAAGTTTGAAGTTGATGCGTTTCATTAAGAAAAAAAAAACAAGAAAAATGTGGATGGACTGGTGGATGGATAAAGGCATAAGTCAAATTTTATTAAAGCTGGATTTGTTGCCCATTGCTACACTTGAGTATTTCAATGTTAATAATTATAGCAAGTTTCATTGGAATATCTATAATGGTTTTGAAATTATGATGAAAAAAAAAAAAAAAAAAAAGATACAAAATGATGAAATTTTTAATTTTTCAAAGGGCTGTAACTCTGACAGTATTGTAGCTAGAATTACATTACTTGCCATAAAATTGTGTATTGTTGTTGTGACCTTATGTTTCCAGTTTGATGCTGATGCATTTGACCATTTGTAAGTTATTAATAAACAAGATGTGTTTGTGAAACTCGAACATGTCCCCGGGCATGGTCATTTTTTCTTCAAAGTTGCTCACAGTTCAAGGTCAAGGTCACAGGTCAAGATTTTTGTTTGTTTGGAAAAGCCCTTGACACAAGGAACTTACATGCCAAATATGAAAGCTCTATCTTTAAACAGTTCAAAAGTTATGAACAATAACTTTTTTTCTTTAAAGTAGGTCAAGGTCACAGGTAAAAAAAAAATTGCATGAATGTAAAGCTCTAGTCACAAGGAACCTACATGCCAAATATAAAGGCTCTATCTTAAACGTTTTAAAAGTTATGAACAATTTTATTTTTTCTTTTAAGTAGGTCAAAGGTCAAGGTCCTAGTCAAAACCTTTTGCATGAATATAAAGCTCTTATCACAGGGAACCTACATGCCAAATATGAAAGCTCTATCCCAAACGGTTCAAAAGTTATGACCAAAAATATTTATTTTTTAAGTAGGTCAATTGTCAAGGTCAAAGGTCAAAATTTTTGCATGAATGTAAAGCTCTTGTCACAAGAAACCTACATGCTAAATATGAAGGCTGTATCTCAAAGGGTTCAAAAGTTATGACCAATGTTAACTTTTTTTTATGTAGGTCAAAGGTCAAGGCCACAGGTTTTAATTTTTTGTGTGAATGTAAAGCTCTTGTCAGAAGGAACCTACATGCAAAATATGTAGGCTCTATCTCAAACCCTTCAAAAGTTATGACCAAAATGTTTTTTTTTTTATTTTAAGTAGGTCAAAGGTCAATGTCAAGGTCACAGGTCAAAATTTTTTGCATGCTTGTTAAGCTTTTGTCACAAGTAACATACATGTGTAATACGAAGGCTGTATCTCAAGTGCTTCAAAAGTTATGACCAATGTTATTTTTTTCTTTTAAGTAGGTCAAAGGTCAAGGTCACAGGTCAAACTTTTTTGCATGAATGTGAAGGTCTTGTCACAAGGAACCTTTAGGCCAAATATGAATGCTCTATCTCAAACAGTTCAAAAGTTATGGCCAACGTTAAAGTTGTCCACGTACAAACCAACAAACAAACAAACAAACCAACAAACAGACAGGGCAAAAACAATAAGTCCCCGCTATCGCTACCGGGGACATAAAAACATATAAAAATGTGGACCGACGGAAGGACAGACGTCCATACAGATGGACAGGGTGATTACTATAGTGCACCCACAAAATTTTGTGCGGGGCCCTAATAAAGAGAGAAATCACATAATATAAATCATTTTTATTGCATATTACAGAGGCTGGCCTTAAATTAGCCTATATTTTGGAGAATAACAATGTTTTATTTTCTAATAAAATGTGTCCAGGACAGGCAAAAGATTAATTTTGTCCTGGCTAAACAGCTGAGTAGACTGTACATGAATATTTCTGGTATCTTTAGCATTTGAAGTGAAACAATAGCAGCATGATAGTGTTGGCAAATTTACACTTCAATCCTCTCACTATTCAATTTCATAAGCACATGCATAATGGTCAGTATGTAATATATTGATGCACTAGACATGGGCATAATGAAATATTTTAGCAATAAAGAGAAATCACTTTATATAAATTAGTTTCATTCCTTACAACAGTGGCTACTCTTAAAGGTAGGAATATGCAAATTCATTCCTTTTTGAGCAGCCTCCATTTTGGAAAACAACAATATTTTTTTAACTTGTACCGAGTGGTTGTAAAAGTAGTCCTGACTGGGCTACACCACTGGTGAGTAAAGACCTCGAGTTCACACAAATGTACATTCCAAATTCATGACAAAAGTTTTGCCAAACAAGCCAGTACTATCTCCGGTATCTGTAGCGTTTGAAGTGAAACCATAGCTGCATGATATTGTTGGCAAACTGGCATCGGAATCCCCTCTTGTAGGAATGCTCCCATTCTTTGTTAACTACCTTGAACGCTATATCCTGTAAAAACAACAAATATCTTCAATAAAACACCAACACTGAACATATTTGAGCCAGCGCATGACAAAACCTACAAGAAGGCTTGAGCGACCAGCAAAGACTCAGATAAACCTGCACATTTGCAGTCTTATCAGAGTCTTCGCTGATCGCATGTACCTACTATAGGCTTATTTCTAAGCAAGGATACATAAGCAAAAGGTCTTGTCATAGTAGATGGGTGTGCAGGTTGATAGGAGTCTCTGCTGGTCACATTGGTCTTATTGTGCCGGCCTCGGTAGCTAAGAAAGATGCGCATCTGACTGATGACCAGGAGGACAGAGGTTCAATACCTGCCGGGGTCGGCAACATTCTTTCAAGGAGATTGATCATGAAATCTTTTCTATGGTCATTCTCTCCCTTCCGCTGATTCAAGAAGGGCAGTTGTCAGTTTCTGGCGAAAGAATGTGCACTGTACTGGTTAACCGCTTACATATAAGCCTGTCTAGGAAAAGTGTGGACAGGTAAACTGACCAGCTCAAAAATGACCTGAAACAGTGTTGACTGGGCCGTTTAACTCCAATACAAACAAACCTGTCTTATTGTAGGTTTTTGTCATGCACCGGCTCATTTTATACAGCAAGCTCATGAGAAAGAAGCTGCTGCAGTGAAATGGTAAAGCTGCTCGCCTTGTAAACCAGTCTTCGAGGTTATTAAACTTTTCTCATAATTAACTCAACTGAGCATGAGATTTGTCCTGCTCATAAATATTAAAATGCCAACAATTGTTGGCATTTTAATATTTATGAGCAGGATAAATATTAGCTTTTATCCATCTAAGTGCACAAATTACATGTACCTATTTTTTCTATCTGTATTTTTATATTCATAAGGATTTGAAATTTCATGCTCAAGTGATCTGAGTTGAGCATGAAAGAAGTTTTATAACCTCGGGGGCCAGGTGCCGTAAGTTCAATTTCAGGCTTCATCCGACTTTCAGATGAATCTTTAAATGGAGGTCCTGTCTCCGAAAAAATATCATGTGGTGGCAATTAGCTTCATTAATGATAATCACTACAAATTGTATCTAGGGATGGCAAATTGTATCTAGGAATGGCAACTTTAATGCAAGCATCCATATTTGACCTACATTTTATGGTTCACTGACATTGAATTTGTAGCGAGTATCATTAATGAAGCTCTTATAATTCTTGAGAATTGAACTTGACCATTAGTGTGAATACTAGGGTGGTGTAATGGTTTTCCAGTTTTATGAGGTAGGCGTGATCGATTGCTATCGAGTTGGCTGTTTGGATCTCATCGAGGAAATGAGTAAAGATACTTTAAGAACTGACTGTTGGAATGTGGGGTACCCAAATATAGAACATGGTTTTCCACATTTGCAGTTTGTTTATACTAATTTATTTTAGTTTGATTGCGATGGAAGGCTATGTCATGCCTGTGGGGGATGCAAAGCCACCAAACCATGAAATATAGGTCCAGGTCAAACATGAATGCTTGTTGCATAAAAGTTGCCATTCTTAAATGCAATCTTGTACCAAGTATCATCAATGAAGCTCTTATAGTTCTTGGTAAATGAACTTAAACATTAGGGTTAATGCTATGGTTGGTGCAATAGGTCACTACATCAGTGAACGATGAAATGTAGGTCAAGGTCAAATATGGACACTTGCAGCATAGTTGCCATTCCTAGATGCAAGTTTGTACCAATTTTATCACATGACGTCGCGTCTGAGAGTGTAATAACGCCATGTAATATTTTCGATAATCCACTAGTGGATTAAATATGCAAATTAGCTAGATACGTCCCGTAACGTTACATGTATGATGTCCTTAACGACGTCGCATTTACTAACAGCGGGATATTGACATTTTTGTAAACAATCGTGAATAAAATGTGTTTAAAATGTCATATGATAAATAGAATCTTGCATTCGTGCTCATGTATTATTGAATTTATTAAACTCGTTGAGGAAAAGGGATAAAATGCTCGGCAAAGCCTCGCATTTTATTCCTTTTCCTCAACTCGTTTAATAAATTCAATAATACATGAACACTCATGTAAGATCCTCTATATCATTAATGAAGCTCTTATAATTTTTGAGAACATGAATATTTGGGTGAATGCTAGGTTTGATGCAATAATTTTTGAGAACATGAATATTTGGGTAAATGCTAGGTTTGATGCAATAGTTTACAAAGTCAGTGAAGCATAAATTGTAGGTCAATGTCAAATATGGATGCTTGCATTAAAGTTGCCATCCCTACATTTGTAGAGGTATCATTTATGAATCTCTTATGATTCTTGAGAACTGAACTTGACCATTAGGGTGAATGCTAGGGTGGTCAGAAATGTTGTGGATACGTATTGAAATCGCCCTCATGAGGCAATTCTGACAAGTACACTCAATTTGTTTTTATTTGGTTTGAGGTTTAACATCCCCGTCAACACTGTATATGTCATTTTGCTTCCAATTTTGTGGGACTTTTACCCGACATTGAGATGAAATGACATCTCAAGCCCTGTCGACCAAAGAAACTAATAGGGTTTATTAGCATGGACGGTCCAACTCGCACCACTTTGCCTGGGCAGGCTTAGATCCTCTAAATGGGTTACCAGTACTTGTGTGCGGTCGGTTTCAGGTCTGCGTGGAAGCATCGTGCAGCACATCTATTTCTTCAATGGGGGCAAAAGTACACTCAATGTGTCTCTAAAAAGTATTGAGGAAAATAATCCCTTAATTAGCCTTTTAAGGGGAATGGGAACACCTTCAGGGGAGGCAACGCCTGAAAAAGTATTTTTGTCCCCATTGTCAATAGCGGTCAACCTTTAAAGGAAAGAATTTACTCTATGAAGCAAATTCTTTCCTTTAAGAGTAGACCCCTTTTTCAGGGGAACAGGGTTTAAATGAAAATTTATGGTGATGTTGTGCAAGAAAAAGAATCTAATATGAGGTTCTGTTGTAGATAGGCATTTCCTCAGGATGACCGTGCTGAGCAGAACCTAAGTGTTGCCTCGGTTCTGCTCAGCTCGAACACCAAGGTTCCGCTCAGCTCGAACACCAAGGTTCCGCTCAGCATGGCCATCTTTCCGCTCAGCTTGAACGCCAAGGTTCGGCTTAGCAGGTCATCCTTCCACTCGGCGCAGCCTCGGTTCCACTCAGCACGATCATTTCTCAGGTTGGAAACGCCTACGCTTGAGGTTCCACTCAGCATGGTCATCCCTTGGGTTGGCAATGCCCATCTACAACAGGAACCCATTATCAGATTCTTATAACAACCAACTTCTATACTGAGGCCATGCTTAAGGGGGATGTATCATCTTCAGGGTATGTAACTCCTACAAAAGTACTTTTGTCTCCCCTGTCAATAGGGGTCAACTCTTAAAGGAAAGAATTTGCTTCTGAGGAGCAAATTCTTTCCTTTATGAGTAGACCCTTTTTTCAGTGGAACTGAACCTTTTGAAAAGCCGACAGGAAGTCCTGAAAGTTCTCTCCCTTTGAAAAATGGCGGAAAAATCAGCCAGGTGTTTCCATTCCCCTTAAAGCAGGTGTGATAAAAAAATATTTCCCAATTTTCCTCATTATCCTCCTAATCAGGCACTACAGTCTTACCTCATAAGGTGGTCCAGCATGAAACCTCAATATAGCAAAATCTTGGTTATCTTCTATTGGGGTCTGAAAAGATTTAATATGTTTCACAAGTCACTTTTTTAAGCTCACAATTCTATATACATGCAGTAGAATGTAATGAATGTACTCGTAAGTTCAATGGCTGATTCAAGGCATTCATTCCATATTGCCATATAACAAATATTTAAGGATGCTATAGTGTATTAAAGGGAGATTTTTTTCTTTAATATTTTTTAAATTCAGTTTTAATTTGCGGCCTTTAAAAGATTGTTTCCCTTATATTTAGCTAATCATTAATCAGAGGTTGGCAAAAACTACAGTACCCGGACTTAAACAACCAAATGATCATATATAGAGGGTCTTACACTCGTGGTCATTTCATATGAAATTTATGAAACAAACCTTTGGCGAGTTTCATACATTTCATATGAAATGACCACAAGTGTAAGATTCTGTTTATCATATGACCTCTTTAAATTGGATTTTATCGCCATTAAATTTGAAATTTTTTCCACAATAAAAACATGGTTGACATGGACGTCGCCATGACGTTACTTAATCCCGCCAAAGTGTTATTACAGGTGTGGTCATACGATTTTTATTACACGACATTATCCACTGCTTATCGACAACATCATATGATAAATATTTTTTATGCTATGGGTAAGAAACATAAACAGCCATCTCTGATGCAAACTTAGAAATCCAAATCTTTGGGTCAACGGATAAAGTCAGAAACTCGGTTAATCCTTGTTTGCGACTTTATCCATTTATCCTCCGGTTTTGTTTAGTGAAACTGGGGCTTACAGGGGTATACATTATTTTTCATATTTCTGCAGAAATATAAAAAAAACGAATTTTTTATATGTAAATTATCATTTTTTGCGGTAAAATTTTCAATATACAGTCGAACCTCAATAATTCGAACACCTTCGGGAACATGAAAGTTTGTTCGAAATAGGGGTAGTTCGAGATATTGAGGGTTACTGATACTGCTAGCTGAGACACAATGGGGTTGACCTAAGGATATATCCTTGCTTTTTTTAAAATAAATGTATGCTGTGTGTGCTCATTAGAATCGCCTCAATGAGGCGATTCTAATGAGTACACACAACATACATTTTAAAGTTAAAATGAAACAAACCTCTATAAATTGACCTAAACAATGGAGCTATAGGAACAATTCTCTAGGGATCCAGGAATGAGTTCGAATTATCCATGGTAATCAAATTATCCGTATTCGAGTTATCGAAGTTTTACTGTATTTGAAAAGAAGTGTTTTCATAATGCCAATACTATGGAAACACCTGTGTAAGGAATACTCACCACAGTATATTCTGGTGTCTGTGTTTTCTCTATAAGATCTGGATAAAATATCTGAAACGGACAAACAATGTACATATACATCAAACTGTTAGGCTAAACATGTTTTGCTATACATGATTTATGTACAGTCAACTAAGGTATTAAATTCCACAAAAAAAGACATCATGTGAACATGCCCGTGAATTGAACACCCCCTAAACCCCACTTTATATAGAGAAAACTGGGGATAACGGAGGTATATATTATTTGTTTTATTTTTGCTCAAAGACATAGGCTGTGGGTTTTTGTTTGTTTGTTTGATTTGAGGTTTAAAGTCCCTGTCAACACTGTAAAGGTCATTTTGGAGACGTTGCTTCCAATTGTGTGGGACTTTTACCCGACATTGAGATGAAATGACATCTCAAGCCCTGTCACCCAATGAAACCAATAGGGTTTATAAGCATGGACAGTCTGACACTCACACCGCTCTGCCTGGGCAGGCTTAGATCCTCTAAGCGGTTTACCAGTACTCATGTTTGGGTCAGATTCAGCTCTGTGTGGAAGCATCATGCAGCCCAAATATTTCTTCAAGCCCTGATGGGCGGGGGCCATATAGGCTGTGGGTACTCGTTAGAACCGCCTCAATGAAGCGTTTTAACAAGCACCAGCAACCTATGTTTTGGTGTATGAATAATAAAAATAACACAAATTTTCTTCTGAAACAAAACCACTTTGGAGATATCACGATGTCACAAGGATGTGTGGTATCGTAATGAAATTTACTTTTAAGACATTGACGGTTTGACAAAATTTGACCGGAAATCATCACCCATAGGAAACCCTAAAATGAGTCACTGGCAAAATGTGCAGACCCAGATCAGATGCAGCATAATGCAGAGTCTGATATTCTGCATCTAATCAGGGCCTACACAGTTCGCAAAATTTTCAGCCAATTTCATTATGTAAACAATCTGTGTAATGAACACCCCTCTAAACCCCAGTTTATATAGAGACAAATGGGGTTCAAAGGGGTATACATTAATTTGCACATTTCTGCTCCTAGGCAAAGGTTGTGGGTACTCGTTAAGGAGCACCACCAACCTATGTTTGGACCAGGAGTATAAATCAGAACAAAATATCACAAGTTTTCATCGGAAAAGTAGCCATTTTGAAGATAAGAAAGAACACCCTATGACAGAACAGGTCATGAAAGTCTTGGAGAGGATTGTGGATGGCCTCATTAGGCAGTTGGTGTCCATTGACGATTCCCAGTTTGGCTTCGTCCCAGGAAGAGGCACTACAGATGCAATTTTTGTTGTACGGCAACTGCAGGAGAAGTATCTGGCGGCCTACAGGGGACTCTACATGGCTTTTGTAGACCTGGAGAAAGGCATTTGATTGAGTGCCTCGGAAAGTCCTCTGGTGGGCACTAAGAAAACTTGGAGTGGAAGAGTGAATTGTGCACAGGTCCAAGGGGTACATGCTAATGCTCGGAGCCGTGTCCGTGTTGGTGATGGTTACAGTGAAGAATTCGAAGTGAAGGTGGGTGTTCATCAAGGCTGTGTTCTCAGCCCACTGCTTTCATCATTGTGCTTGAAGCCTTGTCATGGGAGTTCCGCTCTGGAGTCCCCTGGGAGGACCTGTATGCTGATAACCTTGTCATCATAGCTGAATCCCTTGAGGAATGTGTCAGGAGGCTCTTAACCTAGAAAGATGCAATGGAGGCCAAAGGATTGAGAGTGAATGCAGAAAAGACAAAGATCATGATCTGTGGTTCAGGTCTGGACCTCCTGCAGAGTACAGACCAGTTCCCATGTGCTGTGTGTTGCACTGGAGTGGGCAGCAACAGTATGTTTTGTAATGGTTGCAAGTTCTGGGTGCACAAGAAATGCAGTGGGCTTAAGCGCTTGATAGAGGACCCTGATTACAGGTGTACACGGTGCCAAGGAACTGCACAACCCTAAGATGGCAGACCACAGAAGGAAGTCCAAGTCGGATCTGACAAGTTGGAGGTTGTAGCTTCCTTTTGCTACCTAGGTGATATGCTCTCAGCAGCGGGTGGTTGCAACCTTTCAACCACATCACATGTGAAAACAGCCTGGAAGAAATCCAAGGTGTTGCTACCAGTTCTCTCTTCCCGCCACCTCTTGTTCAAGATACGTGGCCATGTGTACAGCTCTTGTGTGCAGAGCGCAATGCTCCATGCCAGTGAGACATGGCCAATGACTCAGCCAAACCTCCAACGTCTTCAGCGGAATGACAGAGCAATGATCAGACAGATCGGCAATGTGAAGCCACAGGACGCTGTCACCTTCAGGTCCAGTGAGTTACTTGAGCGTCTTGGCATTGAGGACCTGGAGCTCATCCTGAACGAGAGAAGGCTCCGCTGGTACGGACCTGTGGAACGTTCCAACGGTGCATTCAAGGCTGCCTGTGACATACAGGTAGGTGGAAAGCGGGGGCCTGGAAGACCCAAGATAACCTGGAAGCAGCTGACAGAAAGAGATTGCAGAGAATGGAAGCTCTCTGCTTTCGATCCTCATGATAGACAGGCCTGGAGATCTGGTGTAAGATCTGCCATGCGTGCAGCAAGCCAGCTACCTGGAAGGGGGCCCACTTATGTGGACCTTGCCCCTGTACCTGCATGTTAATCAAAAATCCATTGTTGATGATGATGGTATATCGCACAGGTATGGTATCGTAATGTTCCAATGAAATAAATTTTGAAGATAACACAACCTAACATCCCTAACTTTTGAATGGACTCCTAAATATAAAGCAGAAGATTCCAATCAGTACAAAATGGGTTAGTAGTATACCTGTTTGAACCAGATAATGCATCACAAAAACATAATTTTGACCCCCTTAAACCCCACTTTTATATACAGTAAAGTTCCTATATTAAGACCACCTTTGGGACTGTTCCAAAGTGGTCTTTAAGAAGGGTGCAGTTACTCTTTTTTATATTTTCTGCACACAGTGTCCCCTGGTGAGGGACCACTTTTGAACAGTTCCAAAGGTGGTCTTAATATAGGAATTTTACTGTACAATGAAACTTCCTTGGCAGTCATTTTATGCGACCACTATCTGGGAAAGTCTTATAAGTGTATGAACTACTGCAAATGTATATGCCCCCCGCCCATCAGAGCTTGAAGAAATAGATTTGGCTGCATGGTGCTCCGAATGCAAAGATAAAACTGAACGCACAAGAATACTGGTAAACCGCTTAGGGGTCTAAGCCTGCCCAGGCAAAGTGGTGCGAGCCGGACCGTCAATGCATATAAATCCTAATGGTTTCATTGGGTTGCAGGGCTTAAGCTGTCATTTCATCTCAATGTTGGGTAAAAGTCTGATAAAACTGGAAGCAAGATCTCCAAAATGACCTAAATAGTGTTGAGGGGGTGTTAAACCTCAATTCAAACACAAACTGCACATGTATAGGCTACTTACATTAAATTTGTAGCCTTGCACTATCTTAGGTGGTGGGTTATCTATGTCGTAGTGGGTCTGATTGTATTTGTTCCATTCAAAGCCCTGCAAACAGAAAACGTATTATTTGAATACTTACATTTTGGCAAAGCAGTTGAATACATTAGAACTGAATTCTAAAGACAATACATTTGAATTTAATTATATATATAATCTAAATATCAAGTAAATATAGCTATTAAACCAGCAGATACCTATGCGAACAGTGTAGATCCAGATGGAATGGCTCATAATGAGTTGCCACATCAATATCTACATTGCTTGCCATCCTGTTAACATCATTTTATCTCCAATTCAATAAAATGGATGTTTCCAAATCCAAAGTTGGAAAAATCCACTTTCATGGGTGAAAGAGTTAAACAATGACGAAAGCAACCTAGCTGAAATACAGCTGACATGCCTCCTCCACAAGATAGGCTACTCCTGAAGTAAAGAACCTGCAATGCATTTCCCCATCCTTGGAGGAACCTATTGCAGTACAACTTCAATGGGTCGAACACCTTTGGGACAATGCATTGAAGATACGGTAGTTTGATCTACTGAGGGTTAATCAATTGATTGTGTTGGGGTTTAACAAAGCGCTAACCCTTGTGGGCCATTTTGTGACAACTCAGAGAACAAGAGCTATCATCAGACAGATAGCTGGCCTGAAAAAGTGTAAGAGTGGCCATTGGCATAGGTGGGGGTATTGTCTGTTAAAACCTTTCTAATTCCATGACCTTGACCATCAGAAGACATAATGAGGATGGTTTAGAGATATTTTTTCAGTCTTCTTAAAATTAAGTAATCTGTGCACTCATTAGAATCACCTAATCAATGGGATTCTAATGAATACATGCGACATACATTTTTGAAATAAAATACCCTCAATACAATGATATCTGGATGTGGAAAAAATCCATAGGGACTCTAGAATGGGTTTGACTCAGCCATGGTATGTATGTAATTTGTGTATGAGTCACTTAAGTACAGTTGACTCTTGTTATCTTGACCTCACATATCTCGACCCCAATCACTTATATCGAACCCATTTCTAAGTCCAGTATATTTCTCCTATATATTTATTATATTTTAGCTTCGCATGTGTCAAACTACTTTTAGGTCGACACTTTGGCTATCTCACCCATCATTGTCAGTCCCGGAATAAATTGTTCACTGTTTTTACTACTGTGTATCTCGAACCGGAATTCATGACGTAAAGAATGAAACAAAAAAACATGCTGCCAATCTTTAAATTAAAGAAAGTCATTAAGTTATTATTCTCCAATTTGTCCTGCTGCATTTAAAAATTCAATCAGTGCAAACAATACCTTTACCGCTACTACGAAAATCACGTGCATGTAATTAAGACTGACACGCGGTGCTCAACTTTTGATCTTTTAACACCGTCTCGTGTCAATGATTTCACAGATGAGCCAGAGTACAACAGAAACTATAAGAAGAACTGTGTGGCAGGCATTGACTCAGATGAGCCAGGGCATTCGACTAGCTAGGTCTGAACCTTTGCTTATTGCTCCTTAGTTAACCCACAGCAGGCTCATGTGAAAAATAAAGACTGTATGTGAACAGGCTGATCCGAGACTTTGTCAGTTGCATGACCTTCTTGTAGGCCTTGTCCTGTGCTGACTCTGAATGATTCAGTGTTGATACCCACTAGCAAATATAGTGCTATTACACTCCAGAGGAATGAAAAGTGGCAAACAATGAGCTCAGACATATATGTGACGTTAAACTTTGGTTATCTCATACTACGAATAACTCAAACTTTTAATACAGTCCCGTGAGGTTCCAGATAATGAATGCCAACTGTATGTAGTTCTGTATGATATTATTAGTTATCTTAGAAGCCTCCATGGTGCAGTGGTTACGCTACTTGCCTTGTAAACCAGGGATCGCAGGATCGATCCCGGGCTTCACCAGACTTTCGGATGAGTCTTTAAACTGAGGTCCAGTCTCTGTATGACCTAAGCTGTTGGTGGGACATAAAACCCTAACACTCACTCACTATTAGTTATCTTGATTCTTGACAGGAAGCATGGGCAATATCTGTCCCAGGTGGTGATCCCATGACCCCCATCAAGAATCAAAATAACAAATTTGTCATACTGCAAAGCTTTTTTAAGACATTTTGTACCATGTTGCAATTTTTCCAAAAGAATTTTTTGTATCCAACGCTGTGAGAAGTATATGTTTACGTTAAACGTCATCCAAGGCGCCTTTCTACACACACTGCATTGATCTCGGTGCTCAGTGGGGTAAACATTTATGCCATGTTAGAATGAGATTTTAATAATGGAAAACAATGAAATAAAGTACCAAATGAATTAAAAACAATCAAGTATTTATTTATTTATTTTTTAAAATTATAATGGTACATGAAATTATTTTGCTTTTATTTTTCATTAACTGCACAGTTATCCAAGACGGCGGACATCGCAATTCAGCAAAGCCGAGCACAAGAGAGTAATATTTTTTTTGCTTAAAGACACATTTTTTTCTCTATATAAAAGGGGTGGCCTGTTACATAATCTCCAATAATCAAGTCCTTCGGACCATAGTGCACATCAAAGGCTTATCTTATCTAAGTGATTATGAGGTGATTATGAGCAGAGACTCTCTGAGAGATATGTTTAAAAGGGGGCTCTACAAGGGGAACTTGTTTTATGGTATATTATTACTGAGATTGTTTCCAACAAAATGTTGTTTTATATTACTTCTTTTTTTTTATTTTCATTTTATTTTTTTTAAAGTAAAGAAAAACTCTGACAGTCATTGTTTCATTGATTCAAATCTGAAAAGAAGTAAACTTAATGAATTTATTTATTCAAGATTGTGTTTGTTCGTTTGATAAGAGGTTTAACATCCCGGACAACACTGTATAGGTCATTTTGGAGATGTTGCTTTCAATTTTTGGGGACTTTTACCCGACGCTGAGATGAAATGACATCTCAAGCCCTGTCGCCGAATAGGGTTTATAAGCATGGACTTGCACCGCGATTTAATCATTCAATGAACATTTATTTATTTATTTATTTGGGGTTTGGATGGGTATACATTATTTTTCTTATTTCTACTCAAAAACATATATTATCCCCGTTAGAATCCCCTCGCAGAGGCGTTTTTTACGAGTACTCACAATGTCAAAATATTGTATAGTAAAACTGGGGTTTAGAGGGTATACACTATTTTTTTTTTTAATTCCTACTCAAAAACATAAACTGTGGGTTCTCGTTAGAACCACCTTACCGATGCAGTTCTAACAAGTACCCACAATATATGTTTTGAACACAAATTGTGGGTTCTCATAAGAAGAGCCTCCCCGAGGCAGTTCTAACAAGTACCCACAATATATGGTTGAGCCGAAATATAAAATATATCAGGACTTTTATCATTTTTTGGTCGTAAAATTCAACCTAGATATTTCAATAGGCATGTTTTAGTAATGATTATCAACAATGGTGACTAAAAATTAAATATAAAAAAACAACAGAATACATTCCATTAATATCAAAACCAGGACATAGTTATCAAACAAGTAAATAAATAGATGTGAATTGCCTCTAGGTAACTGATTACTTGCACCGCGATTTAATCATTTAATGAACATTTATTAGGGCCCTGCACTGAAAGTGTGGGTGCCCTATAGTTATCACTCTGTCCGTCCGTCCGTCTGTCTGTCTGTCCGTCCACAAATTTCTGATAGCGCTGCCGGGGCCCTAGTCAGTTTCACTGACAGCTCTAGTTTATTTATTTATTTATTTGGTGTTTGGATGGGTATACATTATTTTTCTTATTTCTACTCAAAAACATATATTGTCCTCATTAGAATCCCCTCGCAGAGGCGTTTTTTACGAGTACTCACAATGTAAAAATATTGTATAGTAAAACTGGGGTTTAGAGGGTATACACTATTTTTTTTTTTTAATTCCTACTCAAAAACATAAACTGTGGGTTCTCGTTAGAACCACCTTACCGATGCAGTTCTAACAAGTACCCACAATATATGTTTTGAACACAAATTGTGGGTTCTCATAAGAAGCGCCTCCCCGAGGCAGTTCTAACAAGTACCCACAATATAAGGTTGAGCCAAAATATAAAAGATATCAGGACTTTTATCATTTTTTTTTTTGTCGTAAAATTCAACCAAGATATTTCAATAGGCATGTTTTAGTAATGATTATCAACAATGGTGACTAAAAATTAAATATAAAAAAACAACAACAGAATACATTCCATTAATATCAAAACCAGGACATAGTTATCAAACAAGTAAATAAATAGATGTGAATTGCCTCTAGGTAACTGATTACCCTCTCTTGGTCCCCTACCTGTATGACAGTCAGAATACCCCAAATGTATCTTATCTCAAAACTGATTTCTTCAATAACTGGTCATTAGGGTGTTATGCAATCAAAAAATGTGTCTTTAAGGGGTATAATTTCTTTGGCATTTCTAATCTAAAGCCTCCAAATTTCTTTGCAGTACAACAAAATTTAATATAAGCAGGGAAATTTTCTGTGTTCACCAAGGTTAATCCTTTCAGACAGTTCTTCTATTCGCTTACTGTCCAGTCTGAATGCCCAGTTATCATTAATGTATTAAGGTCAAGTTGAGTAAGTCATTTAACCCAACCACACTTTTACTGTGCAAACTTAGTCCGTAAAGGTACAGTGCACATTCTTCCACCATTATTTGACAGACATTCCTGAATCAGTGAGAGGAAGCAAATGATCATAGAAAACGTATGTACATTGCAACCCAGGGACTTGTGGCCTCCTGATTCCAGTCGTTCAAAGCATTGTTTGTTTAAGGATCACATAAGTGATGAGAACAAAAAATTTTCTAGCATGCAAAATATTTGATACAATGGTATTTTGCTGAAAAGATGTGAGTAGCTTTATATGCAATATTGAACTATCAAAGTTTTAACAATATGCTGACCATCGAGTTTGATAGTTTAAAAAAACTGGGCAGCCAATGAATTTCAGATTATTATACATACCGTGTGTACCCTGTTGAAGAACCTCGGTTTCCTGGGTCTGTACTTATCGGACCACATAAAGGCCTGAGTGTCGAGAGGAAATTCTACACTGAACTGAGCCTCGTCGTCATTCATCCCTTCCTTAGCTTTCTCTATAAATACTGCTTCACCATCAAGCTACAAATACAGACAAAACATAAAATTACATACTGTATTCATTGAAGTTAGTACAATTACATACTGTACAATTACATACAGTATTCACTGAAATTAGTGAACACATACTTATAACAAGAATTCCGCTGAAGGCTATGTCGCGCCTGAGGGGGCGCAAAGTCAGCGAACCATGACATCTAGGCCAAGGTCAAACATAGATGCTTGCATAAAAGTTGCCATTCTTAAATGCAAGCTTGTACTAAGTATCATTAATTAAGCTGTAATAATTCTTGAGAAATAAACTTAACCATTAGGGTGAATGCTGGGGTGGTTGCAATATTAAATGTAGGTCAAGGCCAAATATGGATGCTTGTATTTAAGTTTCCATCTCCAGATACAAGTTTGTACCAAGTATCATTAATGAAGCTCTTATAGTTCTTGAGAAATAAACTTGACCATTTGGGTGAACGTTAGGGTGGTCGCAATATTTTACAAAATCAGTGAACCATAAAAATTTAGATCAAGGTCAAATGGATGCTTGCATTTAAGTTGCCATCCCCAGATTCAAGTTTGTACTAAATATCATTAATGAAGCTCTTATAGTTCTTGAGAAATAAACTTGACCATTAGGGTGAACGCTAGGGTGGTCGCAATAGTTTACAAAGTCAGTGAACCATAAAATGTAGGTCAAGGTCAAATAGGGATGCTTGCATTTAAAGTTACCATCCTTAGATACAAGTTTGTACCAAGTATCATTAATGAAGCTCTTATAGTACTTGAGAAATAAACTTGAACATTAGGGTGAACACTAGGGTGGTTGCAAATGTTGATGCCTTGCCGAACGGACAAACGGACGGAAAACCGGGCGCCTTTTCGCGCCATGCTAAAAGCAGGTGCGACAATCACACAGCATATCCCAGATGTTCAAAGCATCATTCGCTTAAGAAGCTTGTTAATAATCAAATTGTTAACTGTCCTAGCATGTACAATATCTAAAATTCTGGTATTTTTGCTGGGAAAATGTGAGTAACTTTTGTAAAAGCAATAGCATTTACAAAAGCTATTCACATTTTTTCAGCAAATATATTTGCATACTTAGCATATCAAATAATTGAAGTTTTAACAGTATGTTAATGAATGAATGACAACATTAGTTTTAAACAACAGCTGCCTGGGGCCAATTGTTCAAAACTAATGATGTCATTAGTCAACATATCCTTAAAACATTAATCATTTAGTTTGGTAAATTTGCTCGTATTGTTGTTGTAAAAATGTGAGTAGCTTAAAGCTACTCACATTTTTTCAGCAAAAATACCAATATCTAAGATATTGTATTTGCTGGATGAGTAAACATTGTAACTACTAACTAGCTTGTTAAGCTAACAATGCTTTGCACAACAGACCCCTGGTTTACAAGTAGTGTAATCACAGGTTCACTGAGGCATCTTGCACACTAGCAGTTGAACCTACCCTGACTTTTCCAAATGATCGAACTTGTATTCTTGCCAGTTCCAACTTCTTCATATCATCCTCTGGGTCATATATCACAGTGTCAATTTCCAGATCATCCTGAGACACGAGTCTTGGCGAGTATCCACCAGCATTGTAGTCTATCACTGACTGTTCTTCCTCAATGAGATCAGCTTCAGTTAGGATGGCATCATCATCATCATCATCATCACTGTCATTTTCTTCTGTTTTGTCTCCTGTTTCAATTCTGCAGATAGATAAATAATCTTATATTAGTGTTCATGTATTATTGAATTTATTAAACGAGTTGAGGAAAAGGGACAAAATGCGAGGCTGTGCCGAGCATTTTATCCCTTTTCCTCAACTTGTTTAATAAATTATTAAATGAGTTGAGGAAAAGGGACAAAATGTGAGACTTTGCCAAGCATTTTATCCCTTTTCCTCAACTTGTTTAATAAATTCAATAAACTTCACCGAGCATTTTATCCCTTTTCCTCAAATTGTTTAATAAATTCAATAATGCATGAGCACGTATACAAGATTTTAATTATCATATGACATTTAAAATTTTTATTCACAGCTTTTGTACAAACATGTCAATATTTCAGCATCCGCCATGAATAAACACTACGTTTTTAAGGATGTTGTATGTGTAACGTAACATGACGTATCAAACTAAGTTGCATATTTAATCCACAAGTGGATTACCAAATTTAATGCATGACGTTATTACATTCTCAGACTCGAAGTCATATGATAAATGATATTTATTGTTCGTTTTCAGCTCACGAAAACTCTTTTAGACAGAAGTTTTTAAACCTGTAGAGACAGCCCTTACAGATACCTACGCAAACAGTGTAGATCCAGATGAGATGGCTCATAATGAGCCATTGCATCAGCATCCACACCCTTTATCATTCTATTAATGATTGATTGGTTGATTGTGTTAGGGTTTCAGGACACATCAAACCTTGTGGGTCATTTTGTGTTATCTTCCGAGAAGGGTAGAAAGGAGATAGAAGTGATAGGAGGAAGTGAAGGTGAGCGAGAAAGTAGAAAATTAATGAAAGCATAGAAAAAGAAGAAAAAAAATAACATCCCCCCTCTACCATCACTTGCTGCAAGGACAGCATGCCTTGCCCAACTGTAAGCCAATACCAGCTGGATGCCCAAATGACACAAGATACACGACACCTTGGCCTCATCCAGCCACCCTCTCATTCTGCTAATGATATTGACAAAACCCTTGTTTACAAGAATGGGCCTAGCGCTTTTTCGGGCGGTACATGTAGGGCTTGAGATGTCATTTCATGTTTTGTTTGTTTGTTTGATTTGAGGTTTAACATCCCCGTCAACACTGTAAAGGTCATTTTGAAGACGTTGCTTCCAATTTTGTGGGACTTTTACCCGACATTGAGATGAAATGACATCTCAAGCCCTGTCGCCCAATGAAACCAATAGGGTTTATTAGCATGGACGGTCCGCCTCGCACCCAGGTTCCTGGACAGGCTTAGATCCTCTAAGCGGTTCACCAGTACTAGTGTGCGGGCCGGATTCAGCTCTGCGTGGAAGCATCATGCAGCCCATATATTTCTTCAAGCCCCTATGGGCGGGGGCCGGTCATTTCATGTCAATGTTGGGTAAAAGTCCCACAAAATTGGAAGAAATGTCTCCAAAATGATCTAAATAGCGTCAACGGGGATGTAAAACCTCAACACAAATGAACAAGAATGGGCATGTGAGCCAGGTACATGTACTTACTGAAAAAACATCCTGAGCAGCTGTTGAAGGGACTTTGCTGCTCGCAGACATGTACTAGAGATCTTGAGATAAACAATTATTCTGAGACAGATTTTTCTATCTACCCTCACACCCATGTAAGATTCTTTTACTTGCAAACCTTTCATTTCTGAGAGTGGATTTTTTTCATAAATCAGTCATTTCGATTGCTGACATCCACCATATTTTGATGACAATAAATAAATGTTGTTTTGATACATCACTGTATGTGCAGTGATTACAAACTTAACGATGCGATGGCGTATGTGATGTCCTATTCACCACACACATGAAAATTCCCGAATTTTATCCTATTCTATCCCATGGTTAAGCCTAGGATTTCCTTATCTAGTGTGTAAGAAGTCTCATTCCTTTTTCTTTCTCTTTTCTCTTTATACTGCCATACATCCTTGTGAACAATCTAGGCAGTCTAAGGCACATTTTCCTGGACAGAGACAAGTGCTAAGCACTGTGGAAGAGGGGACAGGTTCAAGCCCATGAGCACCAAGTGTTGTGTCCTTATGCTCAAGGACCCAACACTTGGTGCTCGTGGGGATCAAACCCGTTACCACTCAATTCCAATTCTGTTTCTTTACCACTGCACAACAGTAATACAAACATATCAGACAAAAGAGTACATTTAAGAGTCCAAACGGGAATAAATACACCTTCATGGGAGGCAAGTCCTGCAATGATTACTGGCTAGATTTTTTTTTTGTCAGACTGACCCAGACCTGCGTCTGGTGAAAAGGCTATAATTGTAGTGATGGGTAGTTATATTTGATATTAAAAATGTATTTTTGTCTCCCATGTCAACAGGGTCAACACTTAAAAGGAAAGAATTTGCTCCTCAGGAGCCAATTCTTTCCTTTAAGAGTAGACCCCTTTTTCAGTGGTACTGAGCCTATAGAAAAGCAAACAGGAAGTCCAAAAACTTGTCTCCCTTTGAGAAATGGCGGAAAAATGTGCCAGGTGTTCCCATATCCCTTAACAGCATTAAAGGATTATTTTGTACTGGTTGACTGGCAAAAATCCAAACTAAAATGCCTGGCTCTCCATTGGTGAGGACAAAATATGAACTCTACAGAGGTTTTTCTCTTTAAACTAAATACACATATACACAGGTAAATCAGACTACTATGGTTATTTACTGATCATTTACAACTAGGTAAGACTCAGTTACTGTTGTCCGAAGATAAGTTGAAAGTGACGTCAGCAAATGTTTTTGTTTTTAAGCATTGTCCACTATTGTCAAAAGGTAACGACGCTTCGGTGATGATAATTATAATGGTATAGTCTGTCTTGCCAGCCAATGATGGGTACGATAATGATAACGGTTCAACCTGTCAAACCTACCTGTGGTGGTATACCCTTTTACACGACTGTCTAATCCTCTGACAACAGTACTTTAAAACATAAAACTGTGACCTCCTGATCACCAATCAGATATGAATACAAATTAGCCACCTCGGTCATACGCAAAATTATGTATTACCCTTCGCTGCTGGTTCCTTGTTGTGGTTCCTCTACCTTAACATTATCTTCAGGTGGTTCAGTTTTAGTTATATTCCTCCTATCTGGAGTAGCTTCCCTTGAATTTTCCTTTGGAGTACCTGCCCTTGGAATGCCAGATGGGAACAGCGGTTCTGACTCTATCCCTTGCTGTATAAAGTATTAAAACAATAGGTAAGAAAGAGCTTAAACCTTATCCCGCTGAATAAATCAATTAAGCCACTCCCATTGCCGAGTATCAACCAATCAAATTATTTGACATTATATATATTTGTGTAATTCACAAACTACATGACAAACAGTGTCGATCCTGATCAGATGGCTTCTTCAGAAGCCATCTGATCTGGATCGACACTGTTTGCAAATGTAGGGCTTGTTGTGAACAGCAGGATAATAGTTACATTTATACACATCCCACATCAGCTATTCTAGATTAACCCTTTCGTCCCTGAGTTTCTGCATTGGGCTCTGTTGTTCAAAGCATCGTTACTATAGTTTAACGAGCTCATTAGTGGTCAAAGCGTTAAATGTTCTGGAAAGCAAAATACCTAAAACTTTGGTATTTTTGCTGAAAAAATACTAGTACACCACAACCTCATTATAACACGGTTCATTATAACATGGTTTTGGATATAACACAGTTTCAAGATGGTTCCCAACAAGAGGGCCCAGAGGGCCCTGAATCGCTCACCTGAGAATTAGTGTCTCCAGTACATTCTAGGCCCAAGGGCTATAATTTGAACAAACTTGGTAATGGTCCACTAGATGAAGCTTCATTCCAAATATCAAAGACCTGGGCCTTCTGGTTTGAGACAAGATTTTTAAAGGTTTTCCCTATATAAGCCTATGAAAAACCAAAGTGTCCCAGAGTAGGGGTATTTTTGCCCCCAGGGCTATAATTTGAACAATCTTGAAAGAGGTCCACTAGATGAAGCTTCACACCAAATACCAAAGATCTGGGCCTTGCGGATTCAGAGAAGAAGATTTTTAAAGATTTTCCATGTATAAGCCTACGTAAAACCAAAGGCCCCAGGGGTGGGGACATTTTTGGCCCCAGGGCTATAATTTTAACAATCTTGGTAGAGGTCTACTAGTGAAGCTTCATATCAAATGGCATAGAGCAGGGCCTTGTGGTATCAGAGAAGAAGAATTTTAAATATTTTCCATATAAGACTAAGAAAAACCAAAGGGTCCCAGGGTGGGGGCATTTTTGGTCCTAGGGCTATAATTTGAACAATCTTGATAGAGGTCCAATAGATGAAGCTTCACACCAAATATCTAAGACCTTGGCCTTGCAGTTTCTGAGAAGAAGTTTCTTTAAAGATTTTCCCTATATAAGCCTATGTAAAACCAAAGGCCCCCGGGGCGGGGACATTTTTGGCCCCAGGGCTATAATTTGAACAATCTTGGTAGAGGTCCATTAGATTAAGTTTCACACCAAATATCAAAGATCTGGGCCTTGCGGTGTCAGAAGAAAAGTTTTAAAGATTTCCCCTACATAAGCTTAGGTAAATCCAAAGGCCCCCTGGGCGGGGGCATTTCTGGCTCCAGGGCTATAATTTGAACAATCTTGGTAGACGTCCACTTGGTGAAGCTTCATACCAAATATCAAAGACCTGGGCCTTGTGGTTTCAGAGAAGAAAATTTTTAAAGGTTTCCCTGTATAGGGCTATGAAAAACCAAAGGGTCCAAGGGTGGGGCCATTTTCGGCCCCAGGGCTATAATTTGCACAATCTTGAAAGAGGTCCACTAGATGAAGCTTCACACCAACTATCAAAGATCTGGGCCTTGTGGTTTCAGAGAAGAAGATTTTTAAAGATTTTCCCTCTATAAGCCTATGTAAAACCAAAGCCCCCCGGGGCAGGGGCATTTTTGGCCCCAAGGCTATAATTTCAACAATCTTAGTAAAGGTCCACCAGGTAAAGCTTCACAACAAATATCAAAGATCTAGGCCTTGCGGTTTCAGAGAAGAAGATTTTTAAAGATTTTCCCTGTATAAGCCTATGTAAAACCAAAGGCCCCCGGGGCGGGGGCATTTTTGGCCCCAAGGCTATAATTTGAACAATCTTAGTACAGGTCCACCAGGTAAAGCTTCACACAAAATATTAAAGACGTGGGCCTTGTGGTTTCAGAGAAGTTTTTTTAATGATTTTCCCTATATAAGCCTATGTAAAACCATAGGCCCCCGGGGCGGGGGCATTTTGGCACCCAGGGCTATAATTTGAACAATCTTGGTAGAGGTCCACTAGATGTAGCTTCACACCAAATATCAAAGATCTGGGCCGTGCGGTTTCAGAGAAGAAGATTTTTAAAGATTTTCCCTGTATAAGCCTATGTAAAACCAAAGGCCCCCGTGGCGGGGCAGTTTTGACCCTAAGGTAATAATTTGAACAATCTTAGTAGAGGTCCACCAGGTAAAGCTTCACACCAAATATTAAAGACCTGGGCCTTGTGGTTTCAGAGAAGAAGATTTTTTAATGATTTTCCCTATATAAGCCTATGTAAAACCAAAGGCCCCTGGGGCGGGGGCATTTTGGCAAAAGGCCCCTGGGGCGGGGGCATTTTGGCCCCCAGGGCTATAATTTGAACAATCTTGGTAGAGGTCCACTAGATGAAGCTTCACACCAAATATCAAAGATCTGGGCCGTGCGGTTTCAGAGAAGAAGATTTTTAAAGATTTTCCCTGTATAAGCCTATGTAAAACCAAAGGCCCCCGGGGCGGGGGCATTTTTGGCCCTAAGGCTATAATTTGAACAATCTTAGTAGAGGTCCACCAGGTAAAGCTTCACACCAAATATTTAAGACCTGGGCCTTGTGGTTTCAGAGAAGAAGATTTTTTAAAGATTTTCCCTATATAAGCCTATGTAAAACCAAAGGCCCCTGGGGCGGGGTCATTTTGGCACCCAGGGCTATAATTTGAACAATCTTGGTAGAGGTCCACTAGATGAAGCTTCACACCAAATATCAAAGATCTGGGCCGTGCGGTTTCAGAGAAGAAGATTTTTGAAGATTTTCCCTGTATAAGCCTATGTAAAACCAAAGGCCCCCGGGGCGGGGGCATTTTTGGCCCTAAAGCTATAATTTGAACAATCTTAGTAGAGGTCCACCAGGTAAAGCTTCACACCAAATATTTAAGACCTGGGCCTTGTGGTTTCAGAGAAGAAGATTTTTTAAAGATTTTCCCTATATAAGCCTATGTAAAACCAAAGGCCCCTGGGGCGGGGTCATTTTGGCACCCAGGGCTATAATTTGAACAATCTTGGTAGAGGTCCACTAGATGAAGCTTCACACCAAATATCAAAGATCTGGGCCGTGCGGTTTCAGAGAAGAAGATTTTTAAAGATTTTCCCTGTATAAGCCTATGTAAAACCAAAGGCCCCCGTGGCAGGGCATTTTTGGCCCTAAGGTAATATTTTGAACAATCTTAGTAGAGGTCCACCAGGTAAAGCTTCACACCAAATATTAAAGACCTGGGCCTTGTGGTTTCAGAGAAGAAGATTTTTTAATGATTTTCCCTATATAAGCCTATGTAAAACCAAAGGCCCCTGGGGCGGGGGCATTTTGGCCCCCAGGGCTATAATTTGAACAATCTTGGTAGAGGTCCACTAGATGAAGCTTCACACCAAATATCAAAGATCTGGGCCGTGCGGTTTCAGAGAAGAAGATTTTTAAATATTTTCCCTGTATAAGCCTATGTAAAACCAAAGGCCCCCGGGGCGGGGGCATTTTTGGCCCTAAAGCTATAATTTGAACAATCTTAGTAGAGGTCCACCAGGTAAAGCTTCACACCAAATATTTAAGACCTGGGCCTTGTGGTTTCAGAGAAGAAGATTTTTTAAAGATTTTCCCTATATAAGCCTATGTAAAACCAAAGGCCCCTGGGGCGGGGTCATTTTGGCACCCAGGGCTATAATTTGAACAATCTTGGTAGAGGTCCACTAGATGAAGCTTCACACCAAATATCAAAGATCTGGGCCGTGCGGTTTCAGAGAAGAAGATTTTTAAAGATTTTCCCTGTATAAGCCTATGTAAAACCAAAGGCCCCCGGGGCGGGGGCATTTTTGGCCCTAAAGCTATAATTTGAACAATCTTAGTAGAGGTCCACCAGGTAAAGCTTCACACCAAATATTTAAGACCTGGGCCTTGTGGTTTCAGAGAAGAAGATTTTTTAAAGATTTTCCCTATATAAGCCTATGTAAAACCAAAGTCCCCTGGGGCGGGGTCATTTTGGCACCCAGGGCTATAATTTGAACAATCTTGGTAGAGGTCCACTAGATGAAGCTTCACACCAAATATCAAAGATCTGGGCCGTGCGGTTTCAGAGAAGAAGATTTTTAAAGATTTTCCCTGTATAAGCCTATGTAAAACCAAAGGCCCCCGTGGCGGGGCATTTTTGGCCCTAAGGTAATAATTTGAACAATCTTAGTAGAGGTCCACCAGGTAAAGCTTCACACCAAATATTAAAGACCTGGGCCTTGTGGTTTCAGAGAAGAAGATTTTTTAATGATTTTCCCTATATAAGCCTATGTAAAACCAAAGGCCCCTGGGGCGGGGGCATTTTGGCCCCCAGGGCTATAATTTGAACAATCTTGGTAGAGGTCCACTAGATGAAGCTTCACACCAAATATCAAAGATCTGGGCCGTGCGGTTTCAGAGAAGAAGATTTTTAAAGATTTTCCCTGTATAAGCCTATGTAAAACCAAAGGCCCCCGGGGCGGGGGCATTTTTGGCCCTAAAGCTATAATTTGAACAATCTTAGTAGAGGTCCACCAGGTAAAGCTTCACACCAAATACTAAAGACCTGGGCCTTGTGGTTTCAGAGAAGAAGATTTTTTAAAGATTTTCCCTATATAAGCCTATGTAAAACCAAAGGCCCCCGGGGCAGGGGCATTTTGGCCCCCAGGGCTATAATTTGAACAATATTGGTAGAGGTCCACTAGATGAAGCTTCATACCAAATATCAAAGACCTGGGACTTGCGGTTTCAGAGAAGAAGATTTTTAAAGTTTTCGTTTAAAAAATCTATTTTTAGCTCCTGTGACCCAGATTTGCAATGGACCGGAACCATTTGAACAATTTTGAAAGGGGACTACCTATGGATCATTGCTGTGAAGTTTGGTCAAAATCTGATCAGTGGTTTAGGAGGAGATGTCATTTGAAGAAAAAGTTTACGCACACACACACGCACGCACACACGCACGCACTGACGACGGACGAAAAGTGATCACAAAAGCTCACCTTGTCACTACGTGACAGGTGAGCTAAAAATGTATACTGAAAAAGGGGTCTACTCTTAAAGGAAAGAATTTACTCCTCAGAAGCAAAGTCTTTCCTTTAAGAGTTGACCCCTATTCAGTATTGACATGGGAGACAAAAATACTTTTGTAGAAGTTGCCCCCCATGAAGGTGTTCCCATTCCCCTTAATTTAGCTCTGTCTTCTTTGAATTTGGACAGAAGCAATCTTTTAAATAGGAGGCTCAGTCAAAATTACTAAAGGCATGGCAAATAGTGTAGATCCAGATGAGATGACTCATTAAGAGCAGTCTCATCTGGATCTACACTCTATGCACAGCTACCTATGCCAGTCTACAGGCCACAAAATTCCCTGACTTTTTCCTGATTCAATTTTCATTTTCACTCATCATGTTAACAAGTCTGTGAAATGAACACCCCCTAAACCCCACTTTATACTGAGAAAACTGGGGTTTACAGAGGTATTCATTATTTTGCTTATTTCTGCTCTAAGACATAAGCTGGGGGTACACGCTAGAACCACCTCAATCAAGCACCCACAACCTATGTTTCGAGTATAAACAGGGGTACAGACTAAGCATTTTGCTTTAGGTGCCCCGACTGTCTTAGATCCAGATTTTACATTATAAGTTAATAGGAATTTTTATTCATAACTCAGGTGCCCAGACAAAAATTCAGGCGCCTTGGGCGACTGGGTGCCTATCAGTCTGCATTGCTGATAAATAAGAAAAACAATCATATATTTTCATCGCAAATATAGTAATTCTAGTGATATGAAAGAATGATTTTCTCTTGCACACCAGACAAGGAAATCTGTGATTTTACCCTGGGATAGAAATTTATGTTCTGACCCTGGTGTTCCGACCCCAAACAGAATATAATCGCGTGTTTGATAAATGCACTGGTTGATTACAACCTCATGTGCGGCAGCGTTATGCGTGATGTCACTAAACATTCCTGTTGTGTTATCACAAATGGCGGACGTCAGTAACTGAAGTGACAGCAGAATTAAAAAATTCGCAATAGAAATGGAAGGTATGCAAGAAAAAGAATCCAATATGGGTGTGAGGGGTGGATAGAAAAATCCATCCCTCGGGATCACTGTCCGGCATCACTCGGCAAGCCTGGTGATGCCGGAGAGTGTCCCTCGGGATGGATTTGTCAATCCACCCCTCACACCCATATAAGATACTTATAATGCTGCACTGGTGTGCTATCGTAATGTGACCAAAATGGCGAAATCTGATGGCCTTCACAAAATCAATCAAGCCATTGAAGCATTCTCTGGATTTCCTTGATGGTTGAAAAGAATAATTTTACAGACTTAAGGGGAATGGGAACACCTGGCTGATTTTTCCACCATTTTTCAAAGGGAGACAACTTTCGGGACTTCCTGTTCACTTTTCTATAAGCCCTGTCGCACGGAAAAAGGGGTCTACTCTTAAAGGAAAGAATTTGCTCCTCAGAAGCAAATTCTTTTCTTTAAGAGTTGACCCCTATTGACATGGGAGACAAAAACACTTTTACAGGAGTTGCCTCCCCTGAAGGTGTTCCCATTCCCCTTAAACATAGAACAGCAACCCTTTGACTATGTCTTTTAATTTATGGAAAAGCAATGCTAAACTACTAATTCCCTTCAGTGGCACGTTCAGCTTTTGACCATGAAATTTACCTCAAAACTGTTGCTTTATTGGTTCTTTTATTAAAATTACAAAAACTTTCCTGATTTTTTTCTGACTTTTTTGAAATTTTAAATTTAAGTAACGGTATTTCTAACTTCCCTGACTTTTCAATGACCTTGAAAATTTTTGTATTTCTCTGATTTTTCCGTGACCTTGAATAATAGGGTTGGCATGGTTAAACTTTGTTTCTATAGAAAAAATTCTGTTCAGCAAAAACCATTCCAAGGAATAAGGTTATTAAGCATTTAAATATCAAATTTATCATACACAAAAATATGAACAAGAGGGCCAAGATGGCCTACCAAAATTTCAAGAAAATGCTTAACACAATTTTTCTGCATATTTTATAACTCTTTTGCTGTCGACAATACAATTAGCAAAAATAAAAGGACCCAACATAAGAAAAAAAGGTTTGGCAAGGAGGATTTTTAGACTCACTTATGACAAGAGGTGATAGAAATCAGTGGAGAAGTCACTGGGACATCATCCATGATGCTTCAAGGACTGTCTGTTGAAGGATAATTTTGTCTGTTTGGAGTCCAACAACCCAGTAAACACTATTTAGGTCATATTGAACCAGTCAATTTGCCTAACCACATTTTTTCAAGGGAGGCTTTGTGGATAATATTTTCTAGTCCTTTGGGATCATTTGATTCCACTGCGGAATTTTGAAAATATCTGAGGGTTACTGATGAGGCCCAACTGGCCAAAACTAGCTAGTCTGGTCCAGAAACAACTTGTATCATATGACGTCGCGTCTGTCTCTGAGAGTGTAATAACGCCATGTAATATTTTCGATAATCCACTGGTGGATTAAATATGCAAATTAGCTAGATACATCCCGTAACATTACATGTACGACGTCCTTAACGACGTCGTGTTTACTTATGGCGGAATATTGATATTTGTGTAAACAATCGTGAATAAAATGCGTTTTAAATGTCATATGATAAATAGAATCTTGCATTCGTGCTCATGTATTATTGAATTTATTAAATTCGTTGAGGAAAAGGAATAAAATGCTCGGCAAGCCTCGCATTTTTTCCCCTTTTCCTCAACTCTTTCAATAAATTCAATAATACATGAGCACTCATGTAAGATCCTCTATGTACACTCTATAGTTTTCAGTTCTCTGCTGTAGTCTTTGCTTCCAAAGAATTACCCTTTTATAGAACATATTTATACATATTATAAAGCAGTTAACCAAAACATTGCACATTCATTCACCAGGATGTGCATTGTTCTGGTTAACTGCTTTAATGCGGGATAAAGCAGCACAAATTGTATTTCTAAATGTGCAAATTTTGGATTTTGTGGTTTGTGGAGCCTACAACTGGTGTCAAGATACTACAGTAAAACTTCAATGAGTCAAACATCAATAGCTCAAACACCATGGCTGATTCAAAATTGTTCTTCAGTCCTCAAGAAATTCTTCCAAAAGCTACCGGTAACAAATATTTATGGGGTATTTCTTGAAAATGTATGTTGTGTGTACTCATTAGAATTGCCTCACTGAGGCAATTCTGATAAGTACACACAACATATTCTAATGAGTACACACAACATACTATTCTTTCATAGACTGGAAAATTTAAATAGAGGTTTTTGTCCCAATCAACACTATTTATGTCATTTTGGAGATGTTGCTTCCAATTTTGTTCGACTTTTACCTGACACTGAGAGGCAATGACATCTCGGGTGCTACCACCCAAACAAACCAATGCGATGTATATGCAGGGACAGTCCGACTTACACCACTCTGCCTGGGCAGGTTTAGACCTTCTAGGCAATTTAACTGTACTCACAAGCGGTCCGTTTCAGCTCTGCATGGAAGCACCATGCAGTCCAATCTATTTCTCCAAGCCCCGACAGGCGGCGAGCCCCGTAGATTGGAAAGATATCCCAAAGTCATCTCCTCGGCTTTGAGAATGCATGTAGCATTGCTGGGCAAGCCTCGAGATTCTACAAGCATTCTCGAAACCTTGCCTGATAAACTTGATATCAAAAGACACGAACCTGTTATTCTCTATTTATAATATAGATAACCCATTAGCTCAAACTACCCCTGTCTCAAACAAATTTACATGGTCCCAAAGGTTTTTGAGTCATTGATGTTCCACTGTAAAAGACAATGACATTTAACTTACCTCCTGTTTAAGCTTGAAGAGTTTCTGCCTCAAGACCTCTTGATGTCTCTCTCGAAGTCTCGTCTTGGCCATGTGTGCCTTGAGCTGCTGTATGAGAGATTCCCAGTAACCGACATCAACACCTTCCCCTCCCGCTAGTTTCCTCTTTATCTGATCCTCTAGCAATAACAGCTGACTGGTTGTCTTGCCTTTGAACACTGAAGTCACCTCATCTGTTACAGACTGGTTGATACCTTCTCGACGGTCACGGAAATCTGAAGAAAATTTTTTTTGAAGAATTAACAAGAATTCCGCCAAAGGTTATGTTGTGCCTGTAGTGAACTTGACCATTTGGTTGAAAGCTAGGTTTGTCGCAAATGTTGATGGACTGACAAACAGACGGAAAATAGGATGCCTAATAGCAGGCACAACAAAAATGATCAGTAGTCCTGAATACAGCTGGGCCCAGTTGTTTAAAGCATTGTTAGATTAACGAGCTCATTTGTGGTGAAATTGTTTACTGTTCAAGCTTGTACAAAATCTTATAGGTTTATTTTTGCTTTTCTGCAAAAGTATTGATATATTCGTCATGTTAAATGATCAAGGTTTTTACTATACGTTAGCTAAAAGGATAAAGAACCCCATAGATGTACAAACCTTTTGAGGTTGATTCCAACTTTTTCAACTTTGTAAGCTCATCAGTTGTCACTGTGACAATATCTCGCCAATATTCTGTATTCTTTCCTTGTTCTAGTTCCAGGTATACCTTAATATCTTCCAACAGATCTTCCAAATCTGTGATCGTTAAACCCTGGAACACAGGGAACAACATTGCTTAGCATTACCATGAAATATGACAACTGCAATACAGATGTACCTAGACCATTCATAAATAAATTCAACTTATTAATTCAAAACTTTTACAGCCATCAAAACATTTAGGAACTGAAACTGACATACCGTAAACTAACGATCCTAAGTATTGGGAAAGATAGGTATAAGCCAACAGTGCAGACCCTGATCAGACTGCTCCTCTAGGAGCAGTCTGATAAGGGTCTACACTTTTAGCTATTATGTCTGCACCTTTTGGACTCCTTGCTGAATCAGAAAACAAACAAATCTGTTATAATTTTTTTGTCCAGTAGGCGACAAGCTCTCACCCCACATCTGTATCTATTCTAACTATCCATACTTTCTCTTTGTTTTTTTTATCCTACATAATCTCTCCCCGAACCCGTAATCTTAAAATGCAGGAAACAATATTTATTGTTCTTTCTCTTACAAGACATAAAAATACCGGAAAGAGAGTTGTGAGAGAGGTATAATACTCCATACTGCATTATATTATTGTAAGATGTGTGGAGGGATGGTCCTCCCCGACCCTATACTCATCATGTTACGAGGAGATTAAAAAAAAAAAATAATAATAATAATTTTAGGAGAATTATAGCAAGTCCTCACAGTGTCCTAATTTTTAGGATTTTTACAGTAGTTATTTCATAGCTCCAGATAGAAATTAAATTAAGGGATAAAATTTCTTTATTTCTTGTTAGAAACATATGTTGTGGGTACTTGTTAGATTCACCTCTGTGAGGTAATTCTAACAAGTACTCATACCATATGGTTATGGTATGAGTACTTGTTAGAATTCACCTTACAGAGGTGTTTGTGTGTGTTTGAGTTTTACATACCACCAACAGCTAAGGTCATATGGAGAAGGCACTCTTCCCAAAGTCTGGAGAAGTCAGGAATCAAACCAATGAGGCAAGCAGTTTATCCACTACACCACAGAGGCTTCTACCTCGAAGAGATAATTCTAACAGTAATTTCTTTTCATTTAACGACCCTTTCAAGATTATTTCACTTATTTCGAGCTGAAAGTCAATCAGAGGTGGACAAAAACAGGAGTACCCAGAGAAAAACCTTCCTTTGCAGAACTTGGCATCTCATGTGGCCCGAGCAAGGCATGAACCACAGCAGTCAGAGGTCTAATGATTAAGGGCTCTTAGTCCAGGCCTCATACTGACCAAGCTTTTCCATGCCTGAAAGGCCAGATTTTGCAGCCTTATCCTGCCAAAGGCCACAACCATTACCTTTGCAAACAGTGTAGGTCCAGATCAGATGGCATCTGAATAAGACATCTGATCAGGATCTATACAGTTTGTTATTCAGTTTGAGAACTGAATAAAGTAAATTTGATTGGCTGATTGTGAGAAAAATGGGTGTGGCTAAAAAAATTAAGGTTAAAAAGTCATTTCAACTAGAGAAAGCGACCTGTGGGTCACATATACCCCCCGGCCAGCGCCACCCTCTGATATATCTTTCGAGCTTGTATGAAGAAGTGAAGAAGCTATAAGACTATAAATATGCAAATATGCTTGTAAAAGCTAAACCAAACATAAAATTTCTAAATGAACCAAGGGAATGAGGGCATCAAAGTTACTGAAGGCCCCTGCTGCTTCAGTAACATTGATGCCCCATCAATGTTACTGAAGCAGCAGGGTAGGGTATGCATCAATGAAATCTTTGGACTGGTATGCAACATTGGTGCAAGTATCAATTGAATTTGTCTTAAGAACATAATGGCATCTATAAACTTTGTCATAAAATTTTAACCAAATGTAAAATTTCTAAGTCTGTGACCTTTAGGTCAAGGTCACCATGGGTGGGGAAAGGGACATGCATCACAACCCCCTCCAACTCAGCAAACACAATAACTAATCTTACATAGAGGTAGGTATAAGGTTCATGCATCTCTACTGCTAATTCATCATCCTCCGCACTAATATACTTGGCCAGCAAGTCTATAGGTTTGGCTGCAAGATAAAAACAAAGCATATGAATCAGGACAGTGACATCTAACTGACTGTACAATAACAGAATAAAAATTTATGCGTGAAACATACTATCTGTCCTTAAGATTATTTATTTTTCTTCAATTCATATCTGTATGCAATAATAAATTTTATACAAGATAGCAGCAATGTTTCAATTTCAGTCTGTGTAGTTATTAAATTTCCTTGTCTTCATTTCATTGATAACAAGAATTCCGCCAAAGGCCATGTGGCACACTGGGGGGGGGGGGGGGGGGGGGGGGGGGGGGGGGGGTCTGGGGGGGCAGCAAAATCTTCACTATGTTTGTGAACCATGAAATGCATATCAAGGTCAAACATGGCTGGCATGCATTATGCATTAAAATTGCCATCCCTTGATGCAAGTTCGAACCAAGTGTCATTAATGAAGCTCTTATATTTCTTGAGAAATGGATTTGGACATTGGGGTGAAAGCTAGGGTTGACGCAATAGTTCACAAAGTCAGTGAGTATGAAATGTAGGTTAAGGTCAACCCTAGATGTAAGCTCTTAAGAAAAAGACTCTTACATTAGGGTAAAGTTAGGGTGGTCGCAATAAAGTCAAAGTCAAGTCAAATATGGATGCTTGCAATACAGTTGCCATTCCTAGATGCAAGTTTGTACCAAGTATCATTAATACACCACAACCTCATTATAACATGGTTCATTATAACACGGTTTGGGATATAACACGGTTTCAAGATGGATCCCAAAAATGTATAGATTATATAGAAAAATGACCATAAATGGTCATTTTTCTATATAAACTATACATTTTTGTTTGGATATAACACGGTTGTTTAACTAACACGGTTTCTGCTTTGGACCCCATTAATAGTGTTATAAAGAGGTTGTGGTGTATAGCTCTTACAGTTCCTGAGAAATGGACTCTTACATTAGGGTGAAAGTCAGGGTGGTCGCATATATTGACGGCTTGATGAAGGGACATAATACCAGACTCCTGTATCATGCCATGTCTAAAGCAGGCATGACAAAGTGGAAAGAACTGTAATTTTCAAGTCCCCCAAAAATGGCTAAATCCCACACAGATCCACTTATACACTAACAGAAAAACTGCACTCTATAGCATATGTTACATACAAGAGCCCCATGCCAAACAGTTTTAAAACTAGACAAAGTGCCCAGTGGGGCAAGTATACCCCCAGTCAGGGCCATCGCCTCAGCTGAAACAAGAACTACAAAGGGAAATAACTCTAAAAGGCCTGACCCCTTGGCCCTTATTTTCTTTCCCACAATACAAGTAGTCATACTGATCATGTGTGCAAAATTTCAAGTTTCTATGTGAAGCAGTTCCTGAGATATCTTTGACACAAAATAATTGTTTACGAACACACAGACAGACGGAAAAGACAAAAACTATATACCCCCATTGCATACTTCATATGCCGGTGTAACAGGCCGGTTCTTCCCCACAGTCAGTTTCTTCCCCGGGGAAGAAACGGACCGGCCCATTTCTTCCCCACCCAGTCAGTTTCTTCCCCCCACCTAAAATATTTTTAGAACCGTTGTAAACGAGCTATTAATGCCTCACAATTTGTTCAAAATGAGAAAAGAAACCATTCTGAATAAGGTTTGAGCCTTTATAGCACAAATGGCAAAATTTGCTAGATGCCCTACCATACATGGTGATCTAATGAAATATGCATCCCTATTCCAGTATCTGTGATTAATTTTCTCAGTTTTCTAATACATAAATTGGTATTAAATTAATAGATATACTAAGCAACAAATCTTTGGTGCTCAATTCTAAATAGAATCTGGAAAATGGGGGTGGGGAAGAACCGGGCCGGCCCAGTTCTTCCCCGGGGAAGAACTGGGCCGGCCCGGTTCTTCCCCATCCCCAGACATTTAATTTTCTAGTGCATAGAGATGTCAATTTTTATTATTTTAATTAAAGTATTAATTCATAGCATGAAATGGCAATGTTGATTTGGTCAGAAAGATAAATCTACAGTAACCTTAGGGTGGGGAAGAACTGGGCCGGCCCAGTTCTCCCCCCCCCCCCCCATCTTCACCCACCCCCAGCTATTTCCTTTTTGTAGTTCATACCGCTATATGTATTTGTTATTTGAACTCAAATATAAAATTCATAGCATAAAACATTGTGGATTTATTCAGAAAAGCAAATACATAGCAGCCTTAGGGTGGGGGAGAACTGGGCCGGCCCAGTTCTTCCCCTACCCCGTTCTACCCCCACAGCTTTTTCCTTTTTGAAGGTTATACCGCTGTATGTGTTTATTATTTGAATTCAAATATTAAATTCATAGCGTAAGCCATTGTAGCGTTGTTCAGAAAAGCTAATGTATAGCAGCCTTGGGGTGGGGAAGAAATGGGCAGGCCCAGTTCTTCTCCCCCTCTCCCCCCCCCCCCCCCCCAGCATTTTCCTTTTTTTTTTCATTTCATACCGCTGTATGTGTTTATTATTTGAAATCAAATGTTAAATTCCTAGCGTAAAACATTGTAGATTTGTTCAGAAAAGCAATTACATAGCAGCCTTGGGGTGGGGAAGAACTGGGCCGGCCCAGTTCTTCCCCACCCCCATTCACCCACCCCCAGCTTTTTCCTTTTTGTAGCTTATACCGCTGTATGTGTTTATTATTTGAATTCAAATATTAAATTCATAGCATAAGACATTGTAGATTTGTTCAGAAAAGCAATTACATAGCAGCCTTGGGGTGGGGAAGAACTGGGCCGGCCCAGTTCTTCGGCCCAGTTCTTCCCCACCCCCATTCACCCACCCCCAGCTTTTTCCTTTTTGTAGCTTATACCGCTGTATGTGTTTATTATTTGAATTCAAATATTCAATTCATAGCATAAGACATTGGAGCTTTGTTCAGAAAAAACTATTGTATAGCAGCCTTGGGGTGGGGAAGAACTGGGCCGGCCCAGTTCTCCCCCCCACCAGCATTTTCCTTTTTTTTTTATTTCATACCACTGTATGTGTTAATTATTTGAAATCAAATGTTAAATTCCTAGCGTAAAACATTGTAGATTTGTCTTAAAAGGGGAAGAAAATTTATCACAAGAACTTTTTGTAAACAGAAAAATCTGGGGTGGGGCAGAAATGGGCTGGCCCAGTTCTTCCCCACCCCAAGTCTCCAAAGTCTATGTTGATTTGAGCTCCAAACATTTGTTGCTTATTATATATTTGTAGTTTATACCAATTTATGTCTTAAAAAGCGAAGAAAATTTATCACAAGAATTTTTTGTAAACAGAAAAATCGGGGGTGGGGAAGAAACGGGCTGGCCCAGTTCTTCCCCACCCCCAGTCTCCAAATTCTATTTAGACTTGAGCTCCAAACATTTGTTGCTTATTATATCTTTTTAGTTTATACCAATTTATGTCTTAAAAAGCGAAGAAAATTTATCATAAGAATTTTTTGTAAACAGAAAATCTGGGGTGGAGAAGAAATGGGCCGGCCAGGTTCTTCCCCAGCCCCCAGTCTCCGAAGTCTATTTAGATTTTAGATCCAAACATTTGTTGCTTATTATATCTTTTTAGTTTATTCCAATTTATGTCATAAAAAGGGAAGAAAATTTACCACAAATATTTTTTGTAAACAGAAAAATCTGTGGTGGGCAAGAAATGGGCTGGCCCAGTTCTTTCCCAACCCCAGTCTCTAAATTCTATTTAGATTTGAGCTCCAAAACATTTGTTGCTTATTATTTCTTTTTTGTTTATTCCAATTTATGTCATAAAAAGTGAAGAAAATTTATCACAAGAATTTTTTGTAAACAGAAAAATCTGGGGTGGGGAAGAAACGGGCCGACCCAGTTCTTCCCCACCCCCAGTCTCTAAATTCTATTTAGATTTGAGCTGCAAACATTTGTTGCTTATTATATCTTTTTAGTTTATACCAATTTATGTTTTAAAAAGCGAAGAAAATTTATCACAAGAATTTTTTGTAAACAGAAAATCTGGGGTGGGGAAGAAATGGGCCGGCCCTGTTCTTCCCCACCCCTCAGTCTCCTAATTCTATTTAGATTTGAGCTCAAACATTTGTTGCTCATTATATCTTTTTAGTTTATACCAATTTATGTCTTAAAAAGTGAAGGAAATTTATCACAAGAATTTTTTGTAAACAGAAAAATCTGGGGTGGGGAAGAAACGGGCTGGCCCAGTTCTTCCCCAGCCCCCAGTCTCCAAATTCTATTTAGATTTTAGATCCAAACAATTGTTGCTTATTATATCTTTTTAGTTTATCCCAATTTATGTCATAAAAAGTAAGAAAATTTACCACAAGAATTTTTTGTAAACAGAAAAATCTGGGGTGGGGAAGAAATGGGCCGGCCCAGTTCTTCCCTACCCCCAGTCTCCAAATTCTATTTATATTTTCGATCCAAACATTTGTTGCTTATTATATCTTTTTAGTTTATACCAATTTATGTCATAAAAAGGGAAGAAAATTTACCACAAGAATTTTTTGTAAACAGAAAAATCTGTGGTGGGGAAGAAATGGGCTGGCCCAGTTCTTTCCCAACCCCAGTCTCCAAATTCTATTTAGATTTGAGCTCCAAACATTTGTTGCTTATTTTTTCTTTTTAGTTTATTCCAATTTATGTCATAAAAAGTGAAGAAAATTTATCACAAGAATTTTTTGTAAACAGAAAAATCTGGGGTGGGGAAGAAACGGGCCGGCCCAGTTCTTCCCCACCCCCAGTCTCCAAATTCTATTTAGATTTGAGCTCCAAACATTTGTTGCTTATTATATCTTTTTAGTTTATACCAATTTATGTCTTAAAAAGCGAAGAAAATTTATCACAAGAATTTTTTGTAAACAGAAAATCTGGGGTGGGGAAGAAATGGGCCTGCCCTGTTCTTCCCCACCCCGCAGTCTCCAAATTCTATTTAGATTTGAGCTCCAAACATTTGTTGCTTATTATATCTTTTTAGTTTAAACCAATTTATGTCTTAAAGGGTGAAGGAAATTTATCACAAGAATTTTTTGTAAACAGAAAAATCTGGGGTGGAGAAGAAACGGGCCGGCCCAGTTCTTCCGCAGCCCCCAGTCTCCGAAATCTATTTAGATCCAAACATTTGTTGCTTATTATGTCTTTTTAGTTTACCACAAGAATTTTTTGTAAACAGAAAAATCTGGGGTGGGGAAGAAACGGGCCGGCCCAGTTCTTCCCCACCCCCAGTCTCCAAATTCTATTTAGATTTGAGCTCCAAACATTTGTTGCTTATTATATCTTTTTAGTTTATACTAATTTATGTCTTTAAAAGGGAAGAAAATTTATCACAAGAATTTTTTGTAAACAGAAAAATCTGGGGTGGGGAAGAAACGGGCCGGCCCAGTTCTTCCCCACCCCGAGTCTCCAAATTCTATGTAGATTTGAGCGCCAAACATTTGTGCCTTATTATATCTGTTTAGTTAATACTAATTTATGTCTTAAAAAGCAAAGAAAATGCACCAAAGATGCTTGAATATGGATGCATATTTTATTGCATCTCCATGAATGGTGTAGCATAGAGCATATTTTGTCATTCAAGCTAAAAGGACTCAGAACTTATTCAGAATGGTCTCATTTCTTTTATAACAAATTGTGAGCTGAAAATTACTCGTTGACTATGGTTCTAAAAAAAATTTTAGGGGGGGGGGGGGGAAGAAACTGACTGGGTGGGGAAGAAACTGACTAGTCAGTTTCTTCTCCCGGGGAAGAAACGGGCCGGCCCAGTTCTTCCCCCGGGGAAGAAACGGGCCGGCCCAGTTCTTCCCCGGGTAAGAACCGGGCCGGGGGAAGAAACTGACCGTTACACCGGGGGTATAAAAAATTCATGAAAGATAATATGTACATGTTTTGTACATTGAGCATTAACTTAACAATAAATAAAGCTTGTTTCATGCAGGGAACAGCAGATAGTGTTATCAATGAGCATTGTCACCGGAAGAACTGTCTTCATTACAAAAACACCTATACAAATGTATTGAAAATTCTACCACCAAAAAAAATGAAATTTTTCAGACAGAAATTCTGATATTTTTCTTATTTCTTCTCAAAATACATACAGTCGAACTTCGATGGGTCGAACTCGGTAGGCTCGAACACCACGTTTGGGTCGAACTGACTTTTCAGTCCCGGCAAAATCCCTATTCATTTTAACTAAACATACCACCCTTGGCTCGAACCATGACGGCTCGAACCCTCGAACTCTAAGCCTGGTCCCTAGAGTGCATTTTCTATGTAAAATCCCACCGATGGCTCGCACTAATTACCTTTTTAAAAATTCCAGTTTTATCGGTCAAGTCACACAGTATCATAAGAAAGGTAACCTACGTGAAAGTGCGAAAGGTATACTACGTGGCTTAAATTATGACCGATAAATGTACCAGAAGTCACCAAAATCGCCGCAGCTATGATAAAAAATCATAGTACACAAAGATGGATCTTGCCGAGTTGGACTCCAATGGCTCGAACTACCGATGGCTCGAACTTTTTACAGCGGTCCCTGCGAGTTCGAGCCATCGAAGTTCGACTGTACATACAACTGCCTTGACGACTACCCACAATCTATGTTTTCGAACAAAAATAAGGAAAACAGTATATACCCCTGTAAACCCCAGTTTCACTATACAAAAGTGGTCAAAATTATACAGGTGTGTTTCTGTGATTTCAGGACTGGTGACTAGGTTAGACATGGCTGAAAAGCCAGAGTTTTGAAAATTTATATGTAGACACTTAAGGAATTGTACTATATGTATATTTCTTGCACACCAGACAAGGAAATTTTACCCTGGGATAGAAATTTATGTTCTGACCCTGGTTTTCCGATCCCATATCGAATATAATCGCGTGTTTGATAAATGCACTTGTTGATTACATCCTCATGCGCGGCGTCGTCATGCGTGACTTCACTAAACATTCCTGTTGTGTCATCACAAAATGGCGGACGCCGGTAACCGAAGTGACAGCAGCATTATAAATTTGCAATAGAAATGGAAGGTATGCAAGAAAAAGAATCCTATATGGGTGTGAGGGGGGGATAGAAAAATCCGTCCTTCGAGGCTTGCCGAGTGATGCCGGACAGTGACCCTCGGAACGGATTTTTCCATCCATCCCTCACACCCATATAAGATTCTTATAATCTGCCCAGGAAAATTGTGGTTAGGTAAACTGACCAGCTCAGCATGACCTTAAGACTGTTGACAGGGCCATGAAGCTCCAAATAAACATCAATTATAGCTTACCTCTGCCATCCTGTATCCTGATTTCAGATCTTAATTTGGCTTGTTGCAAATGAAACTGTAAGAAGAAAATAATAGTGAAAGTATATTTAACATAAATACCTATGCGCATGGCTGTTTGAAGCCATTATCAAATGGACCAAAAGCCGTGCTCAAACAGTAAAAACAATGTTCAAATCATGAAATTCGCGTGCTGTTTGAACATGGATTTTGAGCTTTTGATATCACAATACGGGCCTTGCTTTGTTACCTTACGTTGAGCGACGTTAAAATATCGCCCTGAAAGCAGCGTTTTAGGGTTCTATGTTGACGTCAGATAGTTGGTGCGTAACAACGTCATTGTAAACATTCTGAACTGGCCGCCATGTTGGTTCGCCGGTCGCATTTGAAGAGTTTATATGGAGCTATTGGGCGTTTTCGTCACAATTTACTGTCGGAATCTTGAGTTATGCAAGAACAACGATCATCCATGGTTATTTCATTGCATTAACATTTGCCGGATCCCTCGGAAGATATTTGAACATTCGGCCTAGCGGCCTCTTGTTCAAACAGCTTCCTCGGGACCCGGCAAATGTTAATGCATGAAAAACCATGGTTGATCCCTATATTTAACATCAAAACTGATTTTCAATTGATCTGAGTACTGGTCCTCTAGAAATACAGCCTGCCATGCAATTGGTGGCTTAGTTGCATTACGAAAACAAGCCTATACAAATACATTGTAAATTTTCCAGCCAAAAAAAAAAATTTAAGATGAACAATGGTGATATTTTTCATAGATTGTGGATTAGAATCCCCTCCTCGAAAGCAGTTTTCAGATGAAAGTGTTCAATATTTTTGTCATTTCTAGTCCAAAATATAGATTGTTGGTGCTCAATGAAGCAGTTCTAATGAGTACCCAATGAAGCAGTTCTAATGAGTACCCACATTCTATGTTTTTGAGCAAAAATAAGGAAAATATAATAAACACATTCATATAGCCGATTTTTCTCTATAAAATGGGGTTTAGAGGGGTCTTCATTTCACGGACCTGCAAAGATGGTAATTTATTTACTGCTCATCGAAGTATAAACAATATCGGGCTGTGAGCAAAGGGGTTCATTTAAACTTTTCTCATGATCCTTCAATCAAATAAATAAATTATCTTCAATACTTCTTTATCACATGACGTCGTTGATAAGCAATGGATAAGGTCGTGTAATAAAAATCGTATGATCACACGTGTAATAACACTTTGGCAGGATTAAGTAACGTCATGATGACGTCTATGTCAACCATGCATTTGTTGTGAAAATATTGTCAAATTTAAAGGCGATAAAATACAATTTAAAGTGGTCAATGATAAACAGAATCTTACACTCGTGGTCATTTCATATGGGCCCCGTCAAGCGATTTTGGTACTTATCGCCTATGCAAGCAGCGAAGGTTCAGGCGAGCCTGCGCATCCGGGCAGTCTCGCCAGAACCTTCGCTGCTCGCTCATAAAAGCGGTGAATCAAGAGGAAACTTCAGACAAAAAGCCTTACCCCTGGCCCCTCTGAATGGCTGGGCATGCGCAGTTAAAATTTGTCTTGACGGAATGCTCGAAGACACAAATTCGCTTGGCGGGGCCCATATGATATTTATGAAACTCGCCATAGGCTCGTTTCATAAATATCATATGAAATGACCACTAATGTAAAATCCTCTATATTCACATTATATTCCATCAAGTATGTGACAAAATATTCTGGTTTGAGGGCTGTAATTGAGGCCCGCCAAGCGAATTTGTGTCTTTGAGCATTCGTCATGACAAATTTTAACTGCGCATGCCCAGCCATTCAGAGGGGCCAGGGATATGGATTTCTGTATGAAGGTTCCTCTTGATTCACTGCTTGTATCAGCGAGCAGCGAAGGTTCTGGCGAGACTGCACGGACGCGCAGTCTTGCCTGAACCTTCGCTGCTCGCATAGGCGATAAGTACCAAAATCGCTTGATGGGGCCCAATTGAAAGAAGAAAACAATTGCACAGTTTTCCTATTGACAGCAAAAGAGTGTCATTGGTATCATAACTATGCCATCATCCAGTCACATGGTGTTCCCATTCCCCCTAATTGCCTCAATTCTAAGAAGTACCCACAATGTATGTATTTATGCATAAATAAATAAAATATCCCAAAATTTTCATTTCTCCACTTACACTGTCCTCCTGTTTCTCCCACTCTCTGAAATACTCTGCCTCTTTGTCCCTCTGTAACTGTTCCTGATACACAGATAAAACAAATTTGAGTAATTACATAAAAAAGTTTAGCAATTTACTATTATTTATCATATGACGTCACATTTGCGAGTGTAATAATGCCATGTATTGTTTTCGATAATCCACTAGTGGATTAAATATGCAAATTAGCAAAATACGTTCCATAACGTTACATGTACGACGTTAAACTCGTTGAGGAAAAGGGATAAAATGCTCGGCAAAGCCTCGCATTTATACCTTTTCCTCAACTCGTTTAATAAATTCAATAATACATGAGCACTCATGTAAGATCCTCTATAAATGGGCCTCTGTGGCCTAGTGTGTAAGAGTGCTGACTCTTAATCATTAGGCCTCTCACTGCTGTGGTTCCAGCCTAACTCTGTAACTGTTCCTGATACACAGATAAAACAAATCTACGTCATTACATACAAAATTTTTGTAATTAACTGTTATAAGTGGGCTTCTGCAGCCTAGTGTGTAAGAGTGCGGAATCTTAATCAGTAGGTCTCTCACCGCTGTGGTTCCAGCCTCACTCGGGTCACATGTGAGATAGTTTTATTAGTTGTCAGTTTCTGGCGAAAAAATGTGCACTGTTAACTGCTTAAGTATAAGCCTGCCCAGGAAAAGTGTGGATAGGTAAACTGACCGGCTCAAAAATGACTAAAATAGTGTTCACTGGGCCCTTAAACATCAAAACAAACTAACAAACAAACACATGTGAGATGCCAAGTTCTGCAAAAGAATGTCAGGTGTGTTTTCTTCGGGTACTCAGGTTTTAGACTACCTCTGATTAACAAATGGCTCAAAAAAGTGAAATAATCTTGAAAGGGCCATTAAACCAAAACCAAATAAAAAAAAAAAACTACTATATATGAAGATGCTTTACAGAGAAGTTGGTCCATATGGTATGTTTGTTTGTTTGTATTTGAGTTTAACAGCCCAATCAACTCTATTAAGGTCATTTTTGAGCCGGTCAGTTTACCTATCAGCACTTTTCCTGGGCAGGCTTATACGTATTAGCATGTAACCAGTACAGTGCATATTCTTTTGCCAGAAACTGCCAACTGCCCTTCTTGATTCAGGGGAAGGGAGAGATTGACCGTAGAAAAGATTTAATGATCAATCTCCACGAAAGAATGTTGCCGACCCCGGCAGGAATCGAACCCGCGTCCTCCTGATCACCAGTCAGACACGCATCCTGTTAATTACTATAAGGTTAGGTAACTCTTCAGATGCAAATATCTGGAGAGATGACTGTAAGGACTTGCTTGAAGAAATAGATAGAAAGTGTGACCTATGCAAAAACACCTGCCTGTCCTGTAGTTGGCATGCCTATGGCTACTCAGTTCAATGAGAAAGTGGCTATGGACTTAAAGCAATGAAATGGACACTGGATTCTCCATATCATAGACATGTGGTCAAGATATACCATATCAGTATTCATAAACAGGAAAAGACCAAGTGACATTGTAAATGCTTTGATGCAGAACTGGGTTGGAGTGTTCGGAGTAATGGGATCAATGATGACAGACAATGGGGGGAGAATTCAATGCTGATGTAATGCGTGAAGTGATGTCCATTCTAAACGTGAGAGTACTGACTACTGCAGCTGAAAGCCCATTTCAAAATGGGCTATGTGAGCGGGTACATGCTGTGACAGATATGATGCTGCTGATACTTGAAGAGGAAAACAGAAACACTGATAGCCAGACTCTGCTATGCTGGGCAAATATGGCACGGAATACATTACAGATGTGGAATGGATTTAGTAGCCGCCAGCTTATCTTTGGTAAGAATCCAAATTTGCCTGGTGTAATGACGGATAGACTGCCAGGACTTGAAGGGTCAACCAGAAGCGATATGTTTGCACAGCATCTGAATGCCTTACATTCGTCACGCAGAGCCTACATCCAAACAGAGGCAAAAATGGAAGGATAAGGAGAGCTTTAAGTGGGAAGATCAGGGCAGCTGAGGACATTTTTGAAAATGGAGACATGGTGTTCTACAAGAGAGAGGGGAAAGAACGATGGCTTGGGCCAGCTACAGTTGTTTTTCAAGATGGTAAGGTGGTGTTTGTGCGACATGGTGGAATCTTTGTCAGGGTATCACCAATAGACTGAAAATAATAGATCAAGCTTTAGACAGAAATGAAAGCAGTGACAAGGCCCAAACCGTACCAGTTGACAACGGAGATGAAATAAATGAGGAGGAGGCAAGGGAGGAGTCATCTGTGGACAGGGTCCTGCTGATGGACAAAACTCTGTTGAACCAGACAGAAATGCAGAAAATCAGTTGTCAGTTAAAGACAGAGAACTGCCAGCAATCAACTCAGAGACAGCTACAGGAGGTGTTGAGAATGATAGAGACACGGAAAGATCAAGCAGTGTGAAAGCAAATGACAGTATCAGATACAAGCTTAATGATGAATGTGTAACTGGCACAGTTCTTAGTAGAGCAGGAAAAGCCACTGGAAAGTACAAAAACTGGTACAATATTAGGAATGAAAACAATGAGGAAAGAAGCATTGATCTCGGAAGCATTCAATGGCAGAAAATACCTGAAACAGAAATCAATATTACTGAGGTTTCCAAGAGTGAGAGCTTAGGTAGTAAAGAAACAGACATTGCCAAAGAAAATGAACTGGAAAAATTAGCTCAGTTTGAAACATATGAGGAAGTTACAGACTGTGGACAAAAAGTTTTGTCAACACGATGGGTAATATCAAATAAGGATGGAAAAACCAAAGCCAGATTAGTTGTGAGAGGATTTGAAGAAAGAGATCTTGAAATACCACGAGACAGTCCAACAGTAGAAAAAAGAACTATGAGGCTATTGATTTCAGTTGCAGCACTTGAAAACTGGAAATTAAAAACAAATGACATAAAATCAGCTTTTCTACAAGGCAAAGAATTAGAGAGGGAGATATACATAAGACCACCAAAGGAAAGTCAAACACCACATGACATAATCTGGAAGCTTAAACATGGTCTGTATGGGTTAAAAGACGGGGCTAGGCAGTTCTATGAAAGTGTCAGAGAAGAACTAATGAAACTTGGCTTCACTCCATGTAAACTGGATCCAGCAGTATTTTATGTTCATAAAGAAAACAGGTTGAGGGGAATTCTCTGCTGTCATGTAGATGATTTTTTGCATGCTGGTGATGATGTTTTTGAAACTTTGATGAAAAAGCTGAGGGGAAGATTTTCTGTCGGAAAAGTGGAGGAGAAAGAGTTCAGATATATAGGGTTCAAAGTCAAGCAGCTTGAAAATAGGATAATAATTGACCATTCTGAATATATAGACAAAATGAAGAATAAACTTGTGAACCCAAAGAGAGCCTCTGACAAACAAGAGCAATTATCAGCACAAGAAGAAAATACATACAGGCAGTTAGTAGGTCAGTTCGTTTGGGCGGTGCAGGGATCAAGGCCGGATATGGGATTTGAAATGATAAAGATGAGCACAAAGTTAAAACAAGGTACAGTAGAAGATCTGGTACGAGTCATCAAGAAAATAAGCAGGCTGAAAGACTTTCATTCCTATATGACATTTCCAAGGTTGAGCAAAACTGCTGAATTGAAAATTGCTGTTTTCACTGATGCTTCACTGGGAAATATCAATGAAGGAACTGGCAGTACTGGTGCATTCATTATCTGGTTGAAGGACAATACAGGGCAATGTTGTCCAATTGCCTGGAATGCACATATGACCAAACAAGGTGCATCAGGGTTTAATCTACTGAAGGTGTTGCAGTCTGGACAGATTTTAAATGAACTGTGTTGCTGAGAACTAATCATAATGCTTTTTATCATCTTTTTAGCTTAATAGGGCCATTAGATCAGTTAAAAATTTTACAACTTTTCCTTTTGAAACATTTTAATAATTAGCATCTTTTTTTTTATTTTTCCTCAACTTTAAATTCCATTTGAATTTAAATCTGTTTACAACAGTAGTTTCAGCAATTTACAAAGAAAAGGAAAGAAAAAAAAAAGAAAAGAAAATATACACCTGTGGACACAAAAGCGTTCAAACTCTGATGAACTACCTTTCAATGAATCTCTTAGCATCAAGTTAGTTTGACAAGCAAATGTCATTCACCAAAGTAGTCTTAAACTGGATCAAGAAATATACATTGATTGGTCTTGTTGTGGCAAGTACTTTTTTTCCATTTTTAGATCTGACTGACATTCCAGATGTATTCTGATTGGACAGTGCAGGGTCTACAATGAAATGTACAACACTTTGTGTTTTGAATTTATTTCTGTCTTGCAGTTGTCAGATAGGATGTAAGAAAATATTGAATGAAACATCAGATCAAAATGAAATGAAGTTCATCAAAGTTTGAACGGATTTGTGTCCACAGGTGTAATTAATGTGTATTACTATAAGGTTAGGTAACTCTTCTATATCTGTTGTTAAAATACTCCTCAATGCTAGAGTTACTGTTACTGATTATTCTTAACTGTGACTTCATGAACGTCATGGAAACGACATAATGTCATAGAGTTATTGTATGTCCACCATTGTTGTAAATAAAGTGTGTTGCTACTTCTAAGAAGTTTTCCTGGCGTTAAACACATCCGACTGAGCTACCGAGGCCGACCCATATGGTATGTGTTGTATATTATCACTGCATAGCTGATGCACCAAAAGGCCATCTGCAAACACAAACTTGATGTAATTCTGGCTTTTGGGTTGGGGTTTGGACTGGGGCCATAAACACAGAATGATTTTGGTGAAACCCTGCATAATTTTATGGAAATAACAAAGCATGTACTAAATCCATCCAGAAATTATACAGAGGATTTTACATGAGTTCATGTATTACTGAATTTATTAAATGAGTTCAGGAAAAGGGAAAAATGCGACGCTTTGCTGCAAGACCTAGTTAAAGTAGCACTGTATTGTGAGAATATAAGAATTTTTATGTGGATAGAAAAATCTGTCCCGAGGGTCACTATTCAGCATCATGAGGATCGCCGAGTGATGACGGACAGTGATCCTGAGTCTACATACCCCTCACACCCATGTAAGATTCTTTTTCTTACATACCTTTCATTTCTGAGAATGAATTTTTTATATAATGCCTTTACTTCGATTGCACATGTAGCCATCCACCCTATTTTGATGACAATAATGTGGCCGTTTTGCTGTCACCATGTGTGCAGTGATTTCAAACTTAACAATGGCATACATGACATCCTATTTAACCAGCGCATATCAAACACGTGAAAATTCTCAATTTTTATCTTATCCCTGCGTAGGATAAGCATTTCTATCCAAGGGTTAAGTCCAGGAGTTCCTTATCTGGTGTGGAAGAATTTTCTTTCACATCAGTCCTGAGAAGTAACGCTTTTAGATCAACTACAAGACCTAGTTAAGGTATCACTGTATTGTATAGAGAATATAAGGGTCATATATGGGTGTGAGGGGTGGATGGAAAAATCCGTCCCAAGGGTCACTGTCCGGCATCACGAGGTTTGCTGAGTGATGCCAGAGTGATCCCAATGAACAGATTTTTCTATCCACCCCTCACTCCCATATAGGATTCTTTTTCTTGCATACCTTCCATTTCTTAGCACGGATTTTTAACGCCGCAGTCACTTCAGTTTCCGATGCCCACCATATTGTCATGACACTACAGGAATGTTTAGTGACATCAGAATGTGAGGTCAACTTTAACAACGAAACATATGAGGTCGTATTTAACCAGTGCATTTATCAAACACACGAGAATATTCGATTTTGGGTAAGAAAACCAGGGTTAGAACAGAATTTCTATCCCAAGCTAAAACTATGGATTTCCTTATCTGGTGTGCAAGAAATTATGGTATATACCTACCCTCTCCCTGTCTCTTTCTTCTAGTTCTCTTTCTCTCTCCAACCGTCTCTTTTTCACTTTCTCAAGTTCTCTCTGGAAGCAAATAAAAACCATAATTTCTCATAAAATTAACAGGTACTGTAATGATCCTAAATATTAGGACAGATAGACCTATGCAAAACAGTGCAGACCCAGATCAGACTGCTCCTGAAGGAGCAGTCTGATCAGGGTCTACACTGTTTGGCATCAGTCTGATCAGGGTCTACACTGTTTGACAAACAGTGCAGACCAAGATCTGATCAGGGTCTACACTGTTTGCCAGTTCATCTGCACCTTTTGGACTCCTTGCAAGACAGTGAAACAAATTTGTTAAAATCTTAGGAGAATTACAGAAAGTCCTTAACGGGTCCGAATTTTTAGGCTTTTTATGGTACTACCCAAAAGGACTTCCCTCACAGCTAGGAGTACACTACTTCTTAGCAGCACTATAACCCGGCTCAAATCAAAATTTTTGTTAGCAAACCGTGTAACAGCCAAATACAGTGAAACTTCAGTGATTCAAACATTGATGGCTAGTTAACCATGGCTTATTCAAACTTGCTCTTGCATTATGATAACACATACGTACAATATAGTGCATTCTTTCAAACCTATAAAATGGTCATTTTTCTGATAAAAATTGTGATATTTTTCTTATATATGCTCCAAACATAGGTTCTGGGTGCTCGTTGAGGCGGTTCTACCAAGTACCCACAACATACGTCTAGGAATCAAAAAATAATGTTTACTCCGGAAACCCCCTTTTTCTCTATATAAATGGGTTTAGAGGGGTGTTCATTTCATGGACTTGTTCATGTGATGAGTCTTGATGAGTCCCTACAGAACTGATCCAATAGCTGCAAATATCCATATACTTAAGATAATTTAGGGACATTTTTTCTATTTTTATCTTGAAAAGGTATGTTGTGTGTACTCACTAGAATCGCCTCAATGAGGCGATTCTAATGAGTACACACAACATTCCTTTATTTTATAATCAATGGAAAAGATATTGTTAAGTTACACCCATTATTCCTAATGGTCAGTCGCTTAGTAGTTCAAACTGCCTCTAACTCAAACAAAATTTTATGGTCTGAATTACTTGAGCTATTGAAATTTCATGATGTTATAATATGTTCTATAAAAGGGTTATTCTTTGGAAGCAAAGAATACCCCACAGAACTGAAAAGTAGTATGGAGTGTACAAGTGTTTCCGAGCCAGACTAGCTAGTTTTGGCCAATTAGGCCTCATCAGTGACCCTCAAAAATTTTGAAAACTCACAATGAAATCAATGATCCCAAAGGACAAGAAAATACAAACTACACTGATGAAGGATAGTGAGACTTTTTTCCCTTAACACCAGCTGTAGTGATGATAAAACCTCTTTATCATATGACGTCGCGTCTGAGAGTGTAATAACGCCATGTAATAAATTCGATAATCCACTAGTGGATTAAATAATCAAATTAGTTAGATACGACCAGTAACGTTACATGTACGACGTCCTTAACGACGTCACGTTTACTAACGGCGGAATATTGACATTTTTGTAAACAGTCAGGAATAAAATTCGCTTTAAATGTCATATGATAAATAGAATCTTGCATTCGTGCTCATGCATTATTGAATTTATTAAACTTGTTGAGGAAAAAGAATAAAATGCTCAGCAAAGCCTCGCATTTTATCCCTTTTCCTCAACTCGTTTAATAAATTCAATAATACATGACCACTCATGTAAGATCCTCTATTTATTTATGTTCTCATGAGTTTTCCCATTTATTCAAGTAAACCAGATGAAATTTTAAAGGGAGGCAACTCTTTAAATGTATTTTAGGAGGGAGGAAATATTTACATGATACTCTTATGTAAGAGAATACATAAGAGAATACTTTTTACATAAGAGAGCTCTTAAGCCAAACCTCCAGTGTCTGCAGCGGAATGACAGGGCAATGATCAGACAGCTCTGCAATGTCAAGCCACATGACACTGTTACTATCAGGTCCAGTGAGCTACTTGCACGGCTTGGTATTGAGGACTTGGATTGCATCCTGAAAGAGAGAAGGCACTGCTGGTATCGACAAGTGGAATGCTCCAACGGTGCAGTCAAGACTGCCTGTGACATACAGGTAGTTGGAAGGCGTGGGCTGGGAGGCCCAAGATGACCTAGAAGCAGCTGACAGAGAGAGTGGAAGCTCTCTTCTATAGACCCTCATGATAGACAAACCTGGAGATCTGGTTTAAGATCTGCCATGCGAGCAGCAAGACAGCTACCTGGAAGGGGCCCATTTATGTGTATGTGGCTCCTGTATCTACGCGTTAATCAAAACTTTGATGATGATGATGATGATGATGATGATGATGATGATGATGAATACTCTTAACCCTTAAGATGTCAATCACAACAATTGTCATCTGCTTTGTCATCTGCTGGTTACTTTAAAAGTCATTGTTTGCAAAGTGTGGACCCAAATCCTCTAGGAGCAATCTAATTTAGGTCCACACTGTTCGGTTGTATGCAAAAATATTTCTAAAAAGTTTGAAAGAACATTCAGCAGACAACATAAGCAGACAACATTTTCAGATGTAGTTTTTCACAGCATTTAAAGTGTTAAGTCGGATGCACGCCTGACTGGTAATCAGGAGGTCATGAGTTCTATTTCCTCTGGCCATGAACATTCTTTCATTGAGATTGATCATGAAATCTTTTCCACAGTCATTCTCTCTCTTCCACTGATTCAAGGAGGGCAGTTGTGAGTTTCTGGCAAAAGAATGTGTACTGTACTGTTTCACTGCTTATGTATAAAGTCTGTCCACTGCAGGAAAAAATGTAGTTAGGTAAACTGACCACTCCAACATGACCTAAAGAGTGCTGACTGTATTGTTAACCCTTAAGACCCCGAAAAAAACTACATCTGAAAATGCCGTCTGCTTATGTCATCTGCTGAATCTTCTTGCAAACATTTTAGGAATGATTTTTCATACAGGCAAACAGTGTGGACCCAGATCAGACTGCTCCTAGAGTAGCAGTCTGATCTGGGTCCACACTATTTGCAAAAATGACTTTTAAAGTAACCGGCAGACAACAAAGCAGACGACAATTGTCGAGATTGGCCTTAAAGCAACCGGCAGACGACAAAGCAGACTGCAGTTGTCGATATTGGCATTTTATTGGTTAAAATCCAAACAAACAAACATTCTTGGAAGGTGAACCTTTCTGACTGCCTGATTGATTGATTGTGAAATAGCACAAAGTAGGTTTTATCATGCCAAAAAAGGTAGAAGGAGGTAGGTGTTTGATTTGATTTAGTGTTTAACGTCCCCGTCAACACTATATAGGTCATTCTGGAGACGTTGCTTCCAATTTTGTGGGGCTTTTACCCGACATTGAGATGAAATGACATCTCAAGCCCTGTCGCCCAATGAAACCAATGGGGATTATAAGCATTGACGGTCCAACTCGCACCGCTTTGCCTGGGCAGACTTAGATCCTCTAAGTGGTTTACCAGTACTCGGGTGTGGTCGGATTCAGCTCTGCATGGAAGCATCATGCAGCCCATTTATTTCTTCAAGCCCCAATGGGCGGGGGCCAAGGAGGAAGGTGTGGATGACAAAATATTACTAAGACCCCCGCCCATCTGGGCTTGAAGAAATAGATGGGCTGCATGATGCTTCCACACAGAGCTGAAACTGACCCTCACACGAGTACTGGTAAACTGCTTAGAGTATCTAAGCCTGCCCAGGCAAAGCAGTGCGAGTGTCAGACTGTCTATGCTTATAAACCCTATTAGTTTCATTGGGCGTCAGGGCTTGAGATGTCATTTCATCTCAATGTCGGGTAAAAGTCCCACAAAATTGGAAGCAACATCTCCAGAATGACCTTTACAGTGTTAACTGGGACGTTAAACCTCAAATCAAACAAACTAACAATAGATTACCAAAGACTGAACAAAGAAACCATTGTACATATGCATCTACCCTAAAAGGAGAGAACTTGCTCTATAGGAGAGGGACACATACAGGTCAGGTCAGGAAAAAGTGTCTCCATTATGTTCTCATATAAACATGCCCTTACCCTATTTTCTTCCATTTTCTTTTTCTGTAAATTGTGTATTTCATCTGTATCATTGTGTTCTATGCCCTCTTTCTCCATTTTCTTTGACCAAAAAAATGTGTCCAGTAAATGTTCATCACCAAACGGATTATCAGCATTGGTGTAGCCCTGCAAAATATCAGAAAAATTGGATTCATCTGCATGCAACTACATTTTCTCACTTACTAATGTCTATGAGTGAGTGAGTGTGAGTGTTTGAGTTTTACGTCCTACTAACAGCTAAGGTCATACGGAGATGGGACCTCGGTTTTAAGACTCATCCGAAAGTCTGGAGAAGCCCGGAATTGATCCTGCGATCCCTGGTTTACAAGGCGAGTAGCATAACCACTACATCACGGAGGCTTCTAACAATGTCTATGAGACTTAGATTTTCCTATACAGTCAAACTTCAATGGCTCAAACACCTTTAGAACCATGAAAATCTGTTCGGGACACGGGTGGTTCGAGCCACTGATGGCTTCTTCCGGGAGGCATAAGGGGGATAATTTTGAACTTCTTTTTGGTATTCTATAATATAAATGCATGTTGTGTGTACACATTAGAATCGCCTCAATGAGGCGATTCTAGTAAGTTAAGACATCATACATTCAGTATGTTGTGATAACTCATTAAAATTGCCTCACTGAGGCGATTCTAATGAGTACACACAGCATACATTTGCAGGACAAAAGATGAAACTACATGCACCCTTAATTTTCCCTCACAATTTCTTATGTAGAGAAATTCCCTAGTTTTGACTGTGCCATAGTGAACAAGCCATCCGTGTTCAAGCCATTGATTTTCTACTGTATTTGCTCCCTAGTGGCAAAATTGGTTACACATGGGCAGCCAAAAAGGACAGCTCACATGTGACTTTTGACATCATGACATTCCCAGCTTTCTACATTTAACAGGGATGTTAGCTGCAAAAGCAGCAATTTAAGTTCAAAACGTCTATGACTTTGTTTCTTAATCAATACCTCAAATGTAGGTATGCGATAAATAAATCAAAATGAACATCAGGGGCCAGTTGTTCAAAACTACTGTATCGTTAAAACTGTGGTCATTTAACATGGCAAATATGCTAATATTTTTGCTGAAAAAATGTGAGCAGCTTTTGCAAATGCAAAAGCTGCTAACATTTTTTTTTGGCAAAAATGTAAGACATTCAGATATTTTACTTGTTAGGACAGTTAACAATGTGAAGTTAAGCTAACAACGCTTTGAACAGCTGGGCCCTGGTACCAAAATTTCTTGACTTTGTTAAAAGGTTTGGTTTTGCCTCTTTTTCTCCAGATTGTTATACACCCCACCCTCTTTATAACACTTTTGTAGGGGTCCAAAGCAGAAACCATGTTAGCTAAACAACCGTGTTATACCCAAATAAAAATGTATAGATTATATAGAAAAATGACCATTTATGGTCATTTTTCTATTTTGTTTGTTTGATTTGAGGTTTAACGTCCCTGTCAACACTGTTAAGGTCATTTTGGAGACGTTACTTCCAATTTTGTGGGACTTTTACCCGACATTGAGATGAAAAAACATCTCAAGCCCTGTCGCCCAATGAAACCAATAGGGTTTATTAGCATGGACAATCCGCCTCGCACCGCGGTTCCTGATCAGGCTTAGATCCTCCAAGCGGTTTACCAGTACTAGTATGCGGGCCGGATTCAGCTCGGCGTGGAAGCATATGCAACCCATATATTTCTTCAAGCCCCTATGGGCGAGGGCGGGGTCATTTTTCTATATAATCTATTCTATATCTATACATTTTTGGGATCCATCTTGAAACCGTGTTATATCGAAAACCGTGTTATAACGAATCATGTTAGATCATATTTACCATATATTCCTGGTCCCAACCCATTTTCTCTTTCCTTTTTCTTTCTTTGGCCTCCTGAAAAATGGGATAAAGCAATGGTGAACAAACTACCATATTTATCCAAAATATCCTAAATATTCAGACACTTCAATTCCTTACCATTTTTGTTCTAAAAACTTAAACAATTACAATTTACTACCCAATGTTGTGTCTAAAAATAGCTGGATGAGTGGCAAACAGTGAAGACCCAGATGAGATGCCACATTCTGTGGCATCTCATCTGGGCCTTCACTGTTTGATTAGGCCTGTCTGTTCAAATACAAATGGTTCTAATGGATACCCACAACATATGTTTTTATGAAGAACTGACAAAAACTAGAACTATGAGAGGATCTGACTATAGTCCCACTATAGCACTATCAGAAAAGAGTTATGGAATGGACACAAATTATTACTGTACTGAGTTTATTCCAAGTGCCATTTTTCAATGTTCAAAGGGCAATAACTCCAAAAGTAGGCAATCCAGAGTTATGATTCATGCGCTCTGCACATCGTCTTATAGTGTTTTACATTTGTGTGAAGTTTCATGAAGATACCTCAAACTGTTTTTGAGAAATGGAGTGGACAAGGTTAAAATTGCCATTTTTCAATGTTCATAAGGCAATCACTCCACAAGTAGGCAATCCAGAGTTATGGTTCATGTGCTCTGCACATCATCTCATTGTGCTTTACATTTGTGTGAAGTTTCATAAAAATACCTTGAACTGTTTTTGAGTTGTCATGCATAACGGAATTACGGTTGCCGTTTTTCAAAGGGCAACAACTCCAAAAGCAGGCAATCCAGAGTTATGGTGCATGTGCTCTGCACATCATCTCATAGTGCTTTACATTTGTGTGAGTTTCATGAATATACCTCAAACAGTTTTTTAGTTATGATGAATAACGGAATTACAGAATCACAGGACAAGGCAAATCCAATATAGCCCCCATTTTTTTCAAAGCGGGCAATAATTATCCTTTAATTACCTAGTCTGTTTCTATGGGTAACTTGCAGCTCTGATATCTTTTGGTTAATAAGACATTAGACGCTTAAAAATATTTAATTACTTCCACAACAATGATTTAATACAGAATACAGATTCTTTTCATGTATTATTGGTAAGGTAACTTATATGTGTCATCTGTCAGTGCTTTGATTTCGTCTCTCACCTTTTTAGCAAGTCTTCTAGCTCTTTTCTCTTCAGGTCCTTCTGTAGCCTTGAGAATTTCTTTTCTCCTCCTGAAAACACAAAATTTACCGTAAAAATCCTAAAAATTAGGACACCGTGCTGTAATCCTCCTAAAATTTTAACAAATTTGTTTCATGATCCAGGAAGGAGTCCAAAAGTACAGACGGAATGGCAAACAGTGTAGATCTTGATCAGACTGCGCCATCAGGAGCAGTCTGATCTGGGTCTTCACTGTTTGCTTAGGCCTATCTGTCCCAATACATAGGCTCATAACGAACTACTCTGATATTTCACTTCTTTGGGATCATTGATTCCAGTTGTGCAATTTCGAAAATACATGAGGGTCACTGATGAGGCCAAATTGGCTAACATTATGGTAACACACCCGTGCGACATAGAACATTTTTCAGATCTTCCGAAATGGCTACTTTTCTGATGAAAATCTGTGATATTTTTCTTATTTGTACTCCAATCATAGGTTGTGGGTGCTCTTTACAACTGCCTCAATGAGGCGGTTCTAACGAGTACCCACAACCAATGTCTTGGAGCAGAAATAAGAAAAATATTTTATTCCCCTGCAAACCCCGGTTTTCTCTGTATAAAGTGGGGTATAAGGGATGTTCATTGCACGGACTCATTATCATGATGAAAACATGCTAGTCCTAACCAGAAAATCTAGCACACTCCACAATTATCAGTTCTGTTTTGCATTCCTTGCTTCAAAAGAATAACCTTCTTATACAGCATCAGAAACCTCCATGGTGTACAGGATAAGCTACTCGCCTCATAAACCAGGGGTCATGGGTTCAATACCAGGCTTCTACAGACTTTCGGCCTAATTGGTTGAAACTAGTTAGTCTGAGGCAGAAAACATTGTACACTCCACAAGTTTTTCTTATAGAACATATTCAACGACTCGAAAACCAATGGCACATTCAGCATGGCTGATTCAAACTCATACAAAACTTCTTGTTTGTTTGTTTGATTGTTTTGGAGTTTAATGGCCCAGTCAACACTATTTAGGTCATTTTTGAGCCAGTCAGTTCACCAATCAACACTTTTCCTGGGCAGGCTTTCTTAAGCGGTTAACCAGTACAGTGCACATTCTGACAACTGCCCTTCTTGAATCAGTGGAAGGGAGAGAATGATTTCATGATCAATCTCCATGAAAGAATGCTGCTGATGCTGGCCATACATGAGTCCTTGGAGTTCTTCTCAGAACTGCAGATACCAATATCTTTAGAATTACTGGCCTTGAAAATTTATGCTATGTTTATCACCAGCATTGTCTCAATGAGGTCATTCTAATGAGTGCAGACTACATATCCTTCTTCAAATACATTATGTTAACAAGTCCATGTAATGAACACCCCTGTAAATCCCACAAGAAAGCAGTCTGAAGGACAGCCAAATCCCCCACCACACTTTGTACCAAGGCTCAACCTTATGACCTTCACCTGCGACCTAGAATTTGCATGTTTTTTTATGGTTCTGCGCATCAGCTCACTGTGGGGAATATTTCACAAAAGTTTAATGAAAATCCTTCCAGGGGTAAAGGAGATATGACAGACACAAAATTCAAAGTTTCAAACACTTGACCTTCAACTGTGACCTTGACCTTGAGTTGGCATGGTTTATTGCACATCAGCTCACTGATGGGGACATTTGATCAACGTTTAATGAAAATCCTTTGAAGGGTAATGGAGGTATGGAATAGACACAAAATTCAAAGTTTCAAACTTGTGACCTTCCAATGTGACCTTGACCTGGTGTTGACATGATACATTTATGGACTCTGCACATGAGCTCACTGAGGGGGATAATTGACCAAAGTTTAATGGAAATCCTTTGAGGGGTAAAGGAGATGTGGAACAGACAAAAAATTCAAAGTTTTAAACTCGTGACCGTCATATGTGACCTTGACCTTGAGTCGGCATGGTTCATTTATGGGTTTCTTCACATCAGCTTACTGAGTGGGACAATTGACCAAAGTTTAATGAAAATCCTTTGAGGGGTAAAGGAGATATGGAATGGACAAAAAACTCAAAGTTTTAAACTCGTGACCTTCAAATGTGACCTTGTGTCAGCATGGTTCATTTATGAGTTCTATACATCAGCTCACTGAGAGGGATATTTGACCAAAGTTTAATGAAAATCAAGATATGGAACGGACACAAAAATCAAACTTTTAAATTCTTAACCTTCAAATGTGACTTTGACTTTAAGTCAGCATGGTTCATTTATGGGTTCTGCACATCAGCTCACTGAGAAGATTATATGACCAAAGTTTAATGAAAATCCTTCCAAGGGTAAAGAAGATATGGAACGGACACAAAATTCCAAGTTTCAAACTCGTGACCTTCAAATGTGACCTTGACCCGGCATGGTTCCTTTATGGGTTCTGCACACCAGCTCACTCAGATGAATAATTGACCAAAGTTTAGTAAAATCTATCAAAGGGTTCATGGGATATGGAGCGGACAAGAATTAAAGTGTTACGGACAGACAGACGGATGGACAGATGCTCCGTGGCGGGGAATTAACTATATGAAGAAAAAACTGGGGGTTTATGGTGGTAAAAAATATTTTGCTTATTTCGGATGCAAGACATAGATGGTGGATACTCATTAGATTCGCCTCAATGAGTTTGGAGTATAAAAAAAATATCACAAATTTTCATCAGAAAAACAACTGTTTTGCAGACACGTAGGAATGCCTTATGTCACAGGGACCATTGTTATCGTAATGAAGACCAAGAAGATATCCCTAAATTATCATTCCCATTCTGTGTCCTTACTGTGTACTATAATTAACCCTCAGCATTTTGATTTGTTTGTTTGTTTGAATTGAGGTTCAACATCCCCTTCAACTCTATCTAGGTCATTTTGGAGACGCTGCTTCCAATTTTGTGGGACTTTTACCCTACACTGAGATGAAATGACATCTCAAGCCCTGCCAACCAATGAATGCAAAAGGCTTATATGCATTGGTAAGTCTGACTCACACCAGTTTGCCTGGGCAGGTTTAGACCGTCTAGGCGGGTTATCAGTACCATACTCATATGTGGTCAGTTTCAGCTCTGCATGGAAGCACCATGCAGCCCAATCTATTTCTCCAAGTCCTGGTGTTCCCAAACCACAAATCTTAGCAAATTGTCCTCATGGCTTTCACTATTTCTAACATCTTTGGCTTGCCTTTTCACAATTCTAGTCAAACAATCATATCATAGAAGCCACAAGGCATTGAAGCATCATTGCAGTGCGGTAGCACGTCTGTGCGTCATAGTTCATTCTCTAATGCCCCCAAAAAGATTGGTATGGGTTATCGTCTTCAGCGGGATAAGGGTTAAAGTTTCATACTTAGCTTCCTCTTTTAGAAGTGCCATTTCTTCTTCGGTAGGTCTTCTTGTCTTCCTTGATTTATGTCGAGGACTGTCATCATCAGAGTTACTAGAATCTCTGTGTCGTGACTTTTTATGTCTTCTATCAGGAGATCTGTAGTGGAATAAGATCTAGAATGAGTGTTTCAGTTTAAGTCTCACCAACAGCTGAGGTCATACATAGACAGGACCTGGGTATGAAAACTCACCTGAAAGTCTGGAGAAGCCCGGAATCGATCCTGGGACCCCTGATTTACAAGGTGAGTATCATAACCACTACACCTAGGCTTCTAGACCTAGAATCAACACAAACAGTAACAAAAGCCTACTAAATTGTTGCTTGCAAATACAACAAGATTTTAGAGTGTCATTACTACTCGTTTAACAAATCCGTGTGACACGGTGTGTTCTTTCGTATATGAAAAACAATTATTTTTCTGTTGAAAATTTGTGATAATTTTTCCTATTGATGTCTCAAACACAGGCTGTGAGTGCTCATTAGAACTGTCTCACCTAGGCTGTTCTAATCAGTACCCACAACCTATGTTTTGGAACAGAAATAAGGATAATAATGTTTAACCCTGTGTTTTGGGGTTTTGTCTTGCAAATACAAGTAGATTTCTAAGTTTAGCATTTTCTCAACAATTTTTACAAGAAAGAAAACTTAAATGATGTTCTAAGAGTAGACCCTATTGACAGGGAAAATAAAATATACACATGTATCTTTGAATCAGTTCATTCAAAACCTAGCTTAAGAACTTTAAATTATTATAGTACATGTAGCAAGGTCAAATCGAAACCTTTTTTGGGCTCCTCATTATTAAGGCTGGCTCATCAGAGCTGAAATGATAATCTATTATCAGTCCTGACAATGGGATCATTTGCAAAAGCTGCTCACATTTTTTCAGCAAATATATTATTATTTTTGCCAAGCTGAATGATTAAAATTTTAACGATATGTTAGCTAATGACATCGTGAGTTTTGAACAACTGGCCCTTGGTCATTATTTTACCTTTCTAGCTTACTGCCTGAGCACGAATCTTACCATATTTTAGCATAATTGTGAGGCTCAATCAAGCCCAGTTATGTTTGTATGTCATATTATAACAAAACCACAAATCAGAATGTACAAGATACCCAATAGTTTTGTGTGTTTGATTTGAGGTTTAACGTCCCTGTCAAATTGTAAAGGTTATTTTGGAGACGTTGCTTCCAATTTTGTGGGACTTCTAACCGGCATTGAGATGAAACGACAGAAAGTATATTTCATCTTGGATATGAAAAAAATGTTAAAGACACAGGAATCAAATAATTGATTATTAGACAATAATTCTGCCAACTATGAAGCACCTGCAGGGCAACAAAGTCATCAAACCTGAAATCTAAGTCAAGGGCAAACATGAATGCCTGTATAAAAGTTGTCACTCCTAGATGCAAGTTTTTACCAAGTATCATTAATGAAACTCTAACAATTCTCGAGAAATTGACTCTTACATTGTGGTGAAAGTTAGGGAGGTCGCAATAATTCACCAAGTCAGTGAACCGTGAAATGTAGGTCAAGGTCAGATATGGATGCTTGCATTGAAGTTGTGATTCCTAGATGCAAGTTTGTACCAAGTATCATTAATGAAGCTCTTATAGTTGAGAAATTGACTTTTACAACAGGATGAAAGTTAGGGTGGTCACTATAATTCACTAAGTCAGTGAACCATGAAATGTAGGTCAAGGTGAGATATGGATGCTTGCATTGATGTTGTCATTCCTAGATGCAAGTTTGTATCATGTATACTAAATAAATCTCTTATAGTTCTCGAGCTGGACTCTTACATTAGGGTGAATGTTAGGGTGGTTGCAATAATTCTCAAAGTCAGTGAACCATGAAATCTAGGTCAAGGTGAGATATTGATGCTTGCATTGATGTTGTCATTGCCAGATGCAACTTTGTACCAAGTATCATTAATGAAGCTCTTATGGTTTCTTACATTAGGGTGAAAACTAGGGTGGTCGCTATAATTCACAATGTCAGTGAACCATGAAATGTAGGTCAATGTGAGATATGGATGCTTGCATTAAAATTGCCATTCCTAGATGCAAGTTTGTACCAAGTATCATTAACGAAGCTCTAATAGTTCTTGAGAAATGGACTCATACATGTATATTAAGGTAAAAGTTAGGATGGTTGCAAATATTGACGGCTTGACGGGGAAATAATATATGCCATACAAAACTTGCTTTCCATGAATTCTCCCTTCCGCTGATTCAAGAAAGGCAGCCATCAGTTTCTGGTGAAAGAATGCGCACTGTACTGGTTAACCACTTATGTACAATTACAAACCTGCATACTATGCATAGGACTAGAAATGTGTTCAAAGTACATGGATGCCCCCACCTACTGTATAGTCCAATTAAGAGAAATGCAAATCGCTCGTTAATGCCATCTCGGACACAGTAAACTGATGCCAACGGAATGATCAGACAGGGCTAGGCTAGTAGCACTGTAAGCCATTTCCACCATCCTTTGAATTGTAGAGCCATAAAAATGTGGTTAGGCAAACTACACGTAATCTGCTAAATATAACCATATTAGTGCTGACTGGTCGGTTCAACTCCAAACAAAACCACATTATGATACAAAAAAAATTGTTTGCTATAATGGCATCTTTGTTAGCTCTAACACTCGCATTTTTCATTTGAAAATGTTTGATATTTTTCTTATTTTTATCCCAAATATAGATTGTTTGTGTTGATATAACCAGTACCTTGATCTGTTCCTATGCTTCTTCTTTTTCTTCTTTCTTTCCCTTGATGATGACCTTGAATCACTTTCTGAAGAGCTATCAGTTGATTCATACCTACAAAATATAATTAATTCTAATGATGTTCCTTTGTACTAGAAAACAAATTTGAATCACAGGCATGTCTGTGTAATTATTAAAATCAATCAAAGCACTTAGAGTAATGGTGGGCCGATGGACTCTGAGTGTAGACTGAATGGGGACTTACTCGAAGTCTGTTTCATTTAACCCTAAATTCCTGTACTGTAACCAAACGGCAAAGACCCTGATCAGATGCTATATTCTGCAGCATCTGATCTGGGTCTACACTGTTTGCAACGTCCAACCCATGATTCCAGTCTAGCTTCTATAGATAACCCTCTTATGCAACAATCTAACCTGACAGTGATAACAAAAACACAGCTATTTTCTATAAATAACCATTACCTGCATTTCCTGCAAATCAGTGATAGTCATATGGACTTTAGCGACCAGAAAAATTTGGATTTTATTTTTGTGGAAAATCGATCAGAACCAGAAAAAAAAAAATATTGATAAAAAAAAACGATGTTAGCAAGTCTATATAATGAAGAACCCTGACTCCTAAACCCCGCTTTATACAGCAATTAGTTAGTCCTCAGCATATACATGTACTTTATTTTTCTTATTTCAGTTTCTAAAACATAGACAATAAGAAATAAGAAAACTATCGCAGTAATTTTCAAAGTCATAAGTCCCAGTACATGTATATCAACCCTAATCTTGCTGTTCACAACAACCCCTATCTTTGCAAACAGTGTAGATCCAGATCAGATGGGTTCTGAAGAAGCCATCTGATCAGGATCTACACTGTTTGGCATTCAGTTTACGAATTTGTAGCAATAAATTACATCAAGTAATTTGATTGGTTGATATAACGAAATGGGTGTGGCTTTGATGAATATTCAGCAAGATAAGGGTTAATGTCAAATATGAATAATTGCATTATAAAAATTATTGTCATCACTAGATGCAAGCTTGTTACAAAGTTCATTAACGAAGCTCTTATACATGTAGTTCTTGAGAAATTAACTTGAATGGTAGCATGGTCGCTATGCTTGATGCAATATTTTACAAAGTCAGTGAACCGTGAAAAGTGGGTCAAGGTCAAATATGGAGGCTTGAATTATCGCTGCTATCCTAAGATGCAAGTTTGTACCAAGTATCATTATAAACTCCTACAGTTCTTGAGAAATGAATATAAATACGAGTAGTAGGGTGAATGTTAGGTTTGACGCAATAGTTTTCAAAGTCACTTTGTTTGTTTGTATTGGAGTTTAACGGCCCAGTCAACACTATTTAGGTCATTTTTGAGCCGGTCCGTTTACCTATCAACACTTTCCTGGGCAGGCTTATACGTAAGCGGTTAACCAGTACAGTGCACATTCTTTCGCCAGAAACTGACAACTGCCCTTCTTGAATCAGCGGAAGGGAGAGAATGACCGTAGAAAAGATTTCATGATCAATCTCCAGGAAAGAATGTTGCCAACCCCGGCGGGAGTCGAACCCGCGTCCTCCTGATTACCAGTCAGACGCACATCCAACTGAGCCACTGAGGCCGGCCTTTTCAAAGTCAGTGAACCATGAAAAGTAGGTCAAATATAGCACCAAAAGAGGATATAACAATATTTTCCGGGACTCCCCATACCCCATCAACCCCTTTATAAACCAAAACATATCTAACCTCAATCCATGGGGCTTGATAAAAACAAGAATTCCGCCGAAGGCTATGTCGCGCCTGTGTGGGGCGCAAAATCATCGAACCATGATATGTAGGTAAAGGTCAAACATAGATGCTTGCACAAAAGATTCCATTCTCAAATGCAAGTTTGTACTAAGTATCATTAATGAAGCTCTAAAAATTCTTCAGAAATGAACTTAATATCAGGGTGAATGCTAGGGTGGTCGCAATATTTTACAAAGTCAGAGAACCATGAAATTTAGGTCAAGGTCAAATATGGATGCTTGCATTTAAGTTGCCATCCACAGATACAAGTTTGTATCACATATCATTAATGAAGCTCTATAGTTCTTGAGAAATAAACTTGACCATTAGGGTGAACGCTAGGGTGGTCGCAATTTTTTACAAAGTCAGTGCACCATGAAATGTAGGTCAAGGTCAAACATGAATGCTTGCATGTAAGTTGTCATCCCCAGATACGAGTTTGTACCAAGAATCAATAATGAAGCCCTTATAGTTCTTGAGAAATAAACTTGACCATTAGGGTGAACGGCTGAACGCTAGGGTGGTCGCAAATGTTGACGCCTTGACAAACGGACGAACGAACAACCGGGCGCCTATATCGCGCCATGCTAATAGCAGGTGCGATAATAAGGGCAAAAGGACCCACCAAATCAGGGAGAAAGGACTCAGGGCAAAGCGACTCATGGGCAAAATGACCTGTGACCCTGAGCTACCATGCTGTACTGAGTAAGTCTAAGCTGGTCACTACCTAAACTGCTAAATTATGAGTTCAAATATTTTATTTCTATGGATTACACCCTACAGAAACAGAGTTCTCGTTAAAGGCATTTATTCTTGATTATTGAGGACTATTATTTCATTACATAACAATATGTAGCCCTCAGTGCTGACTGATGAGAAATCCTCTGTCTTCAACAGGTAAGGGGCCTCCCTGGGGAAAAATCAATAATTTACTAGCTGTTGACTAGAGTGTACATTATTGATCTTCCCCTTAAGTGCCTCAGTCAGGGGATTCAACAAGAGCTACTAATCACATAATTAAGTGCTGCCTTTGATCTGCTATAGATAGTGTATCACAGGGACAATAAAACAATTATGAACACACCGTGTGCCCTACTGTTCAAGAATAAATGCCTTTAACTCCAAATTTGGAGTAATTTACTCCCAATTTTTCATTTCTGACTCAAATTTTTTGGAAAGTCTTAACAGAAAAGTATGGAAAAACACCAGCTTTTTCTGGAGGACAGCAGTTTACTTCAGTTTTCAAAATCTTAGTGAGAAGCCTGCGGTAACCTTTGGTATGACAGGCAAATCCATATACTGACCAGAAATGTGACATTCCCAGATTTGAAACTTTCAGTACCAATTCTGATCCTTCTTTCTTTCTTCCGCTTTCGCCTTAACACCAGGAGGGGACACAGACTGTGTATATGTATATTACATACACACCAGTTTTGCAGGATGAAAGCCTACACAGTAATCATGTAATTACGGTAGGGTTCTTTAACCGGCACAGGGGATAGTTCTCCCTGCATAAGGGGCCTGGAATCCGGGACGTTTCGGCCCAAATTTGGACCTGGGTCGTTTTGGTCTATTTCGGTGAGTCGTTTCAGCCTGGGTTCTTTCGGTTCGATTTTATTAGATACTAGCATTTTTTCTACATTAATTATTATTTAAATTTTGAATACTATTTATTGACTGGGCTGTTGAACCCTAATACAAACAAACAAACCAACAAAACCCACAACCTATGTTTCTCGAGCAGAAATAAGAAAAAATATTGCTTACGCCAGTAAACCCCAGTATTACTATATAAAAGTGGGATTTGAGGAGGTCAAAATTATATAGGCTTGTTTTTGTGATGCGAAATCTTTATCAGTGTCCTCAGAATGTAAAAGAAACAGCATATAAAGTACTTGTTCGTCGCATCTTGGAATATGGTAGTTGTACTGAGACTTCCAAGAGTTGCTCTTCAAGATGAAATTGGAAAAGTTCAGAACAGAGCTGCTAGATTTATAACTAGCAATTACTGCTTGAAACTTGGAGTATGACTGGAAAAGTTAAGATGGGAGTCTCTCAAGAAAAGTGCAAGAGACAGTAGGCTTCTTTTATCGTACAAAGGTCTAAAGGGTGCTGCCAGCATTCCAACCTTCCAGCTAGGCGCTGCAGAAATCATACATTTACAAAGAATCCTGCTTTCTTCAGACAATTACCCAGCAGGCACATGTTGCTGGGACAACTTCAAATCAACGCCGGTGCAATATCATGACGTTGCACCGACGTAGATTTGATGTTGCATAAATACCATGACATTGTACAGACATCGATGTGACGTCACAATTACGTCATGTGTCTGCTTGGTAGAGGTTGGAAAGCTCTTCCCGATTCGGGCAATTCCTCAGCTGAAGGTGCTGCAGATAGTGTAGAGCTACACGAAGTCTACCTCTTTGGTGAGAGGTATGGACTAGCTTCCCCCATCATGTCCTAGTGAATGAATGTCATTTGATATGTCACCAGTAACCATTCTGATTCCGATTCTGATGCTATTAGTCGAAATTGTCGCCCTAAACGGTCGGGTTCCTATCAATCACTTAGAACTTCTATCTGCTCAACTGCTCTTGAAGAGTTCACAAACCTATCGGTAAGTATTTGTTTTTATTATACATGAGTAAATGCTTGTGCGAAAAAGAATACAAGCGACACAAACTTCTGGACTGAAGTGTGAATCAACAAGATGTAACCCTTTACTTAGAGCGCAATGACTGATGAAGAATGTAATAGATTATTTTATTGTTTAACTGCCGCCGTTGCTGCAGATTGTTCCCAAAGATTTTGAAGGTTTGTGCAGTTCATCTCAAAATTATGCGTAGATGGCACGCAAGCGCACAATAGTCTACTTCATGTGCCACATACAGACACGCATGGTGCACATCCATTCTAAGATTTTTTCTTAATTGCCCTGTGGCTGCAAAAGGCTTTCTTTCTCTCTCTTTCTTTCTACTGATACTGCGATCGGTCACATTTGGCCATTACTCGCAGGTGTACATTACATACACTCCAGGTTTGTCAGGATGAAAGCCTACACAGTAACCATGTAATTAAGGTAGGGTTCTTGAACCTAGTGTTGTTCTGATTGTTGCTGAACATTGAATTGAAAACTAATTGTTCTGAGCAACGTCGGTGACAATCGATAGCACTTTTGTCATTATCGATTGTAACTGAAGTCTGTCGGGCGCACTCTTTTTATCGCAGAACAACCAGTCACCATGCCATCTTGATCAGGTTTCTTTCCTTTGAAGTCTATTTATCTGCATCCTTATATATTTTCAACCTCTTTAAAATTAACCTGGCATGTGTTTTAGCAAGCACCTGACACCTGTGACTGTCCATGCTTCTGCGACCATAATTAGTGCCTTTGGCACTGATTATAAATACCGTTCTGTAAACATGTTTATAGCATGTGACACCTGTTGACTGTCCACACAAGAGGTGACAAGAGCTTTTTTATGGTGACAAGAAACTTTCTAACACAAAATTAGATTGTTGCTGAACATTGAATTGAAAACTAATTGTTCTGAGCAACGTCGGTGACAATCGATAGCACATTTGTCATTATCGATTGTAACTGAAGTCTGTCGGGCGCACTCTTTTTATCGCAGAACAACCAGTCACCATGCCATCTTGATCAGGTTTCTTTCCTTTGAAAGATTCAGAAGTGAAGGCAGAGGTGAAGTTAGGCGAGAGTGTTTTAAAAACAACCAATTCAAAGAAAATTCTGGGTGTCACAGTAGGTAGTTGATAAATTAAACTTTCACGAACATATTCAACAGAAAACAAAGGCTGGTTTCAGTGCCTTGAAATGTCTTGATAATTTCGTTCAAGGACATAGAGGATGCAGCCAAACAGTGTATATGAGACTCAAATACGAGAGGTACCTCACAGAAGGCTATTACATAAACTGGAGTACTATGGGATAAGAGGATCCACGCATAGGTGGATTAGCTCATGGCTCTCTGGGCGCTCACAACAAGTTGTACTTGATGGCCAAGCGTCTGATCCAGTCCCTGTTTTATCTGGAGTCCCCCAAGGTTCGGTTCTTGGACCGGTCCTTTTCTTGGTTTTCATTAATGATCTCCCCGACAATATCAGGTCATCGGTCCGTTTGTTTGCTGATGATTGTGTCCTGTATAGGAACATATATTCTCCTTCTGACTGTCTTATTTTACAAGATGACCTGGATCAACTTGCACAGTGGGAGGCCGATTGGCAAATGAAGTTCAATGTGGCCAAATGTCACTCAATGAGAGTGTCACGACACCCTCCGGACAAGCAAATTAAGTTTGACTATACTCTTCACCAGCAAGTTTTGGAGCATGTTCAATCCGCCAAATATCTTGGTATCACCATCACTGACGATCTTGATTGGGGTCAACATATCTCAGAGATTACATCTAAAGCAACTAGGACTTTGGGATTCCTTAGACGGAACTTGGCTTTTGCACCTAGGCAGACAAAGGATGTTGCATATAAAACATTGGTTCGCCCTCAACTCGAATATGCATCACCCATTTGGCACCCCTATGTTAAAACTCAGACTCAGCAGGTGGAGAAGGTGCAGAGGACAGCTGCTCGATGGACCTGTAGGCGATGGCGAAATAGAAGTAGCGTCGGTGACATGCTTAATGAGCTATCAGTTGATTCATACCTACAAAATATAATTAATTCTAATGATGTTCCTTTGTACTAGAAAACAAATTTGAAACACAGGCATGTCTGTGTAATTATTAAAATCAATCAAAGCACTTAGAGTAATGGTGGGCCGATGGACTCTGAGTGTAGACTGAATGGGGACTTACTCGAAGTCTGTTTCATTTAACCCTAAATTCCTGTACTGTAACCAAACGGCAAAGACCCTGATCAGATGCTATATTCTGCAGCATCTGATCTGGGTCTACACTGTTTGCAACGTCCAACCCATGATTCCAGTCTAGCTTCTATAGATAACCCTCTTATGCAACAATATAACCTGACAGTGATAACAAAAACACAGCTATTTTCTATAAATAACCATTACCTGCATTTCCTACAAATCAGTGATAGTCATATGGACTTTAGCGACCAGAAAAATTTGGATTTTATTTTTGTGGAAAATCGATCAGAACCAGAAAAAAAAAAATATTGATAAAAAAAAACGATGTTAGCAAGTCTATATAATGAAGAACCCTGACTCCTAAACCCCGCTTTATACAGCAATTAGTTAGTCCTCAGCATATACATGTACTTTATTTTTCTTATTTCAGTTTCTAAAACATAGACAATAAGAAATAAGAAAACTATCGCAATAATTTTCAAAGTCATAAGTCCCAGTACATGTATATCAACCCTAATCTTGCTGTTCACAACAACCCCTATCTTTGCAAACAGTGTAGATCCAGATCAGATGGGTTCTGAAGAAGCCATCTGATCAGGATCTACACTGTTTGGCATTCAGTTTACGAATTTGTAGCAATAAATTACATCAAGTAATTTGATTGGTTGATATAACGAAATGGGTGTGGCTTTGATGAATATTCAGCAAGATAAGGGTTAATGTCAAATATGAATAATTGCATTATAAAAATTATTGTCATCACTAGATGCAAGCTTGTTACAAAGTTCATTAACGAAGCTCTTATACATGTAGTTCTTGAGAAATTAACTTGAATGGTAGCATGGTCGCTATGCTTGATGCAATATTTTACAAAGTCAGTGAACCGTGAAAAGTGGGTCAAGGTCAAATATGGAGGCTTGAATTATCGCTGCTATCCTAAGATGCAAGTTTGTACCAAGTATCATTATAAACTCCTACAGTTCTTGAGAAATGAATATAAATACGAGTAGTAGGGTGAATGTTAGGTTTGACGCAATAGTTTTCAAAGTCACTTTGTTTGTTTGTATTGGAGTTTAACGGCCCAGTCAACACTATTTAGGTCATTTTTGAGCCGGTCCGTTTACCTATCAACACTTTCCTGGGCAGGCTTATACGTAAGCGGTTAACCAGTACAGTGCACATTCTTTCGCCAGAAACTGACAACTGCCCTTCTTGAATCAGCGGAAGGGAGAGAATGACCGTAGAAAAGATTTCATGATCAATCTCCAGGAAAGAATGTTGCCAACCCCGGCGGGAGTCGAACCCGCGTCCTCCTGATTACCAGTCAGACGCACATCCAACTGAGCCACTGAGGCCGGCCTTTTCAAAGTCAGTGAACCATGAAAAGTAGGTCAAATATAGCACCAAAAGAGGATATAACAATATTTTCCGGGACTCCCCATACCCCATCAACCCCTTTATAAACCAAAACATATCTAACCTCAATCCATGGGGCTTGATAAAAACAAGAATTCCGCCGAAGGCTATGTCGCGCCTGTGTGGGGCGCAAAATCATCGAACCATGATATGTAGGTAAAGGTCAAACATAGATGCTTGCACAAAAGATTCCATTCTCAAATGCAAGTTTGTACTAAGTATCATTAATGAAGCTCTAAAAATTCTTCAGAAATGAACTTAATATCAGGGTGAATGCTAGGGTGGTCGCAATATTTTACAAAGTCAGAGAACCATGAAATTTAGGTCAAGGTCAAATATGGATGCTTGCATTTAAGTTGCCATCCACAGATACAAGTTTGTATCACATATCATTAATGAAGCTCTATAGTTCTTGAGAAATAAACTTGACCATTAGGGTGAACGCTAGGGTGGTCGCAATTTTTTACAAAGTCAGTGCACCATGAAATGTAGGTCAAGGTCAAACATGAATGCTTGCATGTAAGTTGTCATCCCCAGATACGAGTTTGTACCAAGAATCAATAATGAAGCCCTTATAGTTCTTGAGAAATAAACTTGACCATTAGGGTGAACGGCTGAACGCTAGGGTGGTCGCAAATGTTGACGCCTTGACAAACGGACGAACGAACAACCGGGCGCCTATATCGCGCCATGCTAATAGCAGGTGCGATAATAAGGGCAAAAGGACCCACCAAATCAGGGAGAAAGGACTCAGGGCAAAGCGACTCATGGGCAAAATGACCTGTGACCCTGAGCTACCATGCTGTACTGAGTAAGTCTAAGCTGGTCACTACCTAAACTGCTAAATTATGAGTTCAAATATTTTATTTCTATGGATTACACCCTACAGAAACAGAGTTCTCGTTAAAGGCATTTATTCTTGATTATTGAGGACTATTATTTCATTACATAACAATATGTAGCCCTCAGTGCTGACTGATGAGAAATCCTCTGTCTTCAACAGGTAAGGGGCCTCCCTGGGGAAAAATCAATAATTTACTAGCTGTTGACTAGAGTGTACATTATTGATCTTCCCCTTAAGTGCCTCAGTCAGGGGATTCAACAAGAGCTACTAATCACATAATTAAGTGCTGCCTTTGATCTGCTATAGATAGTGTATCACAGGGACAATAAAACAATTATGAACACACCGTGTGCCCTACTGTTCAAGAATAAATGCCTTTAACTCCAAATTTGGAGTAATTTACTCCCAATTTTTCATTTCTGACTCAAATTTTTTGGAAAGTCTTAACAGAAAAGTATGGAAAAACACCAGCTTTTTCTGGAGGACAGCAGTTTACTTCAGTTTTCAAAATCTTAGTGAGAAGCCTGCGGTAACCTTTGGTATGACAGGCAAATCCATATACTGACCAGAAATGTGACATTCCCAGATTTGAAACTTTCAGTACCAATTCTGATCCTTCTTTCTTTCTTCCGCTTTCGCCTTAACACCAGGAGGGGACACAGACTGTGTATATGTATATTACATACACACCAGTTTTGCAGGATGAAAGCCTACACAGTAATCATGTAATTACGGTAGGGTTCTTTAACCGGCACAGGGGATAGTTCTCCCTGCATAAGGGGCCTGGAATCCGGGACGTTTCGGCCCAAATTTGGACCTGGGTCGTTTTGGTCTATTTCGGTGAGTCGTTTCAGCCTGGGTTCTTTCGGTTCGATTTTATTAGATACTAGCATTTTTTCTACATTAATTATTATTTAAATTTTGAATACTATTTATTGACTGGGCTGTTGAACCCTAATACAAACAAACAAACCAACAAAACCCACAACCTATGTTTCTCGAGCAGAAATAAGAAAAAATATTGCTTACGCCAGTAAACCCCAGTATTACTATATAAAAGTGGGATTTGAGGAGGTCAAAATTATATAGGCTTGTTTTTGTGATGCGAAATCTTTATCAGTGTCCTCAGAATGTAAAAGAAACAGCATATAAAGTACTTGTTCGTCGCATCTTGGAATATGGTAGTTGTACTGAGACTTCCAAGAGTTGCTCTTCAAGATGAAATTGGAAAAGTTCAGAACAGAGCTGCTAGATTTATAACTAGCAATTACTGCTTGAAACTTGGAGTATGACTGGAAAAGTTAAGATGGGAGTCTCTCAAGAAAAGTGCAAGAGACAGTAGGCTTCTTTTATCGTACAAAGGTCTAAAGGGTGCTGCCAGCATTCCAACCTTCCAGCTAGGCGCTGCAGAAATCATACATTTACAAAGAATCCTGCTTTCTTCAGACAATTACCCAGCAGGCACATGTTGCTGGGACAACTTCAAATCAACGCCGGTGCAATATCATGACGTTGCACCGACGTAGATTTGATGTTGCATAAATACCATGACATTGTACAGACATCGATGTGACGTCACAATTACGTCATGTGTCTGCTTGGTAGAGGTTGGAAAGCTCTTCCCGATTCAGCTGAAGGTGCTGCAGATAGTGTAGAGCTACACGAAGTCTACCTCTTTGGTGAGAGGTATGGACTAGCTTCCCCCATCATGTCCTAGTGAATGAATGTCATTTGATATGTCACCAGTAACCATTCTGATTCCGATTCTGATGCTATTAGTCGAAATTGTCGCCCTAAACGGTCGGGTTCCTATCAATCACTTAGAACTTCTATCTGCTCAACTGCTCTTGAAGAGTTCACAAACCTATCGGTAAGTATTTGTTTTTATTATACATGAGTAAATGCTTGTGCGAAAAAGAATACAAGCGACACAAACTTCTGGACTGAAGTGTGAATCAACAAGATGTAACCCTTTACTTAGAGCGCAATGACTGATGAAGAATGTAATAGATTATTTTATTGTTTAACTGCCGCCGTTGCTGCAGATTGTTCCCAAAGATTTTGAAGGTTTGTGCAGTTCATCTCAAAATTATGCGTAGATGGCACGCAAGCGCACAATAGTCTACTTCATGTGCCACATACAGACACGCATGGTGCACATCCATTCTAAGATTTTTTCTTAATTGCCCTGTGGCTGCAAAAGGCTTTCTTTCTCTCTCTTTCTTTCTACTGATACTGCGATCGGTCACATTTGGCCATTACTCGCAGGTGTACATTACATACACTCCAGGTTTGTCAGGATGAAAGCCTACACAGTAACCATGTAATTAAGGTAGGGTTCTTGAACCTAGTGTTGTTCTGATTGTTGCTGAACATTGAATTGAAAACTAATTGTTCTGAGCAACGTCGGTGACAATCGATAGCACTTTTGTCATTATCGATTGTAACTGAAGTCTGTCGGGCGCACTCTTTTTATCGCAGAACAACCAGTCACCATGCCATCTTGATCAGGTTTCTTTCCTTTGAAGTCTATTTATCTGCATCCTTATATATTTTCAACCTCTTTAAAATTAACCTGGCATGTGTTTTAGCAAGCACCTGACACCTGTGACTGTCCATGCTTCTGCGACCATAATTAGTGCCTTTGGCACTGATTATAAATACCGTTCTGTAAACATGTTTATAGCATGTGACACCTGTTGACTGTCCACACAAGAGGTGACAAGAGCTTTTTTATGGTGACAAGAAACTTTCTAACACAAAATTAGATTGTTGCTGAACATTGAATTGAAAACTAATTGTTCTGAGCAACGTCGGTGACAATCGATAGCACATTTGTCATTATCGATTGTAACTGAAGTCTGTCGGGCGCACTCTTTTTATCGCAGAACAACCAGTCACCATGCCATCTTGATCAGGTTTCTTTCCTTTGAAAGATTCAGAAGTGAAGGCAGAGGTGAAGTTAGGCGAGAGTGTTTTAAAAACAACCAATTCAAAGAAAATTCTGGGTGTCACAGTAGGTAGTTGATAAATTAAACTTTCACGAACATATTCAACAGAAAACAAAGGCTGGTTTCAGTGCCTTGAAATGTCTTGATAATTTCGTTCAAGGACATAGAGGATGCAGCCAAACAGTGTATATGAGACTCAAATACGAGAGGTACCTCACAGAAGGCTATTACATAAACTGGAGTACTATGGGATAAGAGGATCCACGCATAGGTGGATTAGCTCATGGCTCTCTGGGCGCTCACAACAAGTTGTACTTGATGGCCAAGCGTCTGATCCAGTCCCTGTTTTATCTGGAGTCCCCCAAGGTTCGGTTCTTGGACCGGTCCTTTTCTTGGTTTTCATTAATGATCTCCCCGACAATATCAGGTCATCGGTCCGTTTGTTTGCTGATGATTGTGTCCTGTATAGGAACATATATTCTCCTTCTGACTGTCTTATTTTACAAGATGACCTGGATCAACTTGCACAGTGGGAGGCCGATTGGCAAATGAAGTTCAATGTGGCCAAATGTCACTCAATGAGAGTGTCACGACACCCTCCGGACAAGCAAATTAAGTTTGACTATACTCTTCACCAGCAAGTTTTGGAGCATGTTCAATCCGCCAAATATCTTGGTATCACCATCACTGACGATCTTGATTGGGGTCAACATATCTCAGAGATTACATCTAAAGCAACTAGGACTTTGGGATTCCTTAGACGGAACTTGGCTTTTGCACCTAGGCAGACAAAGGATGTTGCATATAAAACATTGGTTCGCCCTCAACTCGAATATGCATCACCCATTTGGCACCCCTATGTTAAAACTCAGACTCAGCAGGTGGAGAAGGTGCAGAGGACAGCTGCTCGATGGACCTGTAGGCGATGGCGAAATAGAAGTAGCGTCGGTGTGACATGCTTAATGAGCTAGAGTGGCCGTCCCTGGAGGCCCGTCGTGAGCAGTCCTCTTTAACCTTCTTCTACAAGATACACTCTGATTCAGTGTCTATTGATAAAGATAGGTACTTGACCCCTGTAACACTGTCGACCCAAACAAGGGCATCAAAATTAAACGACTCACAATATCGTAGATACCAGTCCTATAGTGATGCCCTGAAGAACTCGTTTTTTCCTAGAACTATTCCCCAATGGAATAGTCTTCCCTCCTCTGCGGTGAATGCCAAGTCCGCAGAAGAGTTCAAAGCCCGCACAGTGTAAGATTGGGTCTCAGAGGTATGCGTTTTAGGATACCTCTGTTATGCAGATTGTAAATAGTTTTAAGGACGCATCCAGTGCCTCTCTTTTTTTTTTTTTTTTTTCAGCTAAATTCTAAATTTAGCCACCCAATCAACTGAGGTAATGGCCAGATATGACCGACTCAGTATAAGAAGATAGATAGATAGATAGACTCTACAAATCCTTGGTTCTTCCGGTGATGGAGTATGGAGCAGCTGTGACAGTCGAGTCCCTTGAAGAAAGCAGTAAGGAGTTTGGAAAGGTTCAGAGGTCAGCGATGCTAAAGGCATCAGGTTGTTTGAACAGTACCAGCACAGAAGCTTTGGAAGTCTTGACAAACACCATGCCTATAGACCTACAGCTGAAGATAAGACAAGCACAAGAAGTCATCAGAATCTGTGCCAAGTATGAAGATGATCCTCTCAGGGAAGAGTTTGATGAATGGATAGAGGGGGATAAAACTGTGGGTAGAAGAGCTACTATTTTTCATTTATTGATGTCTAGGTTTAGGGAATTGAAGGGAATGTTAGAGTTTGAGAACATTGAGAAGGAATTCAGATATACCAAGGAATTGATGGGGCTCATCAAAGAGACAGGAAGTGTACACAAGGAAGAACTCACATTCTCCAAGGAAGAACAGAAAGAAAATATATTAGAGCTTCTTAGCAATTGTGATAAAAACGATGTATTAATGTTCACAGATGGATCAGCATTAGGTAATCCAGGTCCGACTGGAGCTGGTGCTGTGGTCTACCTTGAGGGTTACTCCAGCACACCAGTTTTGATGAACAAGGGAGTTTCTCCTATAGGTAACAATTATACTGGAGAATTGGTAGGTATACAGATCGGGCTAGAATTCTTGGCTGATCTAGACTTCAAAGGCAGAGTAGTTCATATTCTGACCGATTGTCAACCAGCTATTAAGACTGCTTTCAGTACTGAAATGCCAACTAACAAGATTGAAACAGTTCTCAGCATCAAGGAGAGTTTAGCAAAGGTAAGGTGTAGGGAGAATATTGTCAAAGTTCATTGGGTGCCCGGACACAAAGATATTGAGGGGAATGAGTTGGCAGATCAACAAGCAAAGGCGGCAGCATCAGAGATGATTAAAAATAATGAGGTAAAACCGACCCTGGACAAGAAAGAAGCAGTACGGGAGTGTAAATCACAGGGAAGGGAAAAATGGGAAAGAAGGTACAAGTGCTCAGACAAAGTGAATGTATTGCAGGATATAATTGGGGAAGTGGGAAAAAGGATCTGTCATGGAGATAGGGACAGAAGGACTTTCTCTGCAGTAAATCAGGTGCTGTGTGGACATTCAATCTTAAATGATCACCAGGCAAAAATTAACAAAGATCAGTCAAGTTTGTGCGAGACATGCAACATGAAAGAGAATGTGGATCATTTTCTTTTTCACTGTCAGAGATTTAAATCAGAAAGGGATACTTTAGAGTATGATGTAGAAGAGATTCTGGCCAGGGAGGAGGTGAAATTGGTAACAGACATTAACTTGAAAGTGTTGACAGGCATGATTGAAGACATTAGTAAGCAAGGAAGGAAGGAACTGATAGATGCACTGATGGAATACATCAGGAGCACTAAAAGATTTTGAAGGTCATTGTATTATGAGCATCATGTGTTTTTCACATAGGGAAATGCACAAGTGACTTACTTAAGTACCATGAGTTTATAGGCAGCGAAAAAATGCCTTATAGATATACAACAACAACAGTCTATTTATCTGCATCCTTATATATTTTCAACCTCTTTAAAATTAACCTGGCATGTGTTTTAGCAAGCACCCGACACCTGTGACTGTCCATGCTTCTGCGACCATAATTAGTGCCTTTGGCACTGATTATAAATACCGTTCTGTAAACATGTTTTTAGCATGTGACACCTGTTGACTGTCCACACTTCAGCGACCATAATTAGTGCCTTTGGCGTTGATTATCAATACTGTTGTATAAATGTACAATCTTATTGCTTTTGACAGTAAAAGAGACGTGGTTAAATGTGAGCTCAATATTGAATATAAACATACCCGATCCCGAAACGACCCGCGACTGGGCCTCCAGTTAATGCCCCGATCCAAAGGATGGTGTACTTCATGACATTCATCCCTGCAAATGGTGTGTGTTCGGACATCAGAATTTTATTACCCCTGTCGGGGATCGAACCCAGGACCTCTAGCATCAGAGGCAAGTGCACTAACCACTGAGCTATCACACTCCATTAATCAAACTGAAATGAGAGGCTCACTAAAATTGTTGATAGCAGATAAATCAATAGAACTATGCACTCTTGATTTGACCTACTTCATAGTTGACCTATTAAATGCGATTAAGAACCAAATAGTAATTCCTGGAGCCTAGTGGAAGCTGAACATGATCACCATTTGCTTGTCGCGAAAACACATGACACGGTGATAAAAATTACTTTTTTCTCGAATGACTGGAAGATTTAGGTTTATCATGTTGCCTATGCATTTTTCTTTCATGTGACGATTCTGTCCCTTTTTCTCGAGAAACAGATCGGCTTCTATGTCTTCTTTTTTCCTTATTTCCCATTTTTATGATCAACAACCGTTTTTTTCTCACATCAACGTCAACTAGACGATTGCAAAAATAGGGATGCGTAAATTTAGCGGAACGGACCGAAATGAACGGGTCTCCCTATTTGGTGACAAGAAGTGACAAGAAGTGACAAGAGCTTTTTTATGGTGACAAGAAACTTTCTAACACAAAATTAAACTATATTATTGCTTAAATTGATAAATTTAATGTTATTCTTGAGTTAGAAATTACTTTTGCCAAATTTAAGGGCGCTTGGAAGAAAAAGCAACATGCTTTATTCAGACGTTTTACCGCATTTATCTATCTATCTATCTATCTATCTATCTATCTATCTATCTATCTATCTATCTATCTATCTATCTATCTATCTTCTGATACTGCGTCGGTCACATTTGACCATTACCGCAGGTGTATATTACATACACTCTAGTTTTGCAGGATGAAAGCCTACACAGTAATCATGTAATTACGTTAGGGATCTTTAACCTGCACAGGGGATGGTTCTCCCTGCACAGGGGGCCTCCAGTTAACGTCCCGATCCGAAGGACGGTGCACTTAATGACATTCATCCCTGCAAATGATGCCAATGGAGCGTGTTCGGACACCGAAATTTTATCGCCGCTGCCGGGGATCGAACCCGGGACCTCTAGCATCAGAGGCAAGTGCACTAACCACTGAGCTATCACGCTCCGTAGACAAGAAAGTTCTCCCCTCTTTATATACTCTTTAAAGTCACTTCATTTTATAAGCAAAACAGTGAATTTTACGTGGGTATCTCAGGCTCAAAAACAATGTCGTCTCACTTTACAAATATAAAAGCGGGTTTGACCAGGATTATTTAGGTCATTTTGGAGACCTTGGGACTTTTACCCGACATTGAAATGAAATGACATCTCAAGCCCAACCAGAAGGCTTGTACTCATCGGACGATCTGACTCAAACTGCTTTGCCTGGGTAGGCTTAGTCCTTCTAAGCGGTTTACCAGCACTCGTGTGGTCAGTTTCAGCTCTGCGTGCAAGCATCATGGTCGGAGGTGAATTAACCCATTATGATAAGTCAACCGTGCAGCATAGTGCATTTTTTTCACATCTCCGAAATGGCTACTTTTCTGATGAAAATCCTTGATATTTTTCTTATAAATCCTCAAAACATAGGATGTGGGTGCTCGTTAGATCCGCCTTATTGTGTCGGTCCTAACGCCCCATCAACACTATATAGGTCATTTTGGAGACGTTGCTTCAAATTTTGTGGGACTTGTACCCGACAATGAGATGAATTGACATCTCAAGCCCTGTTGCCGAATCAACACTGTATAGGTCATTTTGGAGACGTTGCTTCAAATTTTGTGGCACTTGTACCCGACAATGAGATGAATTGACATCTCAAGCCCTGTTGCCCAATGAAACCGTTGCTTCAAATTTTGTGAGACTTGTACCCGACAATGAAATGAATTGACACCTCAAGCCCTGTTGGCCAATGAAGCCAATAGGGTTTATAAGCATGGACGGTCCGACTTGCACCGCTTTGCCTAGGCAGGATCAGATCAGGGTGAGACAGTATTAACGAGTACCCGCAATCTATGTCTTTGAGCAGAAATAAGAAATACTGAACTGACCTAAATAGTGTTGACTGTGCCGTTAAACCGCAATACAAACAAACAAGCAGTTGGGATAGAAGTCTTCCTTTCTTCCTATATCGTGCGTGTGCCACTCATTAAGATAATTGCTGTCACTCAGCATTGAGTCATCTCGGTTGATTAATCACAAGCTTGTGTTATGAGCATTTGGTCGACATATTATTTTGACTCCGCTTGCTAATCATAAATTTATAGCTTTGACAAGAGTTTAAATAAATAAATAAATAAATGAATAAATAAATAAGTAAATAAATAAATAAATAAATAAATATATTCTGTCTATTTAAAATATTCATAGCTTTGACATGAGAATAAGAACAGATAAATAAAAAAAAAACAGTAAATTTTAATTTGTTTCAAATTAAATCTTATTCTAATGATTATATTCTGTGTATTTTACTCTCTCTCTCTCTCTCTCTCTCTCTCTCTCTCTCTCTCTCTCTCTCTCTCTCTCTCTCTCTGCATGTGCTCCCAGAGAAGACTCAGACCAGCCTGCGCAGTCTGATATACCAGAATCGCTGATCTCTGCTGTGTAGCTTTATGGTGTGGAGTGGGGGGGGTGGCTTTATACATTTTCTAGAATTTTTATGTGACAGAGAAATAGAGTAGATTATCACATACATGTGTTTTGACTTTATTCCCGACAAGTCGCACGGAAGCGTCATCGAGCAAGTGTGCCTAGAAAAGACTTGGATCATCCTGCGTATATGCCCAGTCTGGTATGTTTTCTCCACTGAGGGTATAATTTTATGTGACGGAGAAATATAGTAGATCATCTCATACATGTAAAATTTTCTTGTCACCAAATTAACTTGACTTTATTCCCGACCAAAAAAAATCTGAAGAGGTACTGAAGCGTCGTCGAGCAAGTGTGCCTAGAAAGGATCAGCCTGAGTATATGCGCAGTCTGGTATGTTTTCTCTGCTGAGGGAATATTTTATGTGACGGAGATGTATAGTATAGCATCTAAGCATCTAATAGGAAAATTTTCTTGTCACCAAATTAACTTGAATTTATTCCCGACCAAAAAAAATCTGAAGAGGCACTGCGGCGTCGTCAAGCAAGACTTGGATCAGACTGTGCATATGCGCAGTCTGGTTATTTTTTTTCTGCTAAGGGTATAATTTTATGTGACGGAGAAATATAATAGATCATTTGATACATGTAAAATTTTCTTGTCACCAGCTTGACTTTATTCCAGACAAGAAAATCTGAAGAGGCACTGAAGCGTCATATCTGAGGGTCACTGATGAGGCCTATTTGGCCGAAACTAGCTAGTCTGGCCCAGAAAACATGTACACTCCATACTTTCCAGTTCTGTGATGTATTCCTTGCTTCCAAAGGATAACCGTTTTGTAGAACATATTTAACTTCACTACAGCTGGTGTGTGGGAATGTGTGGCGGCGGTAAAACGTCTCCCTGTCCTACATCATAGTGTAGATTATATTTTCTTGTCCTTTGGGATCATTGATTCCATTGTGGAATTTGTAAAATATCCGAGGGTCACTGATGAGGCCTATTTCGCCGAAACTGGCCCAGAAAACATGTACAGTTCATACTTTTCAGTTCTGTGATGTATTCCTTGCTTCCAAATGATAATCCTTTTATAGAACATATTTTCATTGCGATAACGTGCTTCAGTGATTCGGTCCCCGCCCATCGGAGCTTGGAGAAATAGATTGCGCTGCATAATGCTTCCACGCAGAGCTGAAACCGACCGCATATTTGAGAACTCAGCGGGTAAATCGCTTAGAGGGTCTAAGCCTGTCCATGCAGTGGTATGAGTCCATATAACCCTATTGGTTTCATTTGGCAACAGGTATTGAGATGTCATTTCATCTCAATGTCGGGAAAAAGTCTCACACAATTGGAAGCAACGTCTCCAAAATGACCTAAATAGTGCTGACGGGATGTTAAACCTCAAACCATCTCTTAAACAGTTATTTTTCTATGAAAGTTCAACTGAAGTTGATATTTTTATTATTATTTATTTACACGCCAAACATAGGTTGTTGGTGCTCGTTAGAATCGCGAATTGAGGCGGTTCTTACGAGTACCCACAAATTAACCTGTGTCTTTGAGCAGAAATGAGAATTTTAATGTTTACCCCAGTAAACCCGTTTTCTCTATATAAACAGGGGTTAAGAGGGGTGTTCATTACACAGACTTGTTCTGAACATGATGACCACGGTTCAGCTCATTTCTTTGTTCGACTGAGGTAATAACGTCCACGTCAACACTATTTTGGTCATTTTGAAACCGTTGCCGCCTATGAAATGACATCTCAAGACTCGCCATCCAATAAAACCAATAATTTTGTTTGTATGCATGGACGGTCCGACTCGCTCCACTTTCCCTGGGCAGGCTTAGACCTTCTAAGCGGTTTACCAGACTCATGTGTGGTCCTTGGAAGCACCATCTGCACATAGCCCAGTCTGTTTTTGTTTGATTTGAGGTTTAACGTCCCCGTCAACACTGTAAAGGTCATTTTGGAGACGCTGCTTCCAATTCTGTGGGACCCTTACCTGACGTTGAGATGAAATGGCATCTCAAGCCCTGTCGCCCAATGAAACCAATAGGGTTTAGAAGCATGGACGGTCCGACTCGAACAGGACAGGCTTAGATTCTCTGAGCGGTTTACCAGTACTCGTGTGCGGGTCGGACTTAGCTCTGCGTGGAAGCATCGTGCAGCCCATTTATTTCTTCAAGCCCCGATGGGCGGGGAGCATCAGGCTGTGTTTACAAGCCACGGTGGGCGGGGGTATTTATTTCTAAACACTGATTATTCGGGAGATTATGTCATGAAGAGCAATAAAATCCTTATTGTGAAAATAATCTCATAATTGTAGATAAAATCATTTACCTGTGAAGATTTTATGGCGTGTCATGCTTAAGTGACTAGCTAGCGCTGGCACCTGTTTACCGCTTGACTACTTATGAGACGACCCCTTCGACGCGCCGTTTACTTTCATTTTCAAATCATGGCGAGTATCGAGAGACAATACAAAAAGTTGAGGCACTGGAATAATTCAGATTCCTTGGATCCAAGTGATGTGTGTCGGTTATATGATACAGAGAAATTGAATTATAAATCCGGAAGAAGCTGGCGGAGTTATTTAAGTTTTTACTTCGTTTTTATTGGTTTTCTAACATTGTTTTTATTTGGAGTTTTGGTCGGATTTTATGTGAGGGAGAGTCAAAAAGTTTCGGGGACTTGCGACAGTAAACAACAAAGAAAAGATGGCTTGGATCATGCAAAGATACAAGCTGTTCACCAAAATATCATGTATTACTTGTCTACAAAAAGCATAGAAAGCTATAAAAGGTAAATATCATGCACCAAATCATCACATGATCAAATCCATGAAATATATACCCCCTAAACCCCACTTTATATAGAGAAAACTGGGGTTTAGGTGGTATACATTATTTTGCTTATTTTTGCTCCAAGACATAGGTTGTGGGTACTCATTAGAACCGCCTCAATGAGCGTTTTTAACGAGCACCCGCAACCTATGTTTGATGTATAAATAAGAAAAATATCACAGATTTTAATCAGAAAAGTAGCAATTTTTGAGATATGAAAAAAAAGCACTATGTCTCACAGGTGTGTTATCATAATGTGACATCATCTGATTCCAAGCTGCAACGATTGAACAGAAGATAAGGTGGTGATTCTCCGAGTACCCCTGTTTTTGCCCAAGATAAGGTGTTGATTCTCCGAGTACCCCGGTATGTGCCCACCTCTTATTAACAATTGGCTCGAATTGAGTAAAATATTCTTGAAAGGACCATAAAACCAACCCCACTTTCATATAGTAAAACTGGGGTTCTGTGGGTTCGAGCCTCGCTCGGGTCACGTGTGAGACACCAAGTTCTGCAACGGAAGGTCAGGTGGTTTTTCTCCGAACCCGGACTCCGGTTTTCGTCCACCTATGATTAACGATCGGCTGTCCACATTTTCAAACTGGAATATCTGTGCAGTCTGTATTAAGGTGCTTCTAATGAGCATCCACAGCATATCATGTATTTAGCAAAAATTAAGAAAATGTGCCACCCCGCCCATCCTGACTTGGAGGAATAGATTGGACTGCACAATACTTCCACGCAGAGCTGATATTGACCGTACATGAGTACTGGTAATCCGCTTAGAATGTCTAAGCCTGTCAAGGAAAATTGCTGCGAGTCGGCCCATCATGCTTATAAACCCAATTGGTTTCTGTTGATTTAGCGGCAGGGGTTGAGATGACATTTTATCTCAATGTCGGGTAAAAGAAAAGTCCCACAAAATTGGAAGCAACGTCTCCAAAATGAACTATATAGTGTTGACGGGGATGTTAAACATCAAAATAAACAAAAAAACATGTATCAGATTTATTCTACGCCAGAAAAAAGCACCCTTTTTAGCCCTCCTGAGCTGAAGGCTCTCAGGGAGCTTATAGGATGGCATCCTCAGTTGTTCGTTGTCGTCCACAATTTCAAACTGGAATATCTTTGCAGTCTGCATTGAGGTGCTTCTAATGAGCATCACAGCCTATCATGTATTTGGCAAAAATTTAGAAAAATGTGTACCCATGTAAACCCGAAATTTCTTTATAAAATAGGATTTTCAAGGATTTTTATTTCAAAGTCTTGATAGAAGTGATGAAAAGCCTGTATTTTTGGAAGTGGTTGTGAGTGAGTGAGTTGTAGTTTTTACGTCCCACCAACAGCTAAGGTCATACGGGGACGGGACCTTGGTTTAAAGACTCATCCGAAAGTCTGGAGAAGCCCGGGATCGATCCTGCGATCCCTGGTTTACAAGGCGAGTAGGGTAAGCACTGCACCACGGAGGCTTCTAGTGGAAGTGGTTGTATTGACTATGAAAAACATAACAGTGAAATTCATACATGTATGTTAAGACCACCTGTGGGACTGTTCAAAAGTGGTCTTTAAGACCACTTTTGAACAGTTCCAAAGGTGGTCTCTGACCAGAGGACCCTGTGTGCAGAAAACAAAAAGATAGAATAACTGTAGCCTGCTAATTAAGTTTTCTAAAGCAGAAATAGTCTTAATTTTAGGTGGTCTTAATAGTGGAATTTCACTGTAGATCGGTAGCTCAGTCAGATGCGCGTCTAACTGGTGATCAGGAGGACGCGGATTCAATTCCTGCCGCGGTCGGTAACATTCTTTCATGGAGAGTGATCATGAAATCTACAGTCATTCTCTCCCTTCCGCTGATTCAAGAAGGGCAGTTGTCAGTTTCTGACGAATGTGCACTGTACTGGTTAACAATTTACATGTACGTATATATAGCCTGCCCAGGAAACGTGTGGATGGGTAAACTGACCGGCTCAAAATGACCTAAAATAGTGTTGACTGGGCTGTTATTGTTAAACTCCAATGCAAACAAACAAAATGCTACTGAGATAGCATCCGGCCCCGATAGCTCAGTTGGTAGAGTGTCCGCTCCGGGGAACGGGAGGTCTCGGGTTCGATCCCGGGCCGCGACATACCAAAGTCGTTAAAAATGGTACTAGCTGCTCCTCGTTTGGCACTCAGATTTACGGGGTAGAGCTAGGACTGGTCGATCCAGTGTCAGAATAATGTGACTGGGTGTGGTATCATGTAATGTGTCTGGGACATGATACTTCAGTGAGGCAGCACTATAAACGTGAGCATTGAGCTCCCTGTCGCAACCAGACACCGTCGTGATATGACTGAAAAATTGTTGAAAGCGACGTTAAAACCCGAATTCACACACACACACTGAGATAGCAAGCTGTCCATAGGGATCACCAACATTAGTATGTTTTTTTTGTCATTTGTAGTTTGCTAATATCCCTTGAGCAAATTTTGTTTATAGATTTACCAGTAATAAAAGTCCACACCAGGATACTATTGTTCAGACCCTTAACTTTAAAACAAGTGTGTATATTGCAACAAAGGGTGCCTACTTATCCAGTAATAAATTTGGATACAAGTAGGCTTGTATGGATTACCCAGCTTTTGTTTGTTCAAATAGTAACATATCCTAGTAGCCATTAAATGTCAATAGAAATTTCAGGTATTTTTAATCTCTTAAAGTCAGCAGTGTCTAATAAGGTTTAAAGAAGTCACAAATAGGCTCATCATTATAACACACCCACCTGATATACACAGGTACATGTACAAGAGAAAGAGAGAAGAAACAACTCCTAGAAACGACCTCAACATTACGAAAACATGCCTATACAAATACATTTACACATTTATCATCGAAAAAATGAAAATGTTCAGATGAAGAATTGTGATATTTTTCTTATTTTTGCTCAAAATATAGATTGTGGGTACTCGTTAGAACCGCCTCATTGAGGCAGTTCTGACGAGTACCAACAATCTATGCCGGTCTCAGTGGCTGAGTCGGATGCGCATCTGACTGGTGATTAGGAGGACGCTGGTTCGACTCCCGCCGAGGTCGGCAACATTCTTTCATGGAGATTGATCATGAAATCTTTTCTATGGTCATTCTCTCCCGCTGATTCAAGAAGGGCAGTTGTCAGTTTCTGGCGAAAGAATGTGCACTGTACTGGTAAACCGCTTACGTATAAGCCTGCCCAGGAAAGTGTTGATAGGTAAACTGACCGGCTCAAAAAATGACCTAAATAGTGTTGACTGGGCCGATAAACTCCAATACAAACAAACCAACAATCTATATCTCAGAGCAGAAATAAGAAAAATAAGGTTTACCCCTGCAAACCCCAGTTTTACAATATAAAAGTGGGATTAGAGGGGGTCAAAATTATATAGGCGTGTTTTCGTGATGATGAGGCAGTTCTAATGAGTGCTACTGTCTGGGTTGGGTATATTAGTGTAATAATGAAGAGATAAGTTTTGTTAATTCTCTATAACAACTTTCGTTGTGGCTATTCATCGAAGAGGTGGTTCTAATGAATGCCCACAACCTATAGGTTTATATGGAGAAATAAGGAAAATTATCTTCCAGTTTCCACCAAATACTCACCTGATTGTGTTATTATAGCTGACAATGTTTGAACTGCCGAGTTCCAGGGGTAAAAGGGCAAACATTTCGGTCAAACTGGGGGAAAAACGTTAAAAAAACAGGAGCCACAGACCAACAGCGTTATAATGATTTCCACGTTTTAAGCGTCAGCGTTATAATGCTTCTACTGTTTTTATTGCTGTGATTATGAGACTATTTTTGCTGTGTGGACATTATCAGAATCACCTCAGTGATACTAATTAATACATACAGCATGCATTTTACAGGAACATCATGGTGCCTCTTGGCCAGGTGTTATTCTTAACCCTGGGTGGCTCAAACTGCCCATCACGTGAACAAGTCCGTGAAATGAACACCCCTCTAAACCCCACTTTATATAGAGAAAACTGGGGTTTACAGGGGGTATACATTATTTTTCTTATTTCTGCTTTAAGACATAGGTTGTGGGTACCCGTTAGAACCGCCTCAATGAGGTGGGTCTAACAAGCGCCCATAACCTATGTTTGCAGTATAGATAAGAAAAATATGATGGATTTTCATCAGAAAAGTAACCATTTTGGAGATGTGAAAAATGCACTCTGGCGCACAGGTGTGTTATCTTAATGCCCAATTTGTTGGTCCCAAAGATATACATGTATAACCCTTTTTGTACCAAATGGAATCTTCCTCCTTATATATAACAGGAGTCAATTTCGAAATTTAGTGTGTGTTGGTGGGGGTGGGGGTGGGGTCATGTTGTGCTTTCTTCAAAATTAATGAGAAGCCTCCGTGGTGCAGTGGTTACGCTACTCACCTTGTAAACCAGGGATCGCAGGATCGTGGGCTTCTCCAGACTTTCGGATGAGTCTTTAAACTGAGGTCCCGTCTGCGTAGGACCTTAGCTGTTGGTGGGACGTAAAACTAAAACTCACTCACTCACTCAAAATTAATGAGAAAAGTGGCCTAACGTTTTGCAAACAGTGTAGGCCCTGATCAGACGCTGCATTATGCGGCATCTGATCTGGGTCTGCACTGTTTGCCAACTACCCGTTTTGGGGTTTCCAGTACACAAGGGGTTTAGACACTGAAGTCAAACTAGCTGTTTGTTAAAATTTAGCTGTTTGTCAGAGATTACCATAAAAGTCCTAAAAAATTCGACACCTTGAGGACTTGCTGTAATTCTCCTAAATTTTAGCAAAAATGTTTTATGATCCAGCAAGGAGCAGAGATATTTCTGGCTCATGTATGTCATGTGCCTTTTTGACACTTCTTCATGAAAACGTGGTCGAGAACAGCTACTCCCTATCTCTTTACATTATAAAATGGATCTATGCTTTTCAAAGAAAGGGGCCTCTAGGAAAAGCTAATGGCCTTTTTGCACAGGGCTCCTTCCAGAATTATCCCTGAGGAGTCCAAAAAGTGTCAACAGAATAGCAAACAGTGTAGACCCTGATCAGACTGCTCCTTCAGGAGTAGTCTGATCTGGGTTTGCACTGTTTGCTAAGGAGTGTAGACCCTGATCAGACTGCTCCTTCAGGAGTAGTCTGATCTGGGTTTGCACTGTTTGCTAAGGCCTGTCCGTCCCAATAATCCGGGTCATTACCGTATTCATTCTCTGACTGAAACTTTCACATGTAAACTCATACTTGTTTTGTACATGAATTTCAGAAAACTGGAAGACCTTCAGAAAGCTGCAGTGTCTATGAACTTTCATGATGACCCTCACACAACACATTTTATAGCGGGCGAATTTCGAAAATTTGGTTTGGACAGTGTGAAAATCGAGGAGCAAAATGTGGTGGTCACATATCCAGACTCCCGCCACCCGAACAAACTAGAGTTCTTGGGTAACAATGGCACTGTTACAAAGACAGTCACTCTGGAGAGGAAGAACGTCTTCGATGGAAAGGGAGATAACACATCAAACAAAGAATCTACAGTCCTTCCTTTTGCAGTGTTTTCTCCCTCTGGTGTCGCAGAGGTAGGCATACAACAGTTCACTGTACATTTGTTTGTTTGGTTTGAGGTTTAACATCCCCATCAACACTGTATAGGTCATTTTGGAGACGCTGCTTCCAATTTTGTGGGAGTTTTACCCGACATTGAGATGAAATGACATCTCAAGCTCTGTCGTTCAATGAAACCAATAGGGTTTATAAGCATGGAAGGTCCGACTTGCACCGCTTTGCCTGGGCAGGCTTAGATGCTCTAAGGGTTTACCAGTACTCATGTGTGGTCGGTTTCAGCTCTGCGTGGAAGTATCATGCAGCTTATCTATTTCTTCAAGCCCCGATAGGGGATTTCAGAGCAGATAACTAGCGGGCTAGCTGTACATGATTGTATTTTTTTTTGTATCCAAAAGAAAAATAAATGCTCAAACAAGTCCAACACAGTAAGGAAAATAGTAAAGTACATGTACCATAAAAATCCTAAAATTCGGATACTTTGAGGACTTGCTGTAATTCTCCTAAAATTTTAACAAAATTTGTTTCAAGATCCTGCAAGGAGTCCAAATGGCAAACAGTGTAGACCATGGTCAGACTGCTGCTTCAGAATCTGGGTCTCCACTGTCTGTTCCAATAACTAGGATCATTAGGGTAGTGAATCTCTTCCTTTTCTTTGGCAATATTTCTGGACATTTATCAGTGCCATCTTTTTTCAATGTGGAGATCACATTTTCGCAAACAACTTCATTGGATGTAATAATTATTAAGCTAATGCTGTCTGTAACATGTGTAACAACCCTTGTTATAACGACAGTATTTGTTCCCTAACACTTTACCGTTATCATGGTTAAAAGGAATCTGCTGCTATAAAGAATGCCAGTGGACTCTTCCCTTGCCATATGTTGGACAAGTCTGTCTTTCATATACATGTAAGGGGTGTCAAGCCTATTTTTAGCTCACCAGAGGCGAAGGCTCCAGGGGAGCTTATAGGATGGTGGGTGGACAATTTGGCCAGCTGACGATTTGGCCTAGGACAATTCGGCCTAGGACAATTTGGCCAGCCAAAATTACCGGGTAGGACAATTTGGCCAAATTGATTTTTTTCCTAGCGGTTTTACCAATTGTTATTCTATCAGTCATTTCATTCGCATTTTTTTTTCATTTGGCTAATATTTCATGTTTTTCAGTGATTTCATCTGTCATTTCTTGGCTTTGATGAGTGAAAATCAAATGTTGACATAAGAGGAAATTGCTTTAAAAGTTTGAGCCGTTTCTTCATTTGACAACATATTTTTATCACACATCATAACATATTTTCTGCCCATATATAGTATCCGAGCCCAGTCAACACTATTGAGGTCTCATTGAGCAGATCAGTCCCCCTAAGTGTAAGTGGTTAACCAGTGCGGTTCACATTCTTGAACCAAACAAAACCAAATAAATAAGTGTGGAATAGCTAATTAAGAAAGCAAGGAGCCAAGACCAGTCAGCAAATCAGTTAGCCAATTAGCCATGAATACAAGAAAATGTAGTTAATCTTGTTTTCCAGCCAATTTAAACAAAACCATTAAATTTATTTATTTATTTATTATTATTATTTTATTGTATTTTTGTTTTTGGGGGGTTATAGTTAACCATTATTATTAATTTGCTCCTAAAGAATATCTTGGGCCAAAAGTTATAGTTTAAAAACAACAACAAAAAATACCTAATTGTTTAAAATCTTCTTTAAAATGTTCCTTCCACATATTCAAACATTACTGTATATTAAAAACAACTCTAAAACATTAAATTTTCAGTTTAACCTAGTCATTATATTAAACTGGCCAAATTGTCCTACCCATTATTTTTGGCTGGCCAAATTGTCCTAGGCCGAATTGTCCTAGGCCAAATTGTCCGGGCCAAATCGTCCGCTGGCCAAATCGTCCTACCTTCTTATAGGATAGGCACTCACAGGCAGTTGTCCGTCGTCGTCGTCATCTGACGCCGTCTGGCGTTAACACTTTCCAGTGTTCTGCCAAGAAATTCAAAAACATGGGCCAATGGCCCATCAGACAGGAAATTGTCGGGCCATTTACAAAAAAGTGGGGCCATTCACCAAAAAAGCAGGGCCATTCACAAAAAAAATCAATTTATACAAAGGGCGAGTATGTCCTCTTGAAAGGGCCATTTATCAATCAATATTTTATTTCTGTCCGACTTTTAAATGTGGAAATACAATGTTAAACAGGTGTTGTAGACTTTGACATGAAAATCATGACCTTGCAGTCGGTACACAAAAAAGATCAAACAGAATTTTTTTCTTGGCCTTCAGCTAAATGTGTCTCATTACTATTTTTAGCCTAAGGAAATATAATTTTGGGGAACACTGAAACATGGGTTGATCAAAAATAGACAGATCAGCCTGCGCAGCCTGATCAGAACATTCACTGTTGGCTCTACAATTAAGTAGGAATCTGTTACCATAAACAAATTATTATAAGAGCGTTGGGTATTATCAATCCAAAGGCAATATTTACGGCCACTGACACGTGACCAGTCCACAGGTGTCAGGTGTGAAAAACGTGTTGGGTTAATTTTGAGAGGCTAAAAATATATATTGGGCTGCAGATTAATAGACTTCAAAGGAAAGCAACCGGATCAAGACATGATGACGGTTCGTTCCTCGAGAAAAAGGTGCGCCCGGCAATAATTTGGATGCGCCCACGGGCCCATGGATGTCAACTTTTCTGCGCCATACAGATTTTTTCTGCGCCAATGGCGCAAGGGCGCGGCCTTGGCAGAACACTGACTTTCAAACGGCATCTCCTCCAAAGCCACTGGACCGATTCAGCCCAGATTTCATCTGTAGCATCTTTTCCTGGGCAGGCTTATACCAAAGTGGTTAACGAGTACAGTGCACATTCTATCAGCAGAAGGGAGTAATGGAATATTGTTAAGAGTATATAATGCATGTATATTTTCAGGGCAAGTTGGTGTATGCCAACCATGGTCAATACTTGGACTACCTTCGTCTTCATTCTATAAATGTTAGTGTGGCTGGAGCAGTCGTCTTGATCAGGTGTGGGAAAACTACAGATTCTAGAAAGGTACTGCATTAACCCTTTTAGCTCGCCTTACGAAAGTAAGGGGGAGCTATTGCCATACCCCCGGGCATCCGTCGTCGGCGTCAGCGCCGGCGTCCGCATTTGGTTAAAGTTTACCTGCAAACTATTATATGTGATGTTTTACAAGTTTATTTTGAATATATAATTAACAATTGGTAAAAAAAAATATTTAACATTATCATTGTACTTCATTTTTCAGGTTTTTTTGCTTAAATTGGACTTTTTGAGAAGTTAATATTTTCCTCTGTATTACCTCCCTTGAAATCCTGTGACAAAGTTTACCTGCAAGCTCCCGGGGATGGCATGTTTTTTTTTTTTCTTTTTTTTTTCATTTTCTTTTTTTTATTTTATTTTAAAAAACATAGCGGGTCTGGGGCTCAAGGTCAAGGTCACTGTGGCTATTTTTAGAAAAACATTGTCATCGCTCTAGCGCCTTCATTTATTGATGGATTTTAATATAACTTGGGTATAATGATATCTCGAGTGACTTTGACTTTCAGGGACCGGGGCTTAAGGTCAAGGTAACTACTTTCAGGGTTACGGGGTCAAGGTCACTGTGGCTATTTTTAGAAAAACATTGTCATCGCTCTTGCACCTTAATTTATTGATGGATTTTAATATAACTTCACACAAATGTTGGGTATGATGATTTCTCTAGCAAGTTCAACTTTCAGGGTCTGGGGCTGAAGGTCAAGGTCATTGTGGCTATTTTTCAAAAAAACTTTGTGATCGCTCTAGTGCCTACATTTATGGATGAATTTTAATATAACTTCACACGAATATTGGGTATGATGATATCTCAAGCGGATACGACTTTCAGGGTCTGGGGCTAAAGGTCAAGGTCACTGTGGCTATTTTTAGAAAATCTTTTTCATCGCTCTTGCGCCTTTATTTATGGATGGATTTTAATATAACATCACACAAATATTGGGTATGATGATATCTCGAGTGACTTTGACTTTCAGGTTCCTGGGCTGAAGGTCAAGGTCACTGTGGCTATTTTTAGAAAAACACTTTGTGATCACTCTAGTGCCTACATTTATGGATGGATTTTAATACAACTTTACACAAATGTTGGGTACGATGATATCTCGAGGGAGTTCGACTTTCAGGGTCAGGGGCTGAAGGTCAAGGTCACTGTGGCTATTTTTTGAAAAACTTTGTGATCGCTCTAGTGCCTACATTTATGGATGGATTTTAATATAACTTTACACAAATGTTTGGTATGATGATATCTCGAGTGAGATCGACTTTCAGGGTCTGGGACTGAAGGTCAAGGTCACTGTGGCTATTTTTAGAAAAACTTTGTCATCGCTCTTGCACCTTCATTTATTGATGGATTTTAATATAACTTGACACAAATGTTTGGTATGATGATATCTTGAGTGACTTTGAGTTTCGGGGTCAGGGGCTGAAGGTCAAGGTCACTTTGGCTGTTTTTTAGAAACTTGCCCTCATCCATCATATGCCCCCAAAGGCGAGCTATGTTGTCTTCTGACAACTCTTGTTCATATTTTGTACCAAATGGAATCTTCTTCTTTATATATACCAGGAGTCCCTTTCAAAATTTAGGAGTGTTGTTTTTTCTTCAAAATTTATTTGGAAAATGGCTTAACTTTTTGCAAACAGTGTAGGCCCTGATCAGACGCCGCGTACTGCGGCGTCTGATCTGGGCCTCCACTGTTTGCCAAGTAGGTACCCGTTTTGGGGTTTCCGTACTAAATGGGTTCAACATTGTTCTGCTGAATGAGTACAAGTATGAGAATTGCAGTATCTCAGGCAGTCCTCTGCATTGATGTGCAGTCCTGCCTGAGCCTTAAGTTTTATATACACCTTTTCTCATTACATCACCTTGCTTGGGGGTGATCACAAGTGTTTGTTTGTTTGTTTAATGTATTGGAGTTTAATGGCCCAGTCAACACTATTTTAGGTCATTTTGAGCCAGTTGATTTACCTATCCACCCATTTCCTAGGCAGGCTTATACGTAAGTGGTTAACCAGTACAGTGCACATTCTTTCACCAGAAACTGAAACTGCCCTTCTTGAATCAGCGGAAGGGAGAGAATGACCGCAGAATAGAATTCATGATCAATCTCCTCGAAAGAATGTTGCCGACCCGGACAGGTATCAAACCCGCGTCCTCCTGATCACAAGTCAGACGTGCATCTGACTGAGCTTCTGAGGCCAGCATGATCACAAGTGAGTAGCTATTGGTTGTCAGTTGTGACTTGTTTTTTGTTTTTTTTTCTCAAGTTACCTTGGTTTTTGCTCACCTGTAACTATTTTAAAAAGGCCATTTCTAAATGAAAAGGAAGCAACACGAGACTGTCATTAAAATTTTGTAATTTTCATACTTAACCCTTTTAGTCCCAAATGGAATCTTCCTCCTTATATATAGCAGGAGTCCATTTCAATATTTAGGGGTGTTAGGTTGTGTTTTCTGTTCAAAACTTATTTTGAAAATGACTGAACTTTTAGCAAACAGTGGAGGCCCTGATCAGACGCCGCGTTCTGCGGCATCTGATCTGGGCCTGCACTGTTTGCCAGGGTACCCGTTTTAGGGGTTTCTGGTACAAAATGGGGTAAGTGTCAGTGTGAAAGAAATGTATGACATGCACCATGATTTTATTCAGTTTAGTTAAATGGTATAAAAAAGATTACCAGATTTTATTAATAGATTAGCGTTTTGTCAAATCTGTATGTAGCAAGTGATTACAAGTTTCACGTTTTCAATCGCAAATATGCAAAACAGATAAGATCAGCAAATTCAATGCAAACAGCATTTTATTGAAAGTATTTTGATCAATATCTTTTCTTTACTCAGTAATTGTAAAATTCACTGCATGGAGCTTTTGGCAATTTACAAGAAGAATGAGACATTTATGAAATAATGAAACATACATGCATGTACAAGTCAACTTCAAAACGTATTCATTAAAAAAAAAAAACACCCACATGACTTAGGGTATCTTTCAATAAGGCTGACTAATTGGAGCTGAAAAGATAATCGATTATCAGTCCTGCCCTTCGATCGATAATCGATTAGTAATCGCTAAGGTTTTTGTCATAATTTAACCTGCCTGAGCATGACTCTTACCATATGTTGCAATATACTATATGTATATTTGAACAGACAGGCCTGAGCAAACAGTGTAGACCCAGACGAGACGCCGCAGAATGCGGCGTCTCATCAGGGTCTGCACTGTTTGCCACCCATACAGCTATTTTAGGCATAACTTTGGGTAGTAAATTGTCCCTATCAAGTAATCGATTAAAAGCATATCAGAAATGATAATCATTTTTGTGGAAATTATCGATCGATTAATCGATTATACGATTAATCGTGTCACCCTTATCTTTCAAGTCTCCAAAAATGGCATTTTTCTGATGAAAATTTGTGATATAAATAATTTTTCTTACATACTCCTAACATAGAACATGGGACCTCAATGAGGTGGTTCTAAAGAGGACCTACAATTTATATCTATCACTAGAAATAAGAAAAACATCACATGAACAAGTGAAATGAACACCCCCCCTTAAACCCCACTTTATAAAGAGAAAACTAGGATTTACGGCGGTAAAGATTATTTTTCTTATTTCTGCTCCAAGGTTTTGGCAGTTCTAATGAGCACCCACAACAATGTTTGCAGTATAAATAAGAAACAAATCATGGATTTTCATCAGAAAAGTAGCCATTTTGGGGATGTGAAAAAATGCACTATATCGTACGAGTGTGCTTTTGTAATGTATCAAAAAATTTCGTCATGCTCCAAACAATATGGGTGCTCATAAGAACCACCTCAATGAGGAGGTTCCAACAAGTACCCAAAACCTATGTCTGGGGATGGAAATAAGGAAAATAAGAAAAATTTTCGTCAGAAAAAATATCTGTTTTGGAGACATGAAAGAATCAGTGTGTTATCCTAAAGAATCAACTTTTAGGTGTAAACCTCAGTTTTCTCTTCATAGCTCCAGATAGGACACTTTTTCATCCGAAAAGTACAGGGCCCAGTTGTTCAAAGCATCGTTAGCTTAACAAGCTCGTTAGTGCTTATATTGTTAACTGTTCTAGCAAGTTTAGTATTTAAAATTTTGGCATTTTTGCTGAAAAAATGTGAGCAGCTTTTGCGAATGCAAAAGCTGCTCACATTTTTTCAGCAAAAATATTAGTTTTTTCACCATATTGGATGATCAAAGTTTTAACGATTCGTTAACTAACGATGTAGTTAGTTTTGAACAACTGGCCCCTGATATTTTTCTTATTTCTGCATGAAAACTTATGTTGTGACTACTCATTAGAAGCGCCTCTGTGAGGCGCTTCTAATGAGTAGCCATAACATATGTTTTCATGCAGAAATAAGAAAAACAATATGTCGATACCCCCTCTTATCTGGGGCTATGCCATTATATAAAAGCACGGATCTGCCTAGTGCAAATTTGGGGCTTGTAATCGGCCCCTATTTTTCCCAATTTGGAGACAGATATTCCCAAAATTTACAACAAATTTCCTAATTTCTGATTTTGTGCTACATTTTGATGAAAATTCCATGAAAATCGAACCAAAATTGACAAAGCTACAGCTGATTTCAATTCCCAACTTTAAATATTAGCGAGCTGTTTTTCCCATACCCAGCGGCCCCTGGACCCTGATTATGAAATGTAGTAAAAATCCCTGAAAAGTGTTCATTTCGTAGACTTTACATGCTTGATGGATGGCACAAGCCTCAAGAACCTTTGGCTGTATTTCCTGGTTTGACTTTTTTGGGAAAATTTTGAACCAAAACAATTTTAAGTGTACAAAAGAAAGGTCAGTTGGTTATTCAAAACATGGGCAGAGTATTTTTGTTTCTAATATTCTGCAATGGAAGGTGTGTTTTTTTTTTCTCCAGGTACTTTGGTTTTTGTCCACTCTGATTACTAATCAGCATTGTATACTCCTATGTGCAAGTGAAATAATCTTGAAATGGGTCATAAAACCGCAATAAAAATGTTGGTTTCACCACTTTTGCATTGTAAACACAGATCCTGTTAAACGTGCTTAGAGTGATTCTTTCATAAGGCCAAATAAAAATATATGTTTTAAGAGTTTCGAAACCCCAACTTATTTTCTTTGGTATAGCCTAGAAATGTTTTCTGGAAAACAAAAAAAAAAAAAAGATTAAATTTTGCAGCTATGCATGACCCGCGACCAATGAAAACAGATTTTCTAAAGAACACCTATAGAATTGACCAATAACTGATGACAAGTCGGCTTGATTATAGGGTACTAACTAAAACTGGCCTTATCGCCAACATAGTCAGGCAGTGCAATTATGCTTTTTATGTACCCGGTAGCGATAGCGAGGACATATTGTTTTTGCCTTGTCTGTTTGTTTGTTGGTTTGTACGTGGACAACTTTAACGTTGGTCATAACTTTTGAACCGTTTGAGATAGAGCAATCATATTTGGCCTGAAGGTTCCTTGTGATAAGAGCTTCACATTCATGCAAAAAAGTTGACCTGTGACCTTGACCTTGACCTTTGTTCTAATTAAAAGAAAAAAATAACATCAGTCATAACTATTGAACCACTTGAGATACAGCCTTCATATTCGGCATGTATGTTCCTTCTGACAAAAGCTTTACATTCATGCAAAAATGTTTGACCTGTGGCATTGACCTTTACCTTTGACCTACTTAAAATAAAAAAAAAAACATTTTGATAATCACTTTTGAACGGTTTGAGATAGAGCCTACATATTTTGCATGCAGGTTCCTTGTGACAAGAGCTTTACATTCACACAAAATCTTTTGACCTGTGACCTTGACCTTTACCTACATAATAGAAAAAGTTAACATTGATCATAACTTTTCATATTTAGCATGTAGGTTCCTTGAGACAACAGCTTTACAATCATGCAAATAATTTTGACCTGTGACCTTGACCTTGACCTATGACCAACTTACAAACATTTTGGTCATAACTCTCAAACTGTTTGGGATAGAGCCTTCATATTTGGCATGTAGGTTCCCTGTGATAAGAGCTTTACATTCATGCAAAATGTTTTGACCATGACCTTGACCTTTGACCTACTTAAAAGAAAAAACAAAATTGTATATAACTTTTGAACCGCTTGCCTGACAGTTCCTTATGATTAGAGCTTCACATTCATGCAAAAACATTTGACATGTGACCTTGACCTTTGACCTACTCAAAAGAAAAGAATAACATCGGTCATAATTATTGAACCACTTGAGATACAGCCTTCATATTTGGCATGTATGTTCCTTGTGATAAAAGTTTTACATTCATGCAAAAATGTTTAACCTGTGGCATTGACCTTGACATTTGACCTACTTAAAATAAAAAAAATATCATTTTGGTCATCACTTTTGAACAGTTTGAGATAGAGCCTACATGTTTTGCATGTAGGTTCATTGTGACAAGAGCTTTACATTCACACAAAATTTTTTTACCTGTGACCATGACCTTGACTTTTGACCTACATAAAAGGAAAAGTTAACATTGGTCATAACTTTTGAACTGTTTAAGATACAGCCTTCATATTTAGCATGTAGGTTCCTTTTGACAAGAGCTTTAAATTCATGCAAATAATTTTGACCTGTGACCTTGGCCTTTGACCTACTTAAAAACGTTTTGGTCATAACTTTCTAACGGTTTGGGATAGAGCCTTCATATTTGGCATGTAAGTTCCCTGTGATAAGAGCTTTACATTCATGCAAAATGTTTGGACCATGACCTTGACCTTTGACCTACTTAAAAGAAAAAACAAAATTGTTCATAACTTTTGAACCGCTTAAGATGGAGCCTTTATATTTTGCATGTAAGTTCCTTGTGACAAGACCTTTACATTCATACACAATTTTTGGACCTGTGACCTTGACCTACTTTAAAGAAAAAATATTATTATACATAACTTTTGAACAGTTTAAGATAGAGTTTTCATATTTGGCATGTAAGTTCCTTGTGTCAAGGGCTTCCCACACAAACAAAAAATCTTAACCTGTGACCTTGACCTTGACCTTGAACTGTGAGCAACTTTGAATAACAAATGACCATGCCAGGGGACATTTTCGTGTTTCACAAACACATCTTGTTTGTGGTATATTTGGGTTCTTTTGCACTTAACCTTTATTGTGCTGTTCACGACAACCTTTGCAAACAGTGTAGATCCAGATCAGATGGCTTCTGAAGAAGTCATCTGATCAGGATCTACACTGTTTTCCATTCAGTTTGCGTATTTGAATGAATAAATTAAATCACATAGTTATTTGATTGGTTGAAATGTAATTGGGTGTGGCTTAATTAATTTATACAGCGGGATAAGGGTTAATTTCTACTATATTTCTACATTCTAAGCTCCAGGTAAACCACATCCTTTTTGAATCACTATTAATGGGGTCAAAAGCAGAAACAACTGTGTTATAGGCAAACAAAAATGTATAGATTATACAGAAAAAATGACCATTTATAGCCATTTTTCTATATATATTCTATACATTTTTGGGAACCATTTTGAAAAAGTCATATCCAAAGCTGTGTTATAATGAACCACATTATAATGATGTTGTTGTAAGGCGGGTCGCTGAGGATAACTTAGGATGTTTTGCTTATTCTCCATCATAACCTGTTGTCGGTACTTGTTAGATATGCCTCATCGAGGCAAGTCTAACAAGTACTCTTTAGGGCTGGCTAATCAGAGCTGAAAAGATAATCGATTATCAGTCTTGTCATTGCGATAGATAATCGATTAGTAATCGCTGAGGTTTTTGTCATAATTTTACCTGTCTGGCTTTCTGTCTGAGCATGACTCTTACCATATATTGCATGTTACCATATGTATATTTGAACAGACAGGCCTGAGCAAACAGTGTAGACCCAGATGAGACGCCGCATAATGCGGCATCTCATCAGGGTCTGCACTGTTTGCCACTCATCCAGCTATTTTAGGCATAACTTTGGGTAGTAAATTGTACCTATCGAGTAATCGATTAAACGCAAATCAGAAATGATAATCATTTTTGTGGTATTTATCGATCGATTAATCGATTATAAGATTAATCGTGGCAGTCTTAGTTCTCTTACAAGAATTCAAGTAAAAATATTCACAACAAAATAATCCCTACCTACCCTACCTATTTTCTGACTTGAAACTCTTTACATGTATATTTTTTTACTTGGCCTAAATCACTTCAGTCAGATCTCATGCAATAGTGCATAACTTTGAAGAGTGACAGATATTTGATATCTTTAATCAGAAAAGACAGTAACTTTATATGGTTAACTCTATTGTGAGTCAATGATAAGATCATTTTATGGGGTGGTTAAAAAGTAAATTCAGCTGAGAGAAAGATCTTTATGCGTATCGTGGGAATGTGTACACCTACTGCATTTAAGGTCCCAGCCTATCAGGGCTTGGAGAATAGATTGGGCTGCATGATGGTTCCACCGATCACACATTTGTTCTGGTAAACCGCTTAGTTGACGGGGACGTAAAACTTCAGTTAAAACAAACAAACACTGTATGTTGCAGGCTTCATATTTTTCAGGCATATGCAGGATTTCAGGCTTTTAGGGCTTGATTGTTACTTGAATTTTTTCTTGATTTCAGGCTTTTTATATTTTGATTTTTTCCTCCTATATTCTGTTTAAAATGACTATTGAACACTTATCCTCTGAATAAAATTATTTTGCTAGATCCATTTCTGCATATTCACCAATCAAAAATTACTTGATATAATGTATTCAAGTCACAAACTGCATTACAAACAGTGTAGATCCTGATCATTGGCTTCTTACACTGTTTGCAAAGATTAGGGTTGTCATGTACAGCAGGATGAGGGTTAAGGCTGCAAAATCAGGTCTTTCAGGCTTTGAAAAGCTTGGTCAGTATGAGTCCTGATGTTGTACCAGTTTTGAGGGGGGAGACAATTTTCCTGACTACCTGGTTGCTTCCTTGCATTTAGCAGCCCAGTCTGTAAAGGGGTCCGTCTACTCTAGAAGGTAGCAAATTATGCAGCCCATATATGTCTTCAAGCCCCGGTGGGTAGGGGCACAACCTTTTTGTGGAACTGAAAGATGTGTTTCCTCAGGGCTTCGAAAAATAGATTTGGCTGTTTGTGCTTCCATGCAGAGCTGAAACCAATTGAACATTTGAGTACCGCTTAGAAGGTCTAAGCTTTCTCTGGCAAAATGGTGTGAGTTTGACTTCCTACATATAAACCCCAGTGGTTTCTTTAGGTGGTAGGGCTTGAGATGTCATTTCATCTGAATGACGGGTTAATTTTCCACATATGTAATCAGAAGAAACTTGAAGTAAATCAGGTTTCTCACTAGGATTTTGAAAATTGGATTTAAAATGCTGGCTTCCAGGAAAAGTTGAAGTCCTTTCCATACTTCTCGATTGAGACTTTTTCTCAGAAAGTTGATGAAAAGTTGAAGTAAATTATTCCAAATTTCATCTCAAAAACAAGTCTGTGAAGTGAACACCTCACTAAACCCCAATTTATATAGAGAAAACTGGGGTTTACGCTGGAAACATTATTTTTCCTGTTTCTGTTCTGAGACAATATTAGGTTGTGGGTACTCGTTAGAACCGCCTCAATGAGGTGGTTCTAAAGAGCACCCACAACCTATGTTTAGAGTAGGGCTGGCTAATCGAAGCTGAAAAGATAATCGATTATCAGTCCTGTCATTGCGATCGATAATCGATTAGTAATCGCTAAGGTTTTTGTCATAATTTTACCTGTCTGGCTTTCTGTCTGGGCATAACTCTTACCATATGTTGCACTTTACCATATGTATATTTGAACAGACAGGCCTGAGCCAACAGTTTAGACCCAGATGAGACGCCACAGAATGCAGCGTCTCATCAGGGTCTGCACTGTTTGCCACTCATCCAGCTATTTTACGCATAACTTTGGGTAGTAAATTGTACCTATCAAGTAATCGATCAAAAGCAAATCAGAAATGATAATCACTTTTGTGGAATTTATCGATTGATTAATCGATTATACGATTAATCGTGTCAGCCTTAGTTTAGAGTATAAATAAGAAAAATATTACCAATTTTCAACAGAAAAATGACCATTATGAGGTACGAAAGAATGCAATATGTCACACAGATGTGTTATCTTAATGTTGTGTTAACCCTTGTCCTGCTGAATATTTTAATATGCCATACCCACTACCAATTATCAACCAATCAGATTACTTGATGCAAATAATTGCAACAAATTCATGAGCTGCATGACAAACAATGAAGATCCTGATCAGATGGCTTCTGAAGAAGCCATCTGATCTGGATCTGCATTGTTTGAAAGATAAGACATATCCGGGCTTAGCAGAACAAGGGTATCTGATCTGGATCTACATTGTTAGAAAGATAAGACATATCCGGGCTCAGCAGGACAAGGGTTAATGAGAGCTATGGCAAATAGTGGTAACATGGATGTAAAACCTCAAGACAAACAAACAAACAAGAAGAGACTACTTGAATTTAAACATACATATAATGTGTTTTTAAGGTTCAGCTAGCAGAGAGATATGGTGCAAAAGGGGTTCTGTTGTATTGTCATCCTGATGATTGTCCTGGTGATGCCACTGGGCCACAGATTACGTTAATGGCTGACTTCTCAGGTGAGTGTGGCTACTGGTAGACACCACAACCTCGTTATAACTTGGTAATTATAACACAGTTTGGATAAACACGATTTCAAGATGGATCCCAAAAATGTGTAGATTGTATAGAAAAATGACCATAAATGGTCATTTTTTCTATATAATCTACACATTTTTGTTTGGATATAACACGGTTGTTTAAGTAATTATAACAAAGTTTCTGCTTTCGATCCCCATTAATATTGTTATAAAGAGGTTGTGGTGTAATTATAAGGGGGCTTTGTTACCAAATAGCACCTAATTTAAGGTGTATGGAGGAGCGCTGGGCCACAGTTTACATCTATTGCTGACTTCTCAGGTGAGTGTGGCTACTGGTACAGTAAAATTCCGCTATTAAGACCACCTAAAATTAAGACTAATTCTGGTTTAAAAGGCTTATTTAGAAGTGTGCAGTTATTCTTTCTTTGTGTATTCTTAACACAGTGTCTTCTGGTCAGGGACCACCTTTGGGACTGTTCAAAAGTGGTCTTTAAGACCACTTTTGAACAGTCCCAAAGGTGGTCTTAATATAGGAATTTTATTGTAATCATAAGGGGGCTTTATAACTAAAAAATAGCACCAGATAAGGTGTATGGAGGACTGGAGGAGCGCTGTAACAAGGTGCAGTGGTAAAGCATCGGAGTTGAGATCGAGAGGTAGCCGGTTAGATCCCTGTGAGCGCCAAGTGTTGTTTCCTTGAGCAAGGGACTTGATTCATGATATCAGTATATGATAATAATACATTTATCAGTACATGATATCAGTATATGATAGCAATACATTTATCAGTACATGATATCAGTATATGATAACAAAACATCTATCAGTACATGATAACAATACATCTATCAGTACATGATATCAGTACATGATAACAATACATTTATCAGTACATGATATCAGTACATGATAACAATACATCTATCAGTACATGATATCAGTACATGATAACAAAACATCTATCAGTACATGATATCAGTATATGATAACAATACATTTATCAGTACATGATATCAATATAGGATAACAATACATTTATCAGTACATGATATCAGTATAGGATAACAATACATTTATCAATACTTGATATCAGTATATGATAACAATACATTTATCAATACTTGATATCAGTATATGATAACAATACATTTATCAATACTTGATATCAGTATATGATAACAATACATTTATCAATACTTGATATCAGTATATGATAACAATACATTTATCAGTACATGATATCAGTATAGGATAACAATACATTTATCAATACTTGATATCAGTATATGATAACAATACATTTATCAATACTTGATATCAGTATATGATAACAATACATTTATCAATACTTGATATCAGTATATGATAACAATACATTTATCAGTACATGATATCAGTATAGGATAACAATACATCTATCAGTACATGATATCAGTATATGATAACAATACATTTATCAATACTTGATATAAGTATATATGATAACAATACATCTATCAGTACATGATATCAGTATAGGATAACAATACATCTATCAGTACATGATATCAGTATATGATAACAATACATCTATCAGTACATGATATCAGTATATATGATAACAATACATCTATTAGTACATGATATCAGTATATGATAACAATACATTTATCAGTACATGATATCAGTATATGATAACAATACATTTATCAGTACTTGGTATCAGTATATGATAACAATACATTTATCAAAATTTATTAGTACTGCCTACATCAAAGGAAAGTACTGGAAGCTGTGGATTAATTAAGGAATAAGGGATGAGGTGTAATTTTCCTTAACCCATAAAATGCCAATCACAACAATTATGTCATCTGCTTTGTCATTTACTGGTAACTTTAAAAGTCATTTTTGCAAACAATGGGGACCCAGATCAGACTGCTCCTAGTCTGGGTCCACACTTTTGCCTGAGAGGAGCAGTCTTGATCTAAACAGATGACACTTCAGATGTAGTATTTAACCCATAAGATATCATTCTCAACAATTGTCGTCTGCTTTGTCATGTGCTGGTTACTTTAAAAGTCATTTTTCCAAACAGTGGGGACCCAGATCAGACAGCTCCTAGAGGAGCTGTCTGATCTGGGGCCACACTTTTGCCTGAGAGCAGTAGTCTTGATCTAAACAGATAACACTTCAGATGTAGTTTTCATGGCATCTTAACCCATAAGATATCATTCTCAACAATTGCCATCTGCTTTGTCGTGTGCTGGTTACTTTAAAAGTCATTTTTCCAAACAGTGGGGACCCAGATCAGACAGCTCCTAGAGGAGCTGTCTGATCTGGGTCCAAACTTTTGCCTGAGAGCAGTAGTCTTGATCTGGGTTCTACACTGTTTGCCTGTGGGCAAAAATATGTTTGGGTTTGCAAGAAGATACAGCAGATGATATGAACAGACGACATTTCAGATGTAGTTTTCATGGCATCTTAACCCATAAGATGCCAATCAAGACAATTGCCGTCTGCTTTGTCGTCTGCTGGTTACTTAAAAGTCATTTTTGCAAATAATGTGGACCCAATTCAGACTGCTCCTCCACACTGTTTGCCTGTTTGCAAAAATATTTTTTAAAACATTTGCAAAACAATTCAGCAGACGACATAAGTAGACGACATTTTCAGTTGTAGTTTTTCTCGGCATCTTAAGGGTTAAGGGTGAATACATGTTTTTTCTTGTTTGAAACATAAATTGTGGGTACTTGTAAGAATCAACTCATTCAGGTCATTTGGACAAAGAGATCGGGCTGCACGATGCTTCCAAGCAGATCTGAAACCGACAGTCTATGAGTAGTCGATGTAACCCCCTTGGAGGTTCTAAGCCTGCCCAGGCAAAGTGGTACGAGATGTCTCATCCCTACAAATAAACACTTTTGGTTTAATTTGTTTGGGCAACAGGGCTTGAGACGTCATTTCATGTCAACGTCGGATAAAAGTCCCTCAAAACTGGAAGCAACGTTTCCAAAATGACAGCAATAGTCTTGGCCCGGATTTAAAACCTCAATTCAAACAATTAAACAAAACCCAGGTTCAGTTGTTCAAAACCTAGTTAACTTAACAAGCTTGTTAGTGGTCATATTATTAACTGTTTTATGAAGTACAGTATCTAAAACTTTGGTATTTTGCTGAAAAAATGTGAGTAGCTTTTGCATAAGCAAAAGCTACTCACATTTTTTCAGCAAAAATATTAGTACATGTACAGTCTGCCATGCGTGCAGCAAGCCAGCTACCTGGAAGGGGGCCCACCAATGTGGGCATTGCCCCTGTACCTGCATGTTAATCAAAAATCCGTTGAGAATTGAGGAGAGGTACATTTGCCATTTTAAATGACCAAAGTTTTAACAATTTGTTTACAACCACGTCATTTAAGTTTTGAACAACTGGTCCCTGGCAAGGGTCCATCACTCCCTCTTATCTGAAGCAATGAAAAGGAGCTAAATCTTTGACCCTTCAGCTCTGTCCATTCTTTTGTGCGTGTTCATTGTGCCAAAAAGGGCTATCCTTTGAAAACTCCTTTCATTTGAATTTGGTGATTGCTGAACGGTCACTGGCCCAAAAATGAAGAAATTTTATATTGTACTTGTGCATTAAGATATTTTTCTGAGATTGAAACCCTGTACACACTGTTTTTGCACATAAATCACAGAAAATATGAGAAAGAAATCTTTACTAAAGCTCATATTTCTGTATCTGAAAACAGTATACCATGTTTATGTAAATATAATTGTAGATATACTAAAATATGTATAAATACATACAATTATATGCAATTTATAATGCACTGTGAATGTGGTGTCCAGTTTCATATGGTGCCTTAACCCATTTTGTACTGGAAACTTCAAAACAGGTAATTGGCAAACAGTGCAGGCCCAGATCAGATGCCGCAGTCCTATTGAAATTGTTTTTGCTTGTTGCTTGTTTGAATGGGGTTGATTGTATCAGTGGAAGAGAGAGAATGATTGCAGAAAAGATTTCATGATTATTCAAGCTCCACAAAAGAATGTTGCCGACTCATACCTTTGCAAATAGTGTAGATCCAGAAGCCATCTGATCTGAATCTACACTGTCAAGTAGTGTGTGAAATGAATGAATGCATTATATTATGTAATTTGATTGGTTGATAATCAGCAATGTGTGTGGCTAAATAATCAATTCTGCAGGAAAATTGCTCCCACCCATCGGGGCTTATAAAAATAGATTGGGCATGCAGAGCTGAAACCAACCGCACACAAGTACTGGTAAACCGCTTAGAAGGTCTAAGCCTGCACAGGCAAAGTGGTGCGAGTTGGCCCGTCCATGCATATAAACCTTGGTTTTAATTGGGCAGCAAGCAGGGATTGAGATGTCATTTCATCTCAATGTCGGGTAAAAGTCCCACAAAATAGGAAGCAATGTCTCTAAAATTATCTAAATAGTGTTGACGGGGACGTTAAACCTCAAAGCAAACAAACAAAATCAGCAGGACAAGGTTTAAAATAAAAAATTGTTTTCCTTGAAGGTAAATCCATTTATTTAAATTCAGTTACCCCTACGATTAGTGATACTTAGGTACTTATCCGGAAATCAGTTGTAACATCATTGCGTGACTTGGTGATAGAGGAATTCATTTCTCAATTCGTTGGTTTCTTATTGAAGTTAATTTATTGGCTCAGTGGTGAAAGTGAAAGCTGTTGCTCAGCTGTGAGGCAGTCTGGTGTCTGGCATGCGACAAAATTAAGCTAAAATGATAGAAAATTGCTTCGGAATAAGTGTAAATTTCCATCTTCACAATGTTAAATCAAATTAAATTGCCAGTAATTGAGCTGGCATTCCACAGAGCAATTTGTCATTTTGTCTTATGAAAACAAAATGATGCATGCTCTTCTCTGGGTGTTTAGAGAGCTGAGAAATTTGATGACAGTTGTGTGAGCTCAACAACACACACAGTTTCTTTTTTACCCTTAACCTGCGGAATAGATTAATTTTTCCACATCTATTTCTGACTATCAACCAATCAAATTACTTGATATAATAAATTGGATGTCCATTACCCAGGGTATCCCCATCCCCACCAGCCCTCACCCACCCTCTCCCTCACCCACCCCTGCTGGGCATTACGAAAACACGCCTGTATAATTTTGACCCCCTTGAACCCCACTTTTTATATAGTAAAACTTTGGTTTACAGGGGTAAACCTTATTTTTCTTATTTGAAGTAATTTCTGCTCCAAAATATGGATTGTGGTTACTCGTTAGAACCGCCTCGATTGAGCAGAAATAAGAAAAATATCAATTTTTCACTGTAAAATTTTCGTTTTTTCGGAGGTAAAGTTAACAATGCATTTGTATAGTCTTATTTTCGTAATGGAGAAAACATTGCTTTGTGTGTGCACTGTATACATTTATAACACTGTATTAAACCTATGTATTCAGATACATCATCTCCTTAGCATACTTGTTCTAAAACTTGAACAAGTACAATTTAATACCCAAATGTTTTCTCTAAAAATCGCTGGATGAGTGGCAAACAGTGTATAGACCTTGATGAGATGCCGCATTCTGCTGCGTCCGATCATGGTCTAAACGTTTGCTCAGGCCTTTCTGGTCTGAATAATTAGGTTAATGTAGGGCATCAGGAAAGAATTTATTGTTGAATTTATTACAGTTTCATTTCTGTTTACTAAACCTGGATCTGATTCAGATTTATTATGTTTATTGTCTGACAAACTTTTATGGCCTTTTGATACTAAAGATATGAGACTGTGCCCGTGCACACAAAAAGGTGCAAGTCAGCATATGTGCAACTAATTATGTCTCCCCCGAAAAATTTTTTTTCGGAGAGACATATTGTTTTTCCCCCGGACGTCTGTCTGTCCGTCTGTCACACTTTCGTGTCCGCTCTGTAACTTGAAAACCGTTAGAGCTATCTTAATGAACCTTGGTATAAATATTAATCAGCATTAGACGACGTGCAGTGCGCAAGAACTATAACTCTCGCATTTATACTTTCTGAATTATCTCCCTTGGAAGTTTGTTGGTATGTATATATGTATCGTTTGGGTAAATTGTGTCCGGTCAATAACTTTCTTATTTTCTGATGGATTTTAAAATTACTCGGCAGAAATATTAACAACCATAAGACAATGTGTGGTGCGCATGAGGCAGGTCGGTACCTCAAAGGTCAAGGTCATACTTAGAGGTCAAAGGTCAAAAAAGGGGCCTTTTTTCGTATTTGGTCAATAACTTTCTTATTTTGAGATGGATTATAAAATTACTTGGCATAATTATTAACAACCATGAGATGATGTGTGGTGTGGATGAGGCAGGTCGGTACCTCAAAGGTCAAGGTCATACTTAGAGGTCAACGGTCAAAAAAGGGGCCTTTTTTGTATTTGGTCAATAACTTTCTTATTTTGAGATGGATTTTAAAATTATTTGGCATAATTAATAACAACCATGAGATGATGTGTGGTGCGCAAGAGGCAGGTCGGTACCTCAAAGGTCAAGGTCATACTTAGAGGTCAAAGGTCAAAAAAGGGGCCTTTTTTTCGTATTTAGTCAATAACTTTCTTATTTTGAGATGGATTTTAAAATTACTTGGCATAATTATTAACATCCATGAGACGATGTGTGGTGAGCATGATGGATTTTGAAATCACTTGGCAGAAATGTTAACCAATATAAGAGAATGTGTTGCGTGCATGACCCGGGTTGGTACCTCAAAGGTCAAGGTCATACTTTGAGGTCAAAGGTAAAAAATGGGGCTTTTTTTTCGGGTTTTGTCAATAACTTGCTTATTTTTAGATAGAATTTGAAGTTACTTGGCAAACATGTTAACTATCATGAGAAGATGTGTTGCATGCATGATTCAGTTTGGTACCTAAAATGCCAAGGTCATACACAGAGGTCAAAGGTAAAAAAAGGTCCTTTTTTCGTGTTTGTTCAATAACTTTCTTATTTTTAGATGGATTTTGAAATTGCTAGGCAGAAGTGTTAACCACCATGAGATGATTTGTTGCATGCATGACCCAGCTTGGTACCTAAAAGGTCAAGGTCATACATAGAGGTTAAAGGTAAAAATGGGGCCTTTTTGTGTTCTGTCAATAACTTTCTTATTTTTAGATAGATTTTGAAATTACTTGGCAGAAATGTTAACCACCATGAAACGATGTGTTGTGTGCATGACTCAAGTTGGTACCTCAAATGTCAAGGACAAAAGGTCAAACGACAAGAAGGGGCCTTTTTTTAGTGTTCAGTCAATAACTTTCTTCTTCCTGGATAGATTGTGAAATTACTTGGCAGAAATGTTAACCATCATGAGACGATATGGTGCACGCTAGACCCAGGTCGGTACCTCCAAGATCAAGGTCATACTAAGAGGTCAGAGGTAAAAAAAGTTTTTTATTTTTTGTGTCCCGTCATTAACTTTTTTATTTCTGGATGGACTTTTTAAAGTAACCATGCAGAAATGTTCACCGTCATTAGACCATGAGTCATGTGCAAGACCAAGGTCCATACCTCCAATGTCAAGGTCATACCTAGAGGTCAAAGGTAAAAAAGGGACAGTCAATAACTTCCTTATTCTTTGATGGATTATGAAATTACTTGGCAGAAATGTTAACCATCATGAGACGATGTGTTGTACTTCAAAGGTCAAGGCCATACTTAGAGGTCAAAGGTAAAAAAGTGCTTTTTTTGTTTACGGCCAATAACTTTTTTATTTTTCTATGAACATTTTTAAAGTTACTATGCAGAAATGTTCATCTTCATTAGATGATGTGTTGCACACAAGACCCAGCTCAATACCTCCAATGTTAAGGTTATACTTAACAGTCAAAAACGGGGGAGACATCTGTGTTTTTGTAGAAAAACAAATTCTAGTTGATTGATTTTTGGGGTTTTTAATGACACCTCATCCCTTAATGGTCATTTTATCTGGTTTCCCAGAGAAAGGAAAAAAGAGATATATATCTATGTAAAAGAGATAGTGTGAGGGACAGAGGAGAAAGAGGAAAATGACTGAGCATATGTGCAACTAGCGAAGACTGATGTGCAGTCTGATCTGAGTCATTGCAAGAGTCATTAACACTTATCCTGCTGCATAATTAAGTTAGCCACACCCATTTCTGACTTTGAACCAATCAGATCACTTGATGTAATTTTTTCCTGCCAATTCACAAACTGAATGCTAAAAACAGTGTATATCCTGAACAGATGGCTTCTTCAGAAGCCAGCTTCTTCAGAAGCCATCTGATCTTGATCTACACTGTTTGCTGGCCCCCGCCCATAGGGGCTTGAAGAAATATATGGGCTGCATGATGCTTCCACGCAGAGCTGAATCCGGCCCGCACTCTAGTATTGGTAAACCGCTTAGAGGATCTAAGCCTGTCCAGGAACCGCAGTGCGAGGCGGACCGTCCATGCTAATAAACCCTAATGGTTTCATTGGGTGACAGGGCTTGAGATGTCATTTCATCTCAATGTCGGGTAAAAGTCCCACTAAATTGGAAGCAACGTCTCCAACATGACCTTTACAGTGTTGACGGGGATGTTAAACCTCAAATCAAACAAACAAACTACACTGTTTGCAAAGGTTGGGGATGTCATGAACAGCAGAATATAAAGGGTTAACCCACAAAATGCCAATCACCACAATTGTCGTCTGCTTTGCCGTCTGCCGGTTACCTTAAAAGTAATTTTTTGCAAACAGTGTTGACCCAGATCAGACTGCTCCTATAGGAGCAGTCTGATCTGGCCCCTCACTTTTTACCTGTATGCAAAAATATTTTTAAAAAGTTTGTCAAAAAATTGAGCAGACAACATAAGAAGACAACATTTTCAGATGTAGTTTTTCTCGGCGTCTTAAGGATTACTGGATTCTTGTATGTCCACAGAATGAAAATTGAAGGCTGTATGGGTATGCAGCCGGCCTCGGTAGCGCAATCAGATGCGTGTCTGACTGGTGATCAGGAGGATGGGTTTGGATACCTGCGGGGGTCGGCAACATTCTAGTTTTCAATTCATTTGTAAGTCTCTGTATCTGAGCATGTCATGTGAAAAAGTCTGCGTAATGATTACCCCTCTAAACCCCAGTTTATATAGAGAAAATTAGGGTTTACGGGTGGGAGAGGGACCGTAAACATTATTTTTCTTATTTCTGCTCCAGGCCATAGGTTGTGGGTACTTGTTAGAACCGCCTCAATGAGTCAAAATCTATGTTTAGAGCATAAATAAGAAAAAATTCACAGATGTTCATCAGAAAAAGGACCACTTTGAAGACCATTTAAGAACACAGTAAATCACATGGATGTTTTATAGTATTGAGGCCAGTTTGTCTCTTACCTGGTCGCAAACCCAGTGAAGAAAGGTTTTCTTGTGAGTGGACTCATAATATAATTAACCCATTTAGTACCAGAAACCCCAAAATGGGTACCCTGGCAAACAGTGCAGGCCCAGGTCAGACGCCGCAGAATGCGGCATCTGATCAGGACCTGCACAGTTTGCAAAATGTTCAGCCAGTTTCCAAATAGATTTTGAAGAAAACACAACCTGACACCCCTCAATTTTGAAATGGACTCTCCTAAAAGGGTAAATGCACAGGGAAGCATTCAAACTTACACCTGTGTTCATTTTGATATTGAATATCACCTTGTACAATAACCACAAATTAACCATTACATTGGTTTTGCACATTTATTTTTGTGAACCAAATGATATGTACACCTTTATTACATTACTGGGTAATTTGAGTTTAAACATTAACATGCACATTAGACTGTTTCACTGCCAAGTCAAGGGAAATAGTTCTTCATTTGTTATAAATATTCAGCTATCATTGCGAAAACATGCCTATACAAATACAATATTGTAAATTTTACCACCAAAAATCAAAATTTTTAACCTGAAAAATTGTGTTAGTTCTCTTATTTCTGCTCATAATATAGATTGTGGGCCCTTGTTAGAACCGCCTCACCGCGGTGAGGCGGTTCTAACGAGTACCCACAACCTATGTTTTTGAGCAGAAGTAAGAAAAATAATGTATATCCCTGTAAACCCCAGTTTTACTATATAAAAATAGGGTTTAAGGGGGTTAAAATATATAGACATATTTGCGTGATGTTTCTGACACAGCATTGGGTAGTATTTAAAATTGTACTTGTTGAAGTGTGTGAATACTTACTGTAAAAATATTCACAGGGGTAGTTGGGTGAGGCGAAAGTGTCCTGTATCTTTAGTCACTTGGACGCCCAACTGATATTGGCTTAAAGTTGGGCAAGGCCTAGAGTGGGTTATTCCTTCTGTTTCTTTACTTTCTCCCCTCTTTCCCTTTCTCCCCTGGCCCTCACTTTCATCACATCTACTACCTCTTCTATCTCTTTTCTCCCTTTCTCTGGGAGATGACACAAAATGACCCTTAAGGGTTGACATGCCATTAAAGTCCCAACACTGTCACCCAATCACGGCCTGGTCTTGTATCAAAATTTATCATAAAATACTTTCTATGGTCATTAATGATTAATTTTGCTCTTTTTCAATTGATTCAAGAAGGGCAGTTGTCAATTTCTGGTAAAAGAATGACTGTGCACTGTGAAGTGAGGGTTGGGAAAACTGACTCGCTTGACATGACTTAACTACTGTTGACTGGGTCATTAACCATTTTTGTAACAAATGCCACACCCATTGGGGCTAGAAAAAATTAATTGCTGCATGATGCTTCCACGTAGAGCTGAATTTGACCGCTCACTTGTACTGGTAAAACCGCTTAGAGGAACTAAGCCCGCCCAGGCAAAGCAGTGGGTCAATGCTTATATCGATGGCTCAGCGCAAAACTAGGCTAACTCCATTTTTTCCCCAAATCAGTTTTTTCATGAATTTTAAAAGCTTGAGAAGTCCTCTTAAATCTGTCAAAACATTGTAAATGTATTCCCAATATTTGCAAAGGTATTTAATTTTAATAAAATATGCTAAGTCAGAATGTTTTAATTGTCAGTGCAAAACTATATCTAAGTAGAGTTAGGTATGGTTTTGCACTAACAGTTTCATGAAATTCAAAAGAATTGTTAGTGCAAAACCCAGACTAACTTGAACTTAGATAGGGTTTTGCACTGAGCAATAATAACAAGGATTATAACAAATTATGTTTTAATTCTTATTTTCTGCTATGATATATGATATAAAAATGTGTGTTTTTGAAAACAAATTCCACTGAAGAATAACATCAAAAAAAAAAGAGAAAGAAAAAAAAAATCAAGAAATATTCAAACTCAGAACCCAGCCTTGACTTCAGAGTGAAATTCAGAAGTTTACTTCCCGCCGATATTTAAATTTTACAGAAGAAATAACAGATCGAACAAGATGATTAGCAAATTTACATTTTTTGCGAAGTGAACTGATGAAGGTCAACAGCATGTTATTTCGATGAAAAATGAGTGTGTGGGGTAAACCACAAAAGAAACATGCAGCAGCATAGTATGACTTAATTAAGCTGTCAGTTCACTTACTTTAGACAGGCCTTGTGGCCTAATGGAAAGGGGTCATTGGCAAAGAGTGCAGACACTGATCATTACTACAGAAGAAAGTGGCATCTGATCGCCTTAAAAAGGTTCAGACAAGAGTTCCTTGTCTAGCAAGTCTGGCCCAGAAAACATGTACACTCCATACTTTTCAGTTCTATGGTGCATTCTTTGCTTCCAAAGGATAACCCTTATAAAGAATATATTTAACAAAGAACAAGAATTCCGCCAAAGGCTATGTCGCGCCTGTGGGGGACTCTTACATTAGGGTGAAAGTTAGGGTGGTCGGAAATGTTGATGGCTTGACGAACGGATGGACGGAAAGTTCAACCCCTATGTCCCGCCATGCTTAAAGCAGGCGTGACAAATGAGGCCAAGAGGCTGCTGACTGAGTTAGTCGACAGCAGCATCAGCTCAGTTGACAGATATTTTCAAAAGTGCCATTACTGTTGTCGACTGAAAAATATAGCTTTTGTCTGGCTTTGTTGACAACAACTTTTTGCACGACTTATATGCTTAGGATGCATAGCCTCATAGGTCATAAAAATGATAAGACTCAGTTGACAACACAGGCTGAGAACATGGTATTAAACTCGTGTCTTAGTCTTTCACATAAGCTGCCGATATACTGCAAGTAAAAACTAAAGGGTCATTTTGAATAAGGCCAAACATAATTTTAAAAATCTTTCACAGCAGATGTCAAGCACAGTATTGGGGCAATAAGAAATCATTTCATACTTCAGCAGACATGTAAAAATAATAATAATAACCGACTTCATTCATAGAGGGTAACACATTTAGTAAACTAGTACTAATCTTCCATGTGGCCCTCTTGCCTTCCTCTTCCTGGGTAGAAACCAGTACTAAGTAATGTGGATAAAGTCTCTTGCTCACGGAAACAACACTAGGCACTTGCGGGGATCGAACCAGCTCCAGTATTCTCTAATCTTTCCTTTAGCATCCATCTCAACACATTCTGTCATTGTAACAGACCTAATGGAATCCCACAAGATAGGTTTAATCTTGTATAGAAAGCCACTACTACAAAAATGTAGAAGCCTCCAAGAATGGTCCAGTGGTTATGCTACTCGCCTCATAAACTAGGGATCATGGGTTCAATTAGGGGCTTCTCCAGCTTTTCGGCTATGAAGGACTGGTGAGATTTATGTAACTTTTTCAAAATTGCTACAAGTTTGGACAAAATCAGACAGAAATAGAAAAAAAAAATGAAATATATTAGATCGAAGTTATCTTTTTGAAGCAAGGAAGTCACTACAGAACTGTAAACTATAAAGTGTACATGTTTTTCTGGGCCAGACTAGCTAGTTTCGGCCACCTAGGACTCATCAGTGACACTGAAGTATTTTCAAAATTCCACAATGGAACCGATGATCCCAAAAGGACAAGAAAATATCAATTTCACTATGATGAGTCATTTTAAGAACACAGATTTAGGCAAAAAAGTATAGATGGTTCTTTTGTGGCCGCATGTTTTAACCTTGAGGAGCAGCAAATGACTCTCAAGGCCTTCGAATCTAGCCTGTATTACAAATGCTGTTTGAATACTTCTCACTTATTAAAGTATCTTTGGGTAAGATTCAGTTTCAAAACTCCTCAAGATTTTGATCTTGGTTTGAACAGAAACCAAATTTACTGGTCATATGTAAGTTTGTTCTAGAAAGGGTTATCCTTTGGAAGCAAGGAATACACCACAGAACTGGAAAATATGGAGTGTACATGTTTTCTGGGCCAGACTAGCTAGTTTCGGCCAATTAGGCCTCATCAGTGCCCCTCAAATATTTTCAAACTACCACAATGGAATCAATGATCCCGAAGGACAAGAAAATATAAACTACACTATGATGTCATTTAAAATAAAATCCAGGAGTCCAAATATAGCAGCATTAAGTATGGGCCCAGTGCAGTTCCTAGATTTAGCTCAGCAGTTAAGAAGGGTACACACTGTTTTGAGTGTGGAAGATATTGTGCTTGACAGGCTCCATAAAGAGTATCCAATGATATCATTTAAGAAGTACAGATATCTTATTTCCTTATGCAAGTCCAGTTTGATCCCACATGCCCATCACACGTTTTATGTTGATCTTTCCCATGAGATCCTATTTAATTCATAGCTGTTTAGACCTTATCCTGCTGAATGAATGAATTAAGCCACACCCATTGCTGACTATCAGCCAATCACTATACTCATTCAATTCACAAACTGCATGACAGTGTAGATCCTTATCGGATGGCCAGAAGCCATATGATCTGGATCTACACTGTTTGCAAAGGTAAGTGTTGTCATGTCTGACCCTCATTTTTTACTGCAACCCCATGCTATTGTCACTGATTTCAGACCCAAGCTTTATGAAAGAAATTGGTTTGTAAACTATCTAGCATGTACAATGTACACAATCATAGCCTCTTTATAACACTATTCATTACATCAAGATAGCTGCCAAAATGTATACATTATAAAGAAAGATGACCATTTATGGATCTTGTTTCTAATATTATCTATACAATTTTACATACCAGTAGTGTTGTAAAGGTATTTACCCTAAATATTTGGACATAAAATCCGACAATAAAAAGTCATGAAAATAGATGAGACAGCTTTCAAATGAGCAGTCTGATTCAGATTTCTCATTAACTCCAAATTAGGAGTAATTTACTCCAACTTTTTCATTTCTGACTCCAACTTTTTGTAAAGTCTCAATAGAAAAGTATGGTAAAACTCCAACATTCTGGAGGACAGCATTTTTACTCCCAATTTTCAAAATTCTAGTGAGAACCCTGCTGATTAGAGTCTATACTGTTTGCCACTGCAAAAGTTTTTGATTGAAACTACATTGGCACAATTATTAAAAAGTGTCCGAATATTTAGGGTAAACACTGTGTATGATAGTAATGCCTGACTGCATTTACTGGCTACTAGTTTAGTGATACACTCACAGCCTCTTATCTAAACTTTAATAACACAAACTGCTTAAGTCAAACTAAATTCTTGGCAGTGTTGTTTAGTTTTGCTATTTGTTTAGTTTGGCTATAAACATGTAGTATATTTCTCTTTCTTTTTCTCTAAAACGACTGTTATTCCAAACTGAATCTTCAAATCGCTTAGAGTTTTGAGAGAATAGATGATAAAGTCTATCAAGACCTTAACCCTTCTCTTGCTGAATATTCAGTTTAGCCACACCCATTTCTGACTTTGAACCAATTAGATTACTTCATGTAATTTATTCTTACAAATCCAGAAACTGCATGTCAAACAGTGTAGATCCTGATCAAAAGCCATCTGAAAAAGCCATCTGATCTGGATCTACACAGTTTCCATAGATAGGGGTTGTTGTAAACAGCATGATAAGAGTTAACATTTTCACTTTAGACCTCACATGAAACTGCAGCACGTGAAATTTCTGTGCACAAGCCTGTACTGAAGCCTGCATTTGATCTCATTTGAAACATTTACTTTGTTGACGCCCATGTCCAAAGGGTCCTTTGGAAAACTTTGTTATAATGATACATTTTCTGTAGTCAAAATCAAATTTTAGGTAGATGCAAATATTTATTCACCCCAGCTTCATCAGCATGAATTAATATTTGCAATCCACTTGATAACAACAACAACAATCAGAATAAAAAGGTAGGGAAAAAAAATTAAATGCTTACTGGTTAATAAATTGTTTGTTTGTCTGTTTGTATTGGAGTTTAACGGCCCAATCAACACTATCTTAGGTCATTTTTGAGCCGGTCGGTTTACCCATCCACACTTTTCCTGGGCAGGCTTATACGTAAGCGATTAACCAGTACAGTGCACTTTCTTTCGCCAGAAACTGACAACTTCCCTTCTTGAATCAACGGAAGGGAGAGAATGACCGTAGAAAAGATTACATGATCAATCTCCGCATAAGAATGTTGCCGACCCTGGCAGGTATCAAACCCGCGTCCTGATCACCAGTCAGACGTGCATCCGACTGAGCTACCAAGGCCAGCCTGGTTAATAGATTGTTCATTTGTGACCATTAACCAACCCATAGTCTACTGAATGAAATCTTCACCCTTTATATAAGAGGACCCAATTTTGCATTTTAGGGGTACCAGATTATGTTGATTTTAGAAAGTGATTAAAAAGTGGTTGAACTTTCTGCTTACACTGAAGGCCCGGATCTGGGCTTTTACTGTTTGCCAAAGACCCATTTAAAATGACTTCAATCAGTTATTTTATGATAAATTGAAATTTAAACTGTTTCTTAGTGCTGAGAATCTAGTGAAAATAAGAGTATCTACGTGATATTGAATTTGCTGTTGTTTTGGGAGTTTGAACTGTTAAATCATCTAAACGATTGATAATACTGGCCTTTATGTAATGAAAAGCTTATTTAGGCATTTTATTTTATTATTTCAGCCACAAAATAGTTTAAAATTTATTTTATGAAATTTATTCAGCTTGACTTAGAGCAGTTTTTTTTATCCCATTCCTTCAAAATTTCATTATTTTTGAGTGCAATACCATACCTAACTTGACTTAGTGATAGTTTTGCGCCAAGGTTCTTTTCACTAGCCAATTGATTTTCAGCGCAAAACTATGACTAACTCAAATTTATATTTTTAAGCTATTTAGATATAGTTTAACTTGAAAATGATTATGATCATAAAAATTAAAATATATAACAGCATACATGGCCAAAGTCAATGTTACAAAACAAAAAACAAGGAAAAAGATAAACAGTTTTTTCGCTCTCCTGTAAAATTTCACAAAACTGACTTAGCCTAGTTTTGCGCTAAGCCATCGATATACCCTATTCGGTTCGGACCATCCATGCTTATAAACCCTATTGGTTTCATTGGGTTACAGGGCTTGAGATGTCATTTCATCTAAATGTTGTGTAAAAACTCCCACAAAATTAGAAGCAACGTCTCCAAAATGACCTACACAGTGCTGACGGGGACGTTAAACATCAAATCAAACAAAACAAATGGAATCTTCCTCCTTGTATGTAACCAGGAGTACATTTGAATATTTAGGGGTGTTTGGTTGTGATATCTTCAAAATTTGTTTGGAATTGCAGTGTAGGCTCTGATCAGATGCCGCATTCTGATCTGGGCCTGCACTGTTTGCCTGGGTACCCGTTTAGGGGTTTTCCGGTACAAAATGAGTTAAACTGTAAACCATTCACCATAAGATAGCCTCTTAACCAGAATTATAGTCAGTAACATTCCCATTTTTAGCTCGGCCACAACAAGGTTTTTTCATAGCTCTGGCGTAGTCTCAGCATCGTCGTGTAAAAACTTGGACATTTTGTAATATCTCTGTCATTACTGAACATATTTACTTGAACTCGGACTAGTTGTTCATTATGAAAATGGGAACTCATACCAATAGGTGAGGTAACCCTCAGAATATTTTTGGCACATTTATGCCCCTTTTTCGACTTAGAATTTTTGCAGCCGAGCGTTAGCACCCGCATGCGGTGCTCATTTTCAACCCTTACCCTGCTGTTCACAACAACCCCTATCTTTGTTTGTCTGGCCCCACACCCATGGGGATTGGAGAAATAGATTGGGCTGCATGATGCTTCCATGCAGCGCTGAAACTATCGGCACATGAGTACTGGTAAAGTTCTTAGAGGATCTGAGCATACCCAGGCAAAGTGATAAACTGTATAGGTTTCATTGGGTAACAGGGCTTGATCCTGAAATTGGAAGCAACATCTCAAAATTGACTTATAAAGTGTTGATGGGGATGTTAAACCTCGAATCCTTTGTTTAAATTTGTAATTCAGTTTGGAATTTGAATGAATAGTTTATATCAAGAAGTTTGTTCGGTTGAAATGTAAATGGGTGTGGCTAAATTAATTTATGCAGAGGCATAAAGTTTAAGATTTTTTTTAAAGAAAATTAAGGCTTGAAATTTCATGTGAATCATCTCCATAGCAGAAGATTCACATGAAATGTCAAGACTTCTAAAAATGAAAATGTTGTGTTTCGACTGCCTCAACCCTTGTCCTGCTGAATATCTTAAATTCTGACTTCAACCAGTCAGATTACTTATTCCCAACAAATTTACAATCTAAATATCAAACAGTGTAGATACTGATCAGATGGCTTTTCAAGCCATCTGATCTGTATCTACACTGTTTGCCAAAGAAAGTGCAAGAGTTGGAAAAAGTCTGTGTGACCTGTACCACAGGAAGTCATAAAATTTCTATACCTTGGCCTTAATGAAGTAATTTTATTCAGGCCTCAGTATAACCCATTTTGGATGGAAACCCCCCAACAGACTGGCAAACAGTGCAGGTCGAAAATCAGATGCCGCAGAGTGAGACGCCGCTGAATGCTGCATCTGATCATGGCCTACATTATTTGCAAAATGTTCAGCCATTTAGGAAAGAAATTTTTAAGATAGCACAACCCCTTATCTTGCTGAATATTCATTTAAGCCACACCCATTTCTGTCTATCAAATTACTTGATGTAATTTATTGCTAAAAATTCATAAACTGAATGCCAAACAGTGTAGATCCTGATCAGAAGCCATCTGATCTGAATCTACACTGTTTCCAAAGATATGGGTTGTCTTGAACAGCATAAGAGTTAATTATGAAATAGACTCCTGCTATGTGTAAGACAGAAGATTCCATTCAGTACAAAATGGGTTAATTCTGCCGCTTTTATTACTATGTACATTGGTCCCCCAGGAAATATACAGGTAATTCATGATAATTGTCATTCTTTTCCTTTGATATTCACCGTCATAAACTTGTCCTGTTAAAGGCTTAGGATGGACAAACAAGGTCATTTACGGCATGAATGATGATAAAGGTTAACACATAAAATGCCAATCTCGACCATTGTTGTCTGCCTTGCCTTCTGCCGGTTACTTTTAAAAGTCATGTTTGCAAACTGTGTGGACCCAGATCAGACTGCTCCTGTAGGAGCAGTCTGATCTGGGTCCACACTGTTTGCCCATATTTAAAAATATTTTTAAAAAGTTTGGAAGAAGATTCAGCAGACGACATTTCAGATGTAGTTTTTCTTGGCATCTTAGGGTTAAAATGGAAATTAACTGTGGTATCAGTGCCTGTGAGATTATGGTTGTGTAACTTGTGTTATGTCAACCATTATTGGTTTGAATTGTGTCATCTCCCAGAGAAAGAGAGAAAAAAAGATAAAAGAGATAGTGGAGGAGATCAAAGAGGTAGAAAGAGGGAACATGAAAGAAAGTGAAGAAACAGAATAAAAACATTCCCCTCTAACGAGTAGAATCTACCATTACCTGCTGCAAATGAAAATCAAAAATGAGTTCCTTTAAGAGCAATGAAAACATTCATAAGAAAGAAGATGGGTCATACTACATAGTTTCGGCTAATAAAGCCTCATCAGTGACCCTGTAATGATCCGGCAAAGAAAGTCCGAGGAAATAATGCAATTTTGCGAATTTCGAATAGGCAGTCGATTCAAAGACTGATATAAATCAAAATGGGGTCCAAATAAGTCTAGGACAGCACACAGCAGGCCTTGCCTGCCCAGAAGGCCTGCCCAGGTGACAAAAGATTCACAGTATCCTGGCCTCACCCAACCACCCAGCTGGCAGGCAGTTTTAGCACATTTTAATCCTTTTGGTGCCAAATGGAATCTTCCTTCTTATATATAGCAGGAGTTCATTTCAAAATTCAGTGGGGTCAGGTGTTTTCTTCAGAAATGTATTCGGAAAGTGGCTGACCTTTATGCAACCAGTGTAGGCCCTGATCAGATGCCACACTCTGCGGTGTCTGATCTGGGCCTGCACTGTTTGCCAGGGTACCCATTTTGGGGTTTCCAGTACAAAATGGGTTAACCATCTGCCCTGGCCCCAGCCACCCATTTAGGAATAAAAGATAATGATAATGAACAAAGTGGGGACTAATTTCTATTAATTCTTTCAGCCTTGTTGACTATATGTATTGCAAAATTTACCTCTGCAGATAGTGTAGATCGAGACATGCATTGATGGGGTGGGGCAGAACAGGACCAATGGTTGAAAACCCTTGTGCAATAAAAGTTCAAACCATACACAGTAATATTATCTGTACATTCTTGCTTGGTAACGGGTCTCAAATTGGCCTAGAGGATAAGAGCGCTGACTCTTAATCAATAGGTCTCTTACCATTTCGGTTCGAGCCTGGCTCAGGCCACATGAAATGCCAAGTTCTGCAACGGAAGGGCAGGCAGTTTTTCTCCAGGTACTCCAGTTTAAACCCCTGATTTACGATGGGCTTGAAATAAGTGAAAAAATCTTGAAAGGGCCTTAAACACCCCCAAACATTCTTGCTTGGATACGCTTTAGACCCCCAAAATAGTGTCTTACAGGAGTTGGGGTAAACATATTCACATGCACAATCATTTGGACACCTTGAGGACTTGCTATAATTCTGCTAAAGTTTTAACAAATTCTTTTCACGATCCAGCAAGGAGTCTAAAGGGTGCAGACAGATAGGCCTAAGCTTTTAAGCCATCTGATCTGTATCTACACTGTTTGCAATAGATAGTGCAAGCACATTGATATATGAGTTCGGAAAAAAGTCTGTTTGCTTGGATACAACCATAATTTCCCAAAACAAGGGGTCCAAAGGGTGCAGACAGATAGGCCTAAGCTAACAGTGTAGACCCTGATCAGACTGCAGTCTGATCAGGGTCTACACTGTTTGCTTAGGCCTATATGTCCCAATACTAAGGATCATCACGGTAGTTTGTTTCCATCTTGATAGTTTATGACTTTCAAGACAGGTGATGTTAATCTTGAAAAATATACCTTGAAGCATTTTAATAGTGTTATTAAAATTTTTGATATCTGAGCGTGGTTTCAAGTGGTTAGTTTGATCTTTTGAACCAACTACAGGTACCCTGCCATAATATGTCGGTGTTATGGTTTCAATGTTGATAAATACTCGTCTATTTATAAATCATAACAAACAACGGTGTTTTCCACAGGTACGCAACGGGTTATATTCTAACACAAGAGCACTAAATTTTGCAGTGTCAATGTAATCAGTTGCGTAGCGCAACTAGTAGCGAGGAGCGTCCAAAACGACCAGTTTACTTTCCTGAGGGGTCGCAGGTTCGATCCTCGCTGACAACCTTTTTTTCATAAAGCTATTAAAAGCATGATTTATTTTTTTCTTGATGATTTTTTTTACAAAATAGTTTCAGAATTTACATTTTTATTATTTCTTTTTTAATTTTCAATTATGTTTATTATTTTTGTATTATTATTTTTTCGTGAATGGTTATCTATTTATTTTAAAGTTCAATACATGTCATGCACAGTTTTAAAGATCAACTTCCGCCCCCGCCCATAGGGGCTTGAAGAAATATATGGGCTGCACGATGCTTCCACGCAGAGCTGAATCCGGCCCCCACACTAGTACTGGTAAACAGCTTAGAGGACCTAAGCCTGTCCAGGAACCGCCGTGCGAGGCGGACCGTCCATGCTAATAAACCCTATTGGTTTCCATGCTAATAAACCCTATTGGCGACAGGGCTTGAGATGTCATTTCATCTCAATGTCGGGTAAAAGTCCCACAAAATTGGAAGCAACGTCTCCAAAATGACCTTTACAGTGTTGACGGGGACGTTAAACCTCAAATCAAACAAATCAAACAATAAAGATCAACTTCACATTTGATTTATAATAGTGAATAAAAAAGAAACACCAGCAAGTACATGTACAAGAGAATTGAAATACAAGATGCCATAATTTGATACAATGGAACCTGATTGGCCTAGACCCTATATGTGACATGTGAAAGTAAAGAATAGGCACACCAATAACATGACTTGAAATTAACATCGATTGGAAATTTATAATTTAATTCATGTTGATCATACGTTATTTTAACGTTTATCGATTGTTAGTCACAAAACTGCACTTGTCAGAACCAAAAAACTTCGCTATTTGAAATTTGATTCTCGTCAGCCGACAATGTCTCTTCTGCTGTCAGAGTAGCGAACAAAAATGTTAAAGAAAAAAAACATCCCCAGCGAGATTCGAACCCGCATACTTCAGCTCTACAGGCCTGTGACTTTACCACTTGGTTAGCGTCGATACAGTGCAGGTATGGTATTTTTAGCCTGATACCATCACATTAATAGGGAGTCACCAAAAATAAAATTAGATCATCCAAAAATAACATATAATTGCGTAGATAAATTTAAAAATAACCTCTATTTACAATAATATTGACAATACCAAACTGACAACTGATGTCGGTTTACCTGTAGGTGTGATTTTGATAATGTAGGTAACAACCATAAAAAGACAACAGCTGTATGCAAATTAGTATAAATTGGTTTTAGATACATGTATATGGCTGATTCATCATAACTGCTAAATGAATTTTTGTTTTGACAAAATCGTAGAAAACCCTGTCTATATTTCGTATAGGTCAACATTAACCCATTGCATGCGGGAAACCCCTAAAGCTGTTCCTTCGCAGGACACGGCATCTGATCAGGGCCGACACTATTTGCTAACATAATTTTCCGTCAAAAATGGAATAAAAGTGAAAAAAATAGGCCTGCCACCCCTTATACAACAAATGGGCTTGTCCAACATATAACAATGGAAGAGTGCACTAGTATACAGTGGGTTAACTCTTGTCTTGCTGATCAAGAATATGCACAACAGTTTGCAAACAGTGTTGATACAGATCAGATGTTCTCTATCTACAGATCAGCTGGCCTCTTACAGTCAACCGTCTTTATGCCGGCATTCGATATATTATAACAACATTTTAATGGAGCAAATCCTTAGCTCGAGATAAGACAGATAACTGGAGACATTCAAGAATATTATAATAATATTATTTAATACTCGTAGAAACAAACATTGTGATTATTTGTTAGAATTACCTTGGCAAGGGTATTCTAACAAATGTCCACAATATTTGTTACTTGTAGTTATTAAGGGAAAAGTCCTTTATTACCTATCATACTATAATGTTATTAATCAAGTAATTTCATATTGGCCCAGTTACAGGTTTGAGGTCTGCTGTATTGGCCCGAGGCCAATACAGCAGACCGAGGACCTGTAACTTGGCCAATACAAAATTACTTAATGACAATTTTATTAAATGACACCATTTCAAACACGATTACTGATTTTTGACCTGTGTTAATACGAAACAATACAGGATAGTCAATTTATAACACTCCTTATTGGCATTCTTTGTAGCGGCAAATTCGCTGCAGCGGCAAATTGTTAGGAACGAATACTATTGTTATAAAGACGGTCCTCAGTATTTAATTTTAATTTAGCAGGACAAGCGATTTTTTTTTTTCATTTGCGTAAAAGAACCCACAGTGTATGACTTGGAGCAGAAATAGAAGAAATAATGTATACCCCTGTAGACCCTAGCTCTCTCTATATAAAGTGGGGTTTACAGGGTTATTCATTTCACAAGCATTTTGCATACACCACAAGTCCCTTATAACACGGTTCATTATAACACGGTTTTAGATATAACACAGTTTCAAGATGGATAAAAAAAAATGCATAGATTATATAGAAGAATGACCATAGATGGTAATTTTTCTGTATAATCTATACTTTTTTGAAAATGCATAGATTATATGAAAAAAGACCATAAATGGTCATTTTTCTATATAATCTATACATTTTTGTTTGGATATAACACGGTTGTTTAACTTACACGGTTTCTGCTTTGGACTCCATAAATAGTGTTATAAGGAGGTTGTGGTGCATTTATTACTTTTAATATATCCAGTGAGGAGATAATTATGCTTATGAATGTTTGTAGACTTACGTAGATGCACAAAAACATTAATTATATCCCAGGTATACGAAGTATATTATGAGGGTATATAGTTTTCGTCTTGCCGTTCGTCCGTCCGTCCGTTCTTACAAAATGGGTTTATGTGGCTTCTTTTAGGTACAGAAGGGTTTTGTGTGGCAAAATGGGTTTGTGTGGCTAGCCTCACAAACCCATTTTTCTGTTAGTACAGAGGGGTTCAGGGGGACTAGAAAAATCAAATAAAAAAAAGACACATAAATTTATGTCCATCACCTTGGACATCCTTGGACATGGATGTCCAGGATTATGAGGCTAAACTTTGAGATTATGGGGCTGAGCCACATAAATTTAATTGGCTGTCCTGGGGCTGAATGCTGCAGTAGGAAAAAGTCCCTCTATGTGAGGAGCTAGACCCATAAGATGTATCAGTGCATTATAAAGAAAGTTCTGTTCTACCTTTAGAGGGCTAGATATCACAACCTCTGGTAGCCACATAAGTTTAGACAAAGACGGTTTCGTACAGACAGCCTTTATGTGGCTGATGTCCAAAGTTTGTGTGGCTAGCCACATTAGATGTACAGATTTGTGTGTCTTATAGCCACATAAACCGTTAGCCACATAAAAATTTTAGCCCCATAAAATATGGACAGGTGCAGCCACACAAACCCAAAATGTGGGTCCTTCTGTCCATCCTTCCGTCTGTCCATCCGTCCGTCTGTCTGTCTGCACCAACGAAACGACATTTAGGGGGCAAAAAATTTGGACAGTTTGACACTTAAGTATATATTCGTGACTTTATTCCGTTATTTTGGTACTTAAGTGGCAAAAATTGTCTCTTAGGTGGCTTGCCGCTTAAGAGAATTTGCCGCTTAAGTAGTCAATATGCCGACGCCTAGCCACTTAAGTATCCATTCCAAGAGATGTCCATCCGTCCGTTAACATTTTGGTTAAAGTTTCGCGTCAAAGTTTCTATCTTGTAGATTGTATCTTCTGAACCCTTTGATAGATTTAGTTTATACTTACACTGAAGTTACATACTGGTCTAAAGATTTCATTGATGCATGCCCCCCCCCCCCCCTCCCCCCCACAGTGACCTTGATGTCAAGGTCACAGACTTAGAAATTTTACATTTGGTTAAAGTTTTGTGTCAAAGTTTCTAGGAGATTGTATCTTCTGAACCCTTTGATAGATTTAGTTGATACTTACACTGAAGTTACATACTGGTCTTAAGATTTCATTGATGCATGCCCCCCCTCCCCCCCACAGTGACCTTGATGTCAAGGACACAGACTTTGAAATTTTACATTCGGTTAAAGTTTTATGACAAAGTTTATAGATGCCTATTGTGTTCTAAACTGTAAGACAAATTCAGTTGAGACTTGCATCAATGTACCAGTCACAACATTTTGTGATGTATGTCCCTTCCCCAACCCACGGCGACCTGGACCTCAAGATCATGGACTTAGAAATTTTACATTTGGTTAAAGTTTTATGACAAAGTTTATAGATGCCTGTATGTTCTAAACTCTATCTAAGACAAATTCAATTCATACTTGCATCGATGTTGCATACCAGTCCAAAGATTTCATTCATGCATAACCCACCCTGCTGCTTCAGTAACATTGATACCCCCACTCCTTCAGTAACTTTGATGCCCTCACTCTCTCACTCCCTTGGTCCATTTAGAAATATTATGTTTAGTTTAGCTTTTACAAGCACATTTATAGATTCATATAGATTCTTGACATCTTCATTCATATTACATACAAGCTTGAAAGCTATATCAGAGTATGGCACTGGCCGGGGGTATACGTGACCCACTGGTCGCTTTCTCTAGTTATGCTCATGTTCATAGACTTACGTAGATGCACAAAAACATTTGAAATATATATGCTTCTCTGTGACATTTTTTTTTCATTGGGAAGAAACAAAAGCTTATCAAAGCTTTGTTATGCAACAAACTTTCCAAATTACTGAAACAAATTTGAATCCATGGATAATGACCACTGTCAATGAAAAGTCCATGGAAAGTGTGCACTTTGTCCATGGATGATTGTCCATGAATTTTTAGAAGTCAGTGGAAAGTGTGGACCAAGTCTGGACTTTCTCCAGATACACCTCAACATTATCTAGAGATTCCATGAAATCCATGGAAATCCATGGAAAATAAGTCCAGTGTCCATGGACAACTTACAGACAGGTTCCCTTCAATGTGTGTTTTTGTATTTCAGAAGATGAACCATACTATCCAACCATTCCAGTACAGACTGTATCACAGAATCTTGCTTCACAAATCCTGAAAAATGTATCTGAAACCAGTCTGCCATCATCATGGTTGTCAAGTGTAAAGAAATTTTTGATGAAAATGGAGGACACTGAGCTTAATTCTTCTTGTATGTGTACATTAATACCTTCTCATGCCATGTCAGAAATGCATTTTTGCAAATCTGTCTAATCAAAGTACCATAGTAACCCTAAGTATGTGGACACCTCAACTCCTTACCATACTTGTTCTAAAATTTGAACAAGTACAACTTACTGCCTGATATTGTGTCAAAAATTAGAATGAGTGGCAAACAGTGTAGATCCTGATGAGATGCTGCATTCTGCAGCATCTCATCTTGGTCTACACTGTTTGCTCAGGCCTGTCTGTCCAAATATGTTCAGTAAATACGGTAAAGTAAATACATGCCAGCACATGGCAAAATGGATCTTAGTTTTCTCTGATTTATGTGCACAGCCAAGTACTTAGGCTTGGTGCACGACTTCTTGCAAAAGCTACCAGAAGGTCCCCAGCAACAAATCAAGGCTCTGGTGAAACTGCATTTAATGTGCCTGCTCACCTGAGCCTCGGCTTTGCATGTATATAGAATTTGTTTGTTTGATTTGATGTTTAACGTCCCTGCAACACTGTAAATGTGAAGAACCCTTTGCTGAGGAGCTGCCTCATATGTCTTGCGATATGAAAGAAATTTTATACTAACCCATAAAATGCCAATCACTACAATTGTTGTCTGCTTTGACGTCTGCTGGGTACTTTAAAAGTTGTTTTTTTGCAAACAGTGCGGACCCAGATCAGACTGCTCCTCTAGGAGCAGTCTGATTTCGGTCCACACTGTTTGCCTGTACACAAAAATATTTTTAAATAGTTTGCTAAAAAATTTAGCAGACAACATAAGCAGATGACATTTTCAGATGTAGTTTTTCTCGGCATCTTAAGGGTTAACAATTATTGAGAATGCTTGAGGAAAAGCTGTTACACTACCCTCCAAAGTTGAGTCGGCCTTCTGAATCCACCCATTTGATACCGAAAATCCCAAAACGGGATACTCATATCTGGCAAACAGCGAGGCCAAGATCGTTTTGTCACAGGACATGGCATCTGATCAGGGCCTACACTGTTTGCAAAAGGTTCATCTATTTTCTGAAATAAAATTAAAAGAAAATAAAAACAACCTGTCACCCCTAAATTTTAAAATGAACTCCTGCTACATGTATATATAAGGAGGAAGATTCCATTTGGTACAAAATGGGGTTGAGATAATTTTCCAATCAGATCAGTTTGCAAAAGTACACACAACCTCTGTATAACACTATTCTTTATAACATCCATGATTTTGGATAAAGCATGGTTCAAAGATGCATACCAAAAATATATAGACTATTTAGAAAAAAGACCATAAATGATTATTTTTAGCTCACCTGTCACATAGTGACAAGGGGGTTTTGTGATCACATTTTGTCTGTTGTGCATCCTTCAGTGCATATATAGCTTGTTGGTGTTCATTAGAACTGCCTCTTTAAGTGTTCATTAGAACTGGCTCATTGAGGCAGTTCTACTGCCCCAACACATTCCCATTTAATCCACTTTTTCTCCAAACCGACCTAAATAGTGTTGACAGGGATGTTAATCCTCGAACCAAACAAACAAACATAGAGGTATTTATGATACATCACGAAAACACTCCTTTATAATTCTGATCCCCTTGAACCCCACTTTTATTGTCGCGCTTGCTATTAGCATGGTGCGATATAGGCGCCCGGTTTTCCGTCCTTTCGTTCGTTCGTCCGTCCGTTTGTCAAGGCATCAACATTTGCGACCACCCTAGCTTTCACCCTGAGGTTCAAGTTTATTTCTCAAGAACTATAAGAGCTTCATTAATGATACTTGGTACAAACTTGTATCATGGGATGACACTTTACATGCAAGCATCAATATTTGACCTTGACCTACATTTCATGGTTCACTGACTTTGTAAAATATTGCATCCACCCTATCGTTCACCCTGAGGTTCAAGTTTATTTCTCAAGAACTTTAAGAGCTTCATTAATGATACTTGGTACAAACTTGTATCTTGGGATGACAACTTACATGCAAGCATCCATGTTTGACCTTGACCTACATTTCATGGTTCACTGACTTTGTAAAATATTGCGACCACCCTAGCGTTCACCCTGAGGTTCAAGTTTATTTCTCAAGAACTATAAGAGCTTCATTAATGATACTTGGTACAAACTTGTATCTGGGGATGTCAACTTACATGCAAGCATCCATATTTGACCTTGACCTACATTTCATGGTTCACTGACTTTGTAAAATATTGCGACCACCCTAACGTTCACCCTAATGGTTAAATTTATTTCTCAAGAACTATAAGAGCTTTATTAATGATACTTGGTACAAACTTGTATCTGGGTATGGTAGCTTAAATGCAAGCATCCATATTTGACCTTGACCTATATTTCATGGTTCACTGACTTTGTAAAATATTGTGTTCACCCTAGCGTTCACCCTAATGGTCAAGTTTATTTTTCAAGAACTATAAGAGCTACATTAATGATATTTGTTACAAACTTGTATCTGTGGATGGCAACTTAAATGCAAGTGTCCATATTTGACCTTGACCTACATTTCATGGTTCACCGACAGTGTAAAATATTGGGACCACCCTAGTGTTCACCCTAATGGTTAAGTTCATTTCTCAAGAATTATTAGAGCTTAATGATACTAAGTACAAGCTTGCATTTAAGAAGGAAACTTTTGTGCAAGCATCTATGTTTGACCTTGACCTACATATCATGATTGGGTGACTTTGCGCCCCCACAGGCGCGACATAGCCTTCGGCGGAATTCTTGTTTTATTATAGTAAAACTGGGGTTTATAGGGGTAAACCTTATTTTTTTTATTTCTGCTCTAAAATTTGGGTTGTGGGTACTGGTTAGAACCACCTCAATGAGGCGGTTCTAACCAGTACCCACAATCTATATTTTAGAGCAGAAATAAGAAAATTATCACAAATTTTCCACTCAAAATTTTCATTTTTTTTACCGCTATAAAATTTACAATGTATTTATATAGGCATGTTTTTGTTATGAAGACAGACGCTATTTTGCTGAGCCTGCAAGAGACGAAACAAATTTCATTTTTTCTATTTTCAGCAATAACAAATAGGGAAGTAAGAGTGAGATTGAGTGTGAATTCCATTACCTCCTCAGTTGTTGTCAAAAACATCATTGCTACCATACAGGGTGAAACTGAATCAGGTATATTTTTACATTATTGTAAAAACAAATGTGATGTTGCGCACATGCCCATCGGGGCTTGGAGGAATAGATTGGGCTGCATGGTGCATCACGCAGAGCTGATACTGACCAAACTTTTGAGCACTGATAAACTGCTGAGAAGGTCTAAGCCAGCACAGAAAAAGTGGTGCATGTTGGAATGTCCCTTAAACCCAGGTGGTTTCTTTGGGCTTGAGCTGTCATTTCATCCCAATGTGGGATAAAAGTTCCACAAAATCAGCAGCAATGTCTATTATAAAAATGACATAAATAATGTTGACAGGGATATAAAACCTCAAAATAAACTGAAAAATATGATGCTAAAATTACTGAGGACTATGATTTCATTACATAATATTGTGTAGTGCTGACTGGCTCTTCAGCAGGTAAGGAATGCAATATTTTACCAACTCTTGACTTAAGGAACATATAAAATGGGTATTTAGTGATAACTGAGGAACAGCTGTAATTTTCTCAGGGCCCTTACATATCGACATAGTGTATTGTGAGGACTTGGATCAGATGGTACCAGCTGATGTTAGTTAGTCCTCACTGGGCATATAAGTAAACTGAATTAGATATAAAATGCACAGTCTTTAGACAACCGAGCAACAGTTTAGCTGTGACTGATCTACTGAAAGTGAGGTATTTCTTAAATGTTGGGTAAAAGTCCCACAAAATTGGAAGCAGTGTCTCCAAAATGACTTAAATAGTGTTGATGGGGACATAAAACCTCAATTCAAACAAACAAACAGATAAGGTTGGTATTTGGTTATAACTGAAGGATAAGTTTTCCATAAGAACCTATGTATAGGAATCAACATAATGTTTATACAGTTGAACTTCAATGGCGCGAATGCCTTTGGTACCACGAAAATTGGCTTGAGACAGGAGTAGTTCGAGCCACTGCGGGCTACTTCCAGGAGGCATAACAAAGTTAGTTTTGCGACATTTTTTTATGTTTGCTCTATAATAAAAATGCATGCTGTGTGTACTCATAAGAATCGCCTCATCGAGGCGATTCTAATGAGTACCAATAGCATACATTGGCAAGATAAAAGTCGAAAATCTCCTTAATTATCCTGCACTGTTTCTTATGAAGAGGAATTCCCCAGGGACTCAAGAAAGGGTTCGACTCAGCCATGGTCTATGAGCCATCGGTGTTCGAGCCATCAAAGTTCTACAATATAGTAAAATAAGGAAAATTGTTGAATACCCACATTTGCTATGTATCAATGAAGCAAGTAGGAAAGTTCCCAAAATAAATTACTCTGTCAATTGAGAGGTCTTTTATTCACAATCTATACAATGTTTCTTTCTTGGAACTCATGAAGATATATGATAAGGCTGTATATAGGAAATGTAAACTAATACATATATTTCAGATCGACATGTCTTGGTTGGTGCTTCAAGAATCTCAGAACTCGCCAACAAAACAAAAGTGTCTACCAATACTGCAGTATTACTTGAGCTTGCTCGAAGTCTTGCCTACATCAGAAGGACAGAGGGTTGGATTCCGAGAAGAGGCATCAAGTTCTGCTCCTGGGGAGGAGGGGCATTGTCTAATCTTGGGGTTAATAGTTATATTTCGGTGAGTCTTAGTTGTTAGAATATTGTTTAATCTGTAAAACTGTCAAGTTTGTTTGTTTGTTTGATTTGATGTTTAACGTCCCCGTCAACACTTTAAAGGTCATTTTGGAGACATTGCTTCCAATTTTGTGGGACTTTTACCCGACACTGAGATGAAATGACATCTCAAGCCCTGTCGCCCAATGAAACCATTAGGGTTTATTAGCATGGACTGTCCGCCTCGCACCGCAGCTCCTGAACAGGCGTAGATCCTCTAAGCGGTTTACCAGTACTAGTGTGCGGGTCGGATTCAGCTCTGCGTGGAAGCATCATGCAGCCCATATATTTCTTCAAGCCCCTATAGGCGAGGGCTGTCTGTCAAGTTTGTTTCTAATAACTGTGTAAGAAGAATATTTGTAACTTCTGCCCTAAGTATTTGACCTCTCAGCTCCTAATATTCTAATAACTGTGTAAGAAGAATATTTGTAACTTCTGCCCTAAGTATTTGGACCTCTCAGCTCCTAATATACTTGTTCTAAAATTTGAACGTACTATAAGGTTCCGATGTTTTGTCTCGAAATAGCTGGATGAGTGGCAAATAGTGAGGACATATGATCAGGATCTACACTGTTTATTATACATTTTGTGAATTGAATATATACAGTATATCAAGTAGTTTGATTCGTTGATAGTTAGCAATGGGCATGGCTAAATTAATTTATTTAACAGGATTAGTGTTAATCAAGGAAATTCTTCCATTAACCCATTCAGTACCAGAAACCCCTAAAGGGTACCTTGGCAAACAGTGCAGGCCCAGATCAGACGCCGCAGAATGCGGCGTCTGATCAGGGCTTTCACTGTTTGCAAAAAGTTCAGCCATTTTCCAAATAAATTTTGAAGAAAACACAACCTGACACCCCTAAATTTTGAAATAGACTCCTGCCATACATAAGGAGGAAGATTCCATTTGGTACAAAAAGGGTTAAGTATATAGTCAGGTGTAACTGTGCGCTCCTTTTGCCAACTTTGGGGAGGTGTTAGATTGAACCAATCATGTCCAAAGTTGGCATAAGGAGCATATATAGTAAAACACAGTAAGTTTCTTAATAAACAAGTCATTTGAGCAAAACTGTAATAATTGCTGTGTTAGTAGGATGTTTAAGCACTTTTTCAATTTTAGTAGTGGTATCAAGTATACTCCTCGGTGAGGTGATTCTAGCAGATATCCACAATATTTAGTTTATACTAATTTATTTTAGTTTGATTGCGATGAAAGCTTGAAGCTTATTGAATCGCTCTCGAACACTCATTCCGGTGTTTTCATGCGTGCACGAGAGAGAGCCAGTGGCTTTTACACCACTGCTACCCCATTTACACCTGGATGGAGTGGGGCAGTATCATTACCTGTCTTGCCCAAGGACACACCTGGACACCTGTGGCCGTATTCGAACGCACAACCTCTCAATCATATGTTGAACACATTAAGCACTGCGCTATCGAGGCTGACAATATTGTTTCTCATAGGAGTAATTAAGGGTTAGTTAAAGGCCCTGCACTCCAACTTCAATGGCTCGAACAGGTTTGGGACCATGAAACTCTCTTAGAGACGGGTAGTTTGAGCAACTGGGGGTTACTGCCAGTAATTTTAATTTTGGTTAATTTTGGGACATCTTTTCGGTGTTCTGTAATAAAAATGTATGCTGTGTGTACTTATTAGAATCACCTCATCGAGGCGATTCTAATGAGTACACATAGCATATATTTGCAAGATAAAAGTTGAAAAATTCTCCTTAATTATCCCGCACTACTCTTATGTAGAGGCATTCCGTAGGGACTCAAACACGGGTTCGACTCAGCCCTGGCAACCAGCCATCAGGGTTTGAGCCATCAAAGTTCTGCTGTATATATAAAATTATACAAAATTTATATTTTCCAGAATAACAAAGAAATTATCCAAGGCAGCACAGTAGCAAGTATTAATCTTGACCTTGCTTCCTATACAAGAGAGGTGAAGGTCACAGCTAGTCCAGGATTCACAAATCTAGTCAAAAATGTGGCAAAAATGGTATGATTATAAACATTATTGTTGTTCTGATATGATTATATTAATTTATAAGAGATTGATTATGAAATCTTTTCTACGGTCATTCTCTCCCTTTAGTTGATTCAAGTAGGGCAGTTGTCAGTTTCTGGCGAAAGAATGTGCACTGTACTGGTTAACAGCTTGCGTATAAGCCTGTCCAGGAAAAGTGTGGATAGGTAAGGTGACCGGCTCAAAAATGATCTAAAATAGTATTGACTGGGCCGTTAAACTCCAAAACAAACCAACAAATCAATTTATAAGAGGAGAGAAATGTTTTGACAGACTGCTTTGTAATTGCTCTATAAATACAGTAGCGAATCTCAGAGGCCGGCGTAGGTAGATTTAAAAACATTTTTCTCGTGCCAAAATTCGATGGGACTATAATTCAAAGATGAAACTGCCTGTCGAGTCTAAATTTCATGCTTTTGACACAGCCTGTTAGATAAAATTCACCTTTGAAAAATAGACAGATATGAAACTTTGTGCGCATTTCTTTCAGATGTAATACAAAACAAACACGATTCTTAGCAAAAAGTGTGTATAAAAATGCGGTAAACTTGAGAAAATCTGGGTCGTTTCAGTGGGTTCAGAAAAGACAAAAATTAATATATTTAGCGATAAACTGGAAATTTTTCACCGTAATCATTAAATCGGAAATTGAATAATCTGCAACTGAGTTAAATTTCAGGAAAATCTATGTCTGACCATTTTTTTATTCCAAAAAAAACTGAACTATTTCCGGTCGTTGAACAGGAACAAAAGCCATCCAACATGGCTGTAGACACAGGAAAATAATGAGACGATAGGACTAACCCTGAAGTATTTCCCCAGCTACTGATTTGTTTACCCCGTCTGCAGTTCATCAGGTTTCAACGGCAAATCTGAACTCCCATACACACACGATGTTTAATTTATTTTTCCATTTGTGTCAAAAATAGCCTCGAAGAGCCTGCTAATATTCGCATCTTCCATGCCATAATAGGTAGATATAATTCCAACAACAACAACAAAAACATGTGACGTATACATTTGTACTGACGTCATATACGAAAAACCAATACTACCTTATAAAACCCATCTAATAATCAAGGTCAACTAACAATGTAGACTAACAATGTAGACAGAATGAGCACCTTACTTACTCTGTTAATTGCCATTTCACGCGCAGCCTCAGTTTAAACTAGTCCCATCCACCTCGAAACATTTCCATCACGTTTGCTCAACGATGCTTTATTTTAGTTGTCACTACTGTTCAATCATGAGAGAGAGAAAGAGAGAGAGAGTGAGAGAGAGAACCAATAAATCATGCAGCATAGCATTTCGGGACATCATTGTCGGCACGACGTCGGCCCGATGTTGTGTGTGTGTGTGTGTGTGTGTGTGTGTGTGTGTGTGTGTGTGTGTGTGTGTGTGTGTGTGTGTGTGTGTGTGTGAGAGAGAGAGAGAGAGAGAGAGAGAGAGAGAGAGAGAGAGAGAGAGAGAGAGAGTCATTTGAATGCACTCTGACGTAAATAAAGTGCAATAAAAAGATAAAAATCCAAGCGATCGGTTTTGCACCATCCGCTCAACCGGGCCAACGTCGGGCCGACAGCGATACGACGTCTTAACGCTGGGCTAACTTTAATACGTCGTATCGCTGTCAGGCCGACGTTGGTCCGCTGTTTTGTGCTAGCCGGGCACTCTCCGCAAGAAAGAGATACCTGGGTCTAAAATAGAAGTAAAACAGATCAGGAATCGATACAATTAACTTACTCCACCCATCAAAGACACCAAAGGGAAAGAAACACAAACATTAAGCGACCAGACCATAATGGAAAGCTAAACAAAGGAAGGCCATAAGGACAGTTACTTTCCCACAAAATGGCCATATGGCCATCCAAAATAAAAAGACACAAGTGATACACACAGTAAGTAACAAACAACACCATAAATAAATCGCCACAGAAGAACCGCCTTGGAACGGTCAGTGGAATGATTTCCACTGGGGGGGCTTAAATCGATTTTACGTGGCCACAATCCTCCTCAATTGGAACCACAAAAGTCGCGCGGTGGAGGATGCTCCTAGAAACCGACCGAGAGTGGATAATTTATTTTCATTCGCAGCAAAGATTTTTTTTGTATGTTTTTTTTGTTTTTTTTTTTTTTTTCATCCCTTTTAGTTTTTTTTTTTTTTTTTTTTTTTCGTGATGGAGTAATTTATCAGTTTTTGTCACAAAGTGCGATACAGCTTGTTTGTAGAAATTATATCTACAAACCAACTGTAGCGCAATGGCGCACCCAACCCCCATCCCACCCCCATTCTCCTTTTCGGGCAGGTAATCTTTGGAAGACGGCAGCCGCCTCACCTTGAAATTCACATTTAGTGGATAATGAATGTCATGTCATAATAAAACCCCCGTCTGAGTTTGATTTGAGGTTTAACGTCCCTGTCAACACTGTAAAGGTCATTTTGGAATCTTTAACCCGACATTGTGATGAAATGACATCTCAAGCCCTGTCGCCCGTTAAAACCAATAGGGTTTATTAGCATGGACGGTCCACCTCGCACCGCGGTTCCTGGACAGGCTTAGATCCTCTATGCGGTTTACCAGTACTAGTGTGCGGACCGGATTCAGCCCTGCGTGGAAGCATCATGCAGCCCATATATTTCTTCAAGTTCCTATGGGCGGGGGCCATCCCCGTCTGAGTATATGCTGACAAAAAAAGGCCGTATTTGTTTACCGTCCCCGCCAACACTGCATGTATATATATAGGTCATTTTAGAGACGTTGCTTCCAATTTTATGGGACTTTTACCCGACATTAAGATGAAATGGGCAAGCTTAGATCCTACCAGCGGTTTACCAGTACTCCTGTGCAGTCTGTTTCAGCTCTGCGTGGAAGCATCATGCAGCCCATCTATTTCTTCTAGCCCCAATGGGCGGGGTCGGGCTTTTACTCAGCTGTTAAAAATCTAAGGTTTCTACAGAGTATACTGTTCACACATACGAATGCAAACAGTGTAGATCCAGATAAGATGCCGCAAAATAAGTCAGTTCAACCATAATGATTGCCTTTCTGTTACTGATTTACATTGACCAAAAACCCGATGGGTGAGTACCATCACAAAAACAGACCCATATAATTTTGACACCCTTTAAACGCCACTTTTAAGTGCAGTAAAACTGGGGTTTACAGGGGTATATTTTGCCACCGCACACCGGCGCTTTCAAAAATAGAGTGGGCTGCACAATGCTTCCACGCAGAGCTGAAACCGACCGCACACGAGTACTGTTAAACTGCTAAGAAGGTCTCAACCTGCCCAGGCAAAGTGGTGCGAGTCGGCCCGTCCAAGCATATAAACACGCAACGTCGATGCAACAGCATGATGTTGCATCGACGTTTAAAAGTCATTTCCCCGGGGAGGGGAGGGGGGATCAGAAGTGGTCCTGCAGGCTTTGACCGAAGCGCAGCACACTAATCCAATTTTTCTCCAAGTCGGTGTCATTTTTTGAAGGCTCGAACATATAGCAGTCACCACTCACAGGCTGCAGTAATGGAATACCGACAGATACAATGCCGTCAGATAGACTTAGAGAGAGAGAGAGAGAGAAAGAGAGTGAGTGAGAGAGAGATCGTACTGGTGATGCATTTTCCATAGGATTAGCATGTATCTGGTGAAGGATTGTCCAAGGATGTGACACCAATAAAAAATCTGATTCTGATCTACGTGTTCACAAACGGCTTCTGTCTATCTATCTATCTCCTTACAATACTGAGTCGGTCATACCTCAGTTGCCGTATCAAAGTGTGAAACTGCTTAACTTACCGACAAAAATAAAGAATTCCAGTGACTGTTAGTTTAGTTGTGGTCTAACAACCAAGGTTCATAACGTACTTAAACGCAATACGCCTTCTTTAAGCGTTTAAATTTTAATATACTTTTCTTCGCAGCCATGTATTTTAAAAATTTGTGTGTGCAAGCGTTGCGACTAGGTCAAATATTGACCCAACTTCTGACGTCAACATTTCCAATACTGTGTTTACTTTAGTGTAGATACTCAGCTGAAAGATAGAATAATGTATAACAAACATTTTAGGAAAATTTGAACGAAAATTTTTTCTGACCATTTTTTTATTCCAAAATAACTGACCGGTACTGTTTGACCAGAAGTTTGTTTAAAAATATGGGTTACCTAATAAACGAAGCTTCGAAAACGTTCCATTTCAGTGACAACCATAACTGAAGTAATGAAACGTTTTAGGAAGTGTTGATGTTTTCATTTGTGCTTTTGAATGCAAATTTTATCATTTCTGACGACTGTATGCTTATGTTAAAATGACCGGAAGTAGCTTCCGATTTCACAATTATTTTTTGCTAGAAAAAATAATCCCTTTCGCGGAAGCTTACAAAAAACAAAATCTTGACGACGGCCCTAGCAACTCTCCTACTGATATTATCTCAAGATTTCAACTGCCATAGCCCCAGAAAAGAGGGGATATCCACATACTATTTTTCTTATTTCCGCACAAAAACATACGTTGTGGGTACTCATTAGAAGTGCGTCGCAGAGGCACTTCTAATGAATACCCACACCATATGTTTTCACAAAGAAATAAGCAAAATATGAGTATTTTTTGGATTGAAAAAAGTGCCTTACCGGGAGCTATGATAATAGTTTGGAATACCTTTCGGTACCAGAGTATGACAAGCATTTTCGACATTGTCAAATTGTTTCTTGGCTTGTCAGAATTAACCCATTGCATGTGAGATACTCCTAAACGGGTACCTTGGCAAACAGTGCATGCCAAGATCAGACACCACAGAATGCAGCATCTGATCAGGGCCTGCACTATTTGCTAACAGAATTTTCTGTCAAAATAGAATAAAAACAAACTAGAGCTGCCGCCTAACGGGCGCCAATTATACCCCCGCATGCTTTGTCAGACAAATTTTTACAAGTATTTGACCTTGAGGAAGGTCAACGTAAAGGTCAAGGTCAGGTTTGCGTATATCAATCTTAAGTACTAGTGGCAAGGTGTGTGGTGTGTGAATATTAAAGAAATCGGTCAAAGAATAAGGAAGTTATGAGCAATGTTAAAGTTTTTTGTAATGGACCGACGACGACAGACGACGACAAGCTGACTCCTATATACCCCCTTCAAACTTCGTTTGCGGGGGTATAAAAAATAGTCCTACCACTCCTTATATGACTAATGGACGTGTCCAACATATAGCAATGGAAGAGTCCACTAGTATACAATGGATTAACCCTTGTCCTGCTGAATATTCATATATGCCACACCCACTACCGATTATCAACCAATCAGATTGCTTGATGCAAATTATTACAACAAATTCACAACCTGAATGACAAACAATGTAGATCCTGATCAGATGACTTCTTCAGAAGCCATCTGATCTGGATCTACATTGTTTCAAAGAAAAGGCATATCCAGGTTCAGCAGGACAAGGGTTAACAGTGAGTTAGGGGATAGTTGTCTTGCACATGTAAAAATACCTTTATAGTAGGAAGTTATTTTTTAAAAGTATAAATGCCTTTGTTCTATTCTGAAAGTGTCAAACTGTTGACTTGGAATAATTTCATAGTGTGTTCATCAATGCATCCTTTCTCCTTAGGTACCTGATCCAAGAAATGGAGGATATTCAATAGGCGACAGCTGGCCTGAACTGGGAGTGGAGGATCTTTTGCGAGAAAATTCCTCCATGACAGCTTACAGTGATTCCACAGTTGAAAGTTTTCCATTCTTGACTTTATTAGGAGTTCCCTCAATAAAAATAGTAAGTTCTGTTCAAGAAACATATAACATGAACCCCATGTGGAGAACTGTTTTAGGGGCTTGCTAAGATAGTCTACTCACAGCCCAGTCAACAGTATTTAGGTCATTTTTGAGCTGGTCAGTGTACCTATCCGTTCTTTTCCTGGGCAGGTTGGTATGTAAGCGGTTAATCAGTACAGTGCACATTCTTTCGCCAGAAACTGACAACTACCCTTCTTGAATCAGCGAAAGGGAGAGAATGACCGTAGAAAAGATTTTTTTATCAATCTCCATGAAAGAATGTTTCCCACCCCAGCAGGTAACAAACCGCGTCCTCCTGATCACCAGTCAGACGCGCATCTGACTGAGCTACCGAGACTGGCTACTCACTATACAGACTGGCAAAAGTCTTGAAATTGTAGATATAGAAACTGGTAGACCTGCACTTTCTTGCGCACCAGATAAGGAAATCCATATTTTAGCTTGGGATAGAAATTCTGTTCTAACCCTGGTGTTCTTACCCAAAATTGAATATTCTTGCAGGTTTGATAAATGCACTGGTTGAATACGACCTAGTATGCTCCGTCGTTAAGGTTGACGTCACAGCACATTACGTGACGTCTCTAAATATTCCTGTAGTGTCCTCACAATATGGCGGAAGCCGGTAACCGAAGGGACTGTGGTAATAAAAATCCACGCTAAAAATGGAAGGTATGCAAGAAAAAGAATCCTATATGGGTCTGAGGGGTGGATAGAAAAGTCTGTCCCGTTTGAGGGGTGGATAGAAAAATCTGTCCCGAGGGATAGATTTTTCCATCCTTCCCTCACACCCATATAAGATTCTTATTGTCCAAACAGTGAACTCAAAGATGCTGATCAGACTGGGCCAGTGTGCATGTTGGTCATATAAGAATCTTATATGTGTGTGAGGGGTGGATGGAAAAATCCGTCCCGAGGGACACTGTCCGGCATCACGAGGCTTGCCGAGTGATGCCGGACAGTGATCCCGAGGGACGAATTTTTATATCCGCCCCTCACACCCATATAGGATTCTTTTTCTTGCATACCTTCCATTTCTATTGCGAAATTTTAATGCTGCTGTTACATGGGTTACCGAGGTCTGCCATTTTGTGATGACACAACAGGAATGTTTAGTGACGTCACGCATGAGGTGCCGCGCATGAGGTTGTAATCAACCAGTGCATTTATCAAACACGAGATTATATTCGATTTGGGGTCGGAACACTAGGATCAGAACATAAATTTCTATCCCAGGGTAAAATCACAGATTTCCTTGTCTGGTGTGCAAGAAAAAGGTTTCTCATGATGTGGCTTGTATAACAAAATTTTGACAGTATGTCAAGAAAAACATTATTTTCCTGGCGCAATTTCATTCATCATGAACAGAGTGTTGCTTTTAAAGGTGCATTATTGAGCTATCCGGAAAAAAATGCTTCCAAAAATAAAATACATAAAGCCGGTATTTTTCTTTAAAACAATACAAATGAATGTATTTTATGCAAAAATACAAACAATTATGATGACAGGTAAACGGATTTGAGAGGGATTCCCTAACTAGGTTTAGAACACTAGTTAGATCTATTTTTAGTTCGTGACAAAAATAGAATCCCCATATATGACGTTATGCGACGTTCATTTTTGGCCTTGTTTGCTTAGGCCATGCCTGAATAGAAAAAAAAATATGACGCTGAATACCATGCCATAAGTATTGACACTCAGAGACGATACTGTCGCCATGTATGTGTAAAGTGACAGATTTATTTTTAGAACAGAAATTCCGAACACATGTTCAGAGCGAAGGGTAAACACGAATGAAAACGACCATTTTCACAAAGTTCGGAAGCTGTATTTGGCTACAAAAGTGTACACATGATAACGGAGTATGCATTGAAGATAAAAACCAGAAAAAAAATTTTGAGACCTGGTAGCTCAATAATGCACCTTTAAATTAGTAAGCATATACTTTTTAACATACACTGTTACCTCTTTATAAACACTACTGATCCGGCCTCGGTAGCTCAGATGCGCGTCTGACTGGTGACCAGGAGGACCGGAATTCGATGCCTGCCGGTGTTGGTAACATCCCTTCGTGGAGATTTATCATAAAATTTTATATGGCCATTCTCACCCATCGGCTGATTCAAGAAGTGCAGTTTTCAGTATCTGGGGAAAGAATGTGCACTGTACTGGTATAAGCCTGACTAGAAAAAGTGTGGATAGGTAAATTGACTGGCTCAAAAATGACCTAAATAGTGTTGACTGGGCCGTTAAACTCGAAAACAAACAAACAAACAAACAAACACTAGTGAACAGTCCAGAGCAGAAACTGTGTTTTATCCAAACAAATAGATAGTGTAGAACTTCGATGGCTTGAACACCGATGGCTCGTTTACCATGGATGAGTCGAACCCATTCTTGAGCCCCTAGCGAAATCCTCTACATAAGAAATAGTGGGGGATAATCAAGGAGATTTTAGTCTTTTATCGTGCAAATGCATGCTGTGATGCTGTGTGTACTCATTAGAATCGCCTCGATGAGGCGATTCTAATAAGTACCCACAGCATACATTTTCATTATAGAACACCGAAAAGATGTCTAAAAGTATCTCGTTATGCCTCCTGACAGTAGCCTCAGTGGCTCGAACTACCCCTGTCCCAAACAGATTTTCGTGGTCCCAAAGGTGTTCGAGCCATTGAAGTTCGACTGTATATAGATCATATAGAAACATAACAATTTATGGTCATTAAATGGACACTTTTCTGTATAATCTATATTTTTCGGAGCCATCGTCAAACAGGGTTTTATGCAAAACCGTGTTATATTGAACAGTATTATGAAGAGGTTTGTAAGTAAAATGAAATGAAGATGACAGACTAGTTTCAGGCCTAAAAATAAAATTCTTTTCTGTTCATAATTGTGGGTACTTGGCTGTTTCATTTTTGGTAGACCCCTTTTCTTGAGGGGCTCAGTGTGCAGAATGCAAACTATAATTCATGGAATTATCAACTTCATGAAATTCACAGGAAGTTTGTCAGAATATTAGTGATTTGCAAGCTGTCTGGTATGTTGGCAAGTATTATGTCTAGCACTGGTATTTTTCTGAAAAAAATGTGTGTAAAAGCGACTCAAATTTTTTTTCAAACTTATAAACAAGTATACAGTGGATCTTCGATGGCTCGAACACCGATGGCTCGTTTACCTAGGCTGACTCGAACACGTTCCCAAGCCCCTAGGGAAATCCTCTATATACGAAATAGGCAGGGTAATTTAGGAGATTTTTGTCTTTTATATTTCAAATGTAAACTGTGTGTACTCATTAGATTCGCCTCATTTAAATGTATACTGTGTGTACTCATTAGAATCGCCTCAATGAGGTGATTCTAATGAGTATACACAGCATACATTTTCATTATAGAATACCGAACAAAGTGGTACAAAAGTATCTCGTCATGCATCCTGGCAGTCACCCTCAGAGGCTCCAACTACCCCTGTCTCGAACAGATTTGCCAGGTCCCTGAGGTGTTCGAGCCATTGAAGTTTGACTGTATTTACCATATCAAGTGTTCAAAGATTTAAAGAATATGCTAACTTACAACATCATTAACTTTGTAAAAGTTGACCCAGATGTATGCTCAATAATGAATAAAACCCTTGATTATTTTCCATAATTTGAACAGTTTAACCCTTGTCCTGCTGAATATATATATATGCCACACCCACTACTGATTATCGGCCAATCAGATTACTTGATGCAAATTATTGCAACAAATTCACAATCTGAATGGCAAACAATGTAGATCCTGATCAGATGGCTTCGTCAGAAGCCGTCTGATCTAGATCTTCATTGCTTGGCAAATAAGGCATATCGGGGATCAGAAGGACAAGGGTAAAAACAAAACCAACACATTGGCACACATGGGATGGAAAGTTCTGCAAAGGAAAGTCAGCTGTTTTTCTTTTTCTACAGCTAATCTGGTCTTCGGCCACTTTCAATTGAAAACTGATTGGCTTCATATAAGTGAAATAATTTTGAAAGGGCAGTAGAAAGGAAATTTGATTTATCAGTTACCCCCAATATAGATTGCATCATAACACATTGACCTGATAAAGATATGCTATCTCAGGACAAGTGAGCTTTATCACCGCAACATGACATTGCTCTTTTATGAATGAAGCGGACTTACGGCAAAAAAAAGGCTAAAATATTATTATTTTAGGACGCTAACAACAACATAAGAATTTTATAGATTTAATCTTTCAGGTCGAATGGTAAACAAGTACCAGGTATGCAGCATAATACTATTGTGTATAGACAGAATGGATGATTATTGTCGCTGGGAAGTGGCAGGCATCCCGGACGCCATGAGGTTCAACTGTTAACAGAGTCAAGCTACAATGATTGTCTCCAATTAGATAGATTATAATATTTGAGCTGTGCACTCAATTGTTCCTTTACTATCCATATTAGATTAATATTTCCATATAAAATTATATTAAGCAATGCGATTCCCAATTCAAATTTACTTTCTGTTTTCCTATAAAATTTCCATTCCGATTTATTCCATCCTAATATTGAAAAATCCTGCCAATAATAAGTATGAGGAACGACGACTGGAAACTCCGTGGAAGCCCATGCTCCAGCTTAGTGCCGGACCTCTAAAATTCCAATTCCGGACAATTTTCGAACTTAAGATTGAGTTAAAAACATGAAACTTGTAGCTTATATTGAAAATAACTTTTAGTGACCTAAGACCGGCTTGATTGTCTGGTTGTGCCGTCGGCTAGGTTCCCAACAAACAAGACGGCCGTAGGCCTGTTTACTAAATGGTTTGATGATCAATACAAACTAGTCTTTAAGATTTAGATTGAATGGAATATGCTGAACCTACATGGCGCCCAAAATGGCCGCTGAATTCCGCCACAACCATATAAGCGACGTCTTGACCCTCATCAAGCGAAGAGTTCACCAGAGACATCCACCCGAGGAGGAAGTCCAGAGTTCCACCAGCCTTGTTGGCTACCAAAAATGTTTCCTTAGACACAACATTCCTTGATCTCCAGCAATTGTTAAGCAATTCTATAAAAATTCCTGAATCCTACATCGTGAATGTATGTTCTTTGTTAGAGATAATAAATTTAATTAAAGCTCAGTTGTTCCTTAAATCCCGAGTCCATTACTGCTTCTTGTCCCTGAGAGTCCATTGCCCTTTCATAGATTTCTGCCTTAAACCTGGTCATAGATTATCTGTGAAGGGGGATACATCAATCTCAGCCCATCCTGTGCTGCCTTAGCCCCTGACACAGCGCCTGAAATGGCATGAAACTAACAGCAGCAAAAGTGTTATGTACTAACAAATCAGGATTGCTTTACCATGAAACTTGGGTGGAGAGGGTGGGATTTAATGCCTTTGAAATTCCCTCGCCTGTTACTTTTGCTGCGAAACGGAAAAGGAAGCAATCGGCGAGCATGCGCCGAAAGCTGAAAGCGCTCATTGAATTTGATTTTCCAAACGCCTAGACGATACAGAACAAATATGGCCGCCACTGATGCGGAAGTAATGTTTATTTCAACATTAATGGATTATATACGCCCCAAAATTGTGATTCGAATTAGTTGATTCAGCGGTGAGGTAGGCAAAGCAATCCTGAATCCATGCTAGCGCCAAAATAAACGTGACTATCGCCTAGACGATAGTCAGGATTATTTTAGGACGCTAACAACAACATAAGAATTTTATAGATTTAATCTTTCAGGTCGAATGGTAAACAAGTACCAGGTATGCAGCATAATACTATTGTGTATAGACAGAATGGATGATTATTGTCGCTGGGAAGTGGCAGGCATCCCGGACGCCATGAGGTTCAACTGTTAACAGAGTCAAGCTACAATGATTGTCTCCAATTAGATAGATTATAATATTTGAGCTGTGCACTCAATTGTTCCTTTACTATCCATATTAGATTAATATTTCCATATAAAATTATATTAAGCAATGCGATTCCCAATTCAAATTTACTTTCTGTTTTCCTATAAAATTTCCATTCCGATTTATTCCATCCTAATATTGAAAAATCCTGCCAATAATAAGTATGAGGAACGACGACTGGAAACTCCGTGGAAGCCCATGCTCCAGCTTAGTGCCGGACCTCTAAAATTCCAATTCCGGACAATTTTCGAACTTAAGATTGAGTTAAAAACATGAAACTTGTAGCTTATATTGAAAATAACTTTTAGTGACCTAAGACCGGCTTGATTGTCTGGTTGTGCCGTCGGCTAGGTTCCCAACAAACAAGACGGCCGTAGGCCTGTTTACTAAATGGTTTGATGATCAATACAAACTAGTCTTTAAGATTTAGATTGAATGGAATATGCTGAACCTACATGGCGCCCAAAATGGCCGCTGAATTCCGCCACAGCAACTTCGAGCTGTGCAGCAGCGAGAATTTGCCCCCCAATTCAGCGGGATAAATAAGACGAGAACGATATTTATACAAATGATTTAGTGATCAAGAAGTTATGACAGAACAACTATTTTTGAAACACGACTTAAACATTGGGGTCATAAACAGTTAAAGCTTGGTCTGCCAAGAACCTACAGATAGCCTCCTGGAATGTATCTAAGAATATGGCATTGCCAATTAATGACAAATGGGTGCCATCAGCTTTTAATAGGCCTGGAGTGCTGTCAATTGAATGTTTAATGGAACGACCATTGGGTAGCTCCCTGCAAGCCTGCCGCCCCGCTCTGTTCACACGCTTCCGCTTGTTGTCCAATTTCTTTAAATTCCCAGGGGTGTTTGTGATACCCCTCCAGTGGGTCCTGATGAGGATGTCGGACCATACAATGATGGCCTCTGGGAACACCGATGATATATATGACAGGTGCTTGTTGAGATCTTTTATTATTCTAGCCACTTTTGTAGAAACAATGTCATTCCCCCCAACATGAATGATGACCATTTTAGGGGTGCCATCGAAGAGCAGGGCGCGCTGAAAACGAGGTAGTAGGCCATCCAGCCGCATGCCACTAACACCCATCCACTTGATGGTTAACCCCGTACCCAGATTAGGCGAACCCCTAAGGGCCTGAAGATCTTCTTCCAGGTGGTTAATAAGACTGTCCCCGATTAACCAAATTTCTGAAATAATAATTTATAATGCAGTGAACTTTGAAGTATGGACCCTTTCCCAGGGTCAAAAAGTTTATTATTTCCTTGGGATTTACCCAATTGATGAGCGAAAAACCCCAAATTGCAATTGTGCGGGAAAGAAACATTAAAATCTGACAATTTTATATGCCATGTAGGTGGGACAAACACCAGACTATCATTTTAAAACAAAGGAATGATCCAGATTGGATCACTGAGTATGTTTTGATATTTAAACTTCTCCCAATGACTGCAATTCTCGTGCTATTTTCCCAATGCCCAGGACCCAATTCCCAAAATACTGAAAATGAACACCGAAATTGTTAAATGGTAGGGGATTTCTTAAGGTGCTGAGAAAAGAGACCATTATGGTCAGGTTCTGTTAGCTTAAGGAAAAAACATGGTTCGCATTAATTTCTAATATATCGTTCTACTGTTGAGGACCGCCACCTCCCAAGCCTTTTGATAGTTTCATGATCGAAGCCCAAAGAGGCCAGGTCTGAGGCACGGCCAATCCTGAATGAATGAGAGGTGTATAGATGTGATGGAAGGCCCAGTGCTTGGATTGCCTTCTTCAGGACCCCACCAAACTGGCTACGATTTACGGGAGACCCATTTGCGTGAATGAATAGGTACCCATCTGTGGCTGGGCGAACTTGTAGAAATTGAGCTGCTGCTGTAACACAACAGAATGTTCTGTCAGTAGATACAGGGATGCTGATTACTGTTGGTGGGCCAGATTGGTTAGTTTTGGAAATACGAATAGAGACCAATAGTGCTGCCCGGTTTACTGCTAATTTCAAATCGGAAGCTAGCAAAGGCCTATTCGCATGGGCGATACCAGTGAAAACCACCTCGCTAACTCGAAGCAAGCCAAAGTAGGCCAGCAAATAAGCTGACCTGAAAAGTAAGGTTTCATAACTTGATGTGCATATCTCGGGTAGCGCTGCACAAATTCTCACCAATAGAGCTTTAGTAATAGGGGCACGAATGTCACGTCTTTTCCTCAGCCGTTTACATCCCTCTAAAAGTTTTTTCGCCACAAAAGACTCCAGGGGGTCAGCCAGATTGTGTAGCTTATGAAAATAGCTTAGTCCAGCCGCATAGGTGCTTATTGTGGCAGGAGCATAGCCAATGGTAAAGCAATAAGATAAAAATAGAGTAAGTTGACTTGATGGTATCGGCCATAAATCTGGCAAACTGTAACGAACTCGAAATTGTTGGAAGGCTGACCATGCATTCTTGTAAACTGCATGGGAGTTGTCAGATAAGCTCGCTGCTAAGAGGTTTTTAGCGTTCAGGAGAAGATGTTCCATAGATGGTCGGGCACCGGAGTCTGGGTCTGGTCGGCATCTGGTACGAGCTGACGGAACCTCTGAAATTGAAACCTGCTTAAAGCATCAGCTATGCCATTTGCAGCCGAACTGATGTGTTGGGCTTTTACGGCAACATTTAGGCGCAAACACTGTAGTGTGAATGCCCTTAAGATGGTCATGGCCCTGTCAGATTTGGACGTCATGGAGTTCACTATGTGCACCACTGCCAAGTTGTCCACACGGAAAAGGATCTTCTTATTACGAAGTGATTCCCCCCAGATATGCAAGGCCACCAAGAGAGGGAACAGTTCCAGGGCCGTGATATCCCCAAGGATGCCCTGTTCCGACCAGGAAAGAGGCCAAGGAGCACAGGCCCACTTCCCCCCAAAGAAGGCCCCAAAACCAAGGCTAGATCCACCTGCACTGTCTGTGAACAACTGGATATCCTCATTAGACACCCAAAACCTATCATGGAACACTGAGACACCGTTAAAATCCCGGAAAAATTCCAGCCAGAGCTCCAAATCTCTCTTCATATTACGAGTAATACGAAGATAATGGTATGGCTTAGACAAGCCACAGGTAGCATTTATAAGCCGGCGACAAAAGGGCCTTCCAGGGGTTATTGCCCGACATGCGAAGTTGAGCGAACCAATAAGTGATTGCATTTGTTTGAGCGTGCATTTATTGCGAGTCAGCAGCTCTTGAATTTTTTGTGAAATTTCATCAATCTTTTCCCTTGGGATGCGAATCACCATTTCGACCGAGTCTATTTCAAGGCCTAGAAAGCAAAGTTTAGTTGTAGGTCCTTCAGTTTTTTCACTTGCTATTGGTACACCCAAAACAGCCATCTGTTGTTCAAACACTGCCATGATACTTGCACATTGACAAGTACCCTTTCGCCCCCCCATGAGAAAGTCATCCAGATAGTGAAGGAGCTTCCCCAAAACAGAGTGTCTCGCAACATTAAACTCAAGAAATGTCGCAAAAAGTTCCCAAGTACGACATGCAATGCTGCAGCCAAATGGCATGGCTTTGTCGAAATAAAATTTTCCATCAAACTTGAAACCAAGCTGGTCAAAATCATTAACTGCAACTGGGAGCAGCCTAAATGCTGACTTGATATCAGACTTGCCCAAAAGACAACCTTCGCCCAGGTCCTGTACCAAATGTATGGCCTTATCAAAGCTGGTGTATTGGACAGAGCAGAGCTGAGGGTCAATAAAGTCATTAACTGAATCACCACTTGGGAATGACAAGTGGTGAATGAGGCGGTACTGGCCAGGTTCCTTCTTGGGCACCAAGCCTAAAGGGGAAACACGTAAATTAGGCAAGGGTCTGCCGTCGAAAGGCCCAGCAACCCTACCAGCCTCTATTTCCTTTTCAATTTTTTGGCGTACAATCTCAGGATTTGACCGCGCTGACTGCAAGTTTTTGGAATCATACGGAGCCCGTCTCCCTGAGTAATGAAGCGGGAAACCATATGAAAAACCATTAATCAGCAGGGTTGCCTTGTCCCGATCATAGCCATCCAACTCACTAATAAGGTTCTGGATGTTAATAGGGGATTTAGCTAAAGAAAAGACGTCACTTGTGGGGTCTTGCAGTGCATAAGGAAAAACCATGGGACCTGGGTCATCTGAAATTGAAAAAACAAAAATTTTTACTGATCCGGCACTAATACCAACGAATTTAGTGTCAAAAAGTGAAATGGTCATGAATAGAACCATCAGGTCACACGTCACGTCCCGAATCAACACAAGTGAAAAAGAAAACATACCATATTCGTTCCCATTACCACACCATGCACTTAGGATTTACAAAATTGCCTTCAAAATGCGTGGTAAAATATCAACCCAATATCATTATTCACATTATAATAAATCTGACAGACAACTGAATCGCTGAAACTGTAAAAGTGCTAAGAACAGCAACAGCAATGTTTTCCAGAGTTTGTACAGTTTTTGAGGTCAGACGCCAGGACAACCCTGTACTTGTGCAATATTTTCCGGAAGTTAGTTACCCTGGTGCGCTTATTGCGGCCTGTATGGCAATTGGGACGAATACGGTAAATCGCATCAATGAACCCTTCGAACAATAAGAAATCCTACCCACAAATCAAAAGACCTTAAGGTCAATTAACCATTTACAGCCTGGGGCCCCGTCTCGAAAAGGTTTTCCCCCCACGAAAATGAGGGTTGAAACCCCTCGTTGGTCGAAAAGATTGGCCTCCCCTGATGGCCCTTGGGTTTAGCTTGAAGCAAGACACACGACCGTGATTGTTGCCCCCGCAGAACGAGCATGCATGGGGGAAACGGCAAGTGGGGAAGTTGCAAAACCCATTATTAAAGTCAAGGCAAGCAGAGGGCCTGAAAGATGTTTGGGGTTGGGCTGGTTGTGCCGCCATGTTAGTCATAATTCTCAGCCAAAGGTCAGAGTTGAGCTTGTTCCATGGCTGCACGTTAGTGCCCTGTCGCATGCGGAACTGCTCATCATATGCCCTCCAAGACAAGGACGTGGACCGGGCAGCGGCATCCCGTATAATACTCATATAATGCAAGAGCTCTTGAGATTTGTCAGGGTATTTCTGCAGGTATATAGAAGAGAAAATTAGGAAAGCATCAGTCCATTTCTCTATGTTCGGGACGGTGCCTTTGTGAATAAGCTCGGGCCGAGTCTCCAAGCATCCACTCTTTGACAAATGCACCAGACCCGAAGCACAGATTCGCTGTAATTCCATTGCCCCTTTCAAGAGCAGGTCAATGTTAATATACTGATTTGACCAGATTCTTTGGCAAATTTGATGTGGCACATGGCAAGAAATTTCCTCGCTGCCCAGCTTAATCAAATCGCCGCCGAAATTAAAATTGATTATAGCAGTGCCAGTAGCATCCTGTAGTACCGATGGGCACGTGCCATTTTGGACAGATTGAGTGCCTGTTGGTACCTGCAGAGCTTGGGTAATGTCTTGCGGTACAGCAAGCGATGTAGAGAGGTTTGTGCCAGACTGGCTAGTGGTGGTTACTCCCCCACTAGTGCTGCCATTCTGGCTCTGCAACTGTGCGCCGTTTGGAGCACCAGAATCGAGTATTAAATCGGCTTGTGGCAAGACTGGCTGAGGTTGGGTTAAGTCTGTGCCAATTTGGGGAGTAGGAACGTTCAGACCTGTGACCATGTTGCCGTTTGAACTCATCTGGGGGGCATTCCCAGGGGCAGGATTGTGCACGGGCACCTCAGCCCTGTTTTGGCATGCCTGAGCGAAATCTCGGAAAATACGCTCAAAATCTATGGGGTTAGGCGATGTGGCGATATTGTGTGAGGGTCCTTGTAGCATTGTGTTACCTGTGGGCTGCTCCTGGCTTGGGCCAGGTTTCGGATCCCCCGCAAGTTGAACGACCTCATCAACATCCACAGTTTTCGCCCGCTTCGAGCGAGTCTCGACGCCCCTCTGCATTGTGGCCCCGGTTGCGGTCCCTTTAGACGATCCCTTCCTTTTTCCCATTGCAAATAGCCGTAGGATTGACGATCGCTGTCGTGGATTTAATGCCTTTGAAATTCCCTCGCCTGTTACTTTTGCTGCGAAACGGAAAAGGAAGCAATCGGCGAGCATGCGCCGAAAGCTGAAAGCGCTCATTGAATTTGATTTTCCAAACGCCTAGACGATACAGAACAAATATGGCCGCCACTGATGCGGAAGTAATGTTTATTTCAACATTAATGGATTATATACGCCCCAAAATTGTGATTCGAATTAGTTGATTCAGCGGTGAGGTAGGCAAAGCAATCCTGAATCCATGCTAGCGCCAAAATAAACGTGACTATCGCCTAGACGATAGTCAGGATTATTGCTGGAAAAATTGGAAAATTACAATAAAAAATATCAAAAGAAAATCAATGATCAGCTGATAGTAAATATACTGACCAATTATATTCTGTGCCTGAATGTTGGGACACACTGACTGATTGCACATTGTTGATTTTAATGTGTTAGAATCAAAATAGATCAGCACTTTTAAGTGTTGATTTGTTGAGTAATAAATCACAGTTTGTCGATCAGTTGTAAGTAGACAAATCACTAGTACCACATGCTCGTGATTTGATCTACTTTACAACTGACCTCCAAACTGTTATTAAATACTCAGATAAGATAAAGAAGTTTAATTTAGCATTGTATATCCAATACAAATAGCATAAGCTCTCTTGAGCTTGTATTGCGACAAAGTATCCTTCAACAAATACTTACCTGCCTTCATTTATCTTCCTAGGACTACCCCAGATAATGCAAGCGTCAGCCAAGGGAGCGCCTAGTACCATTTTTAGCTCACCTGTCACGTAGTGACAAGGTGAGCTTTTGTGATCACTTTTTGTCCGTCGTTCGTGCGTGCGTCCGTCCGCCCGTGCGTCTGTAAACTTTTTCTTCAAACGACATCTCCTCCTAAACCACTGATCGGATTTTGTCCAAACTTCACAGGAATGATTCTTAGGTGGTCCCCTTTCAAATTTGTTCAAATGGTTCCGGTCCCTTGCACATCAAGGTCACAGGAGCCAAAAATAGATTTTTTTTTAATGAAAACTTAAAAAATCTTCTCCTCTGAAACCGCAAGGCCCAGGTCTTCAATATTTGGTGTGAAGTTTCATCTAGTGGACCTCTACCAAGATTGTTCAAATTATAGCCCTGGGGCCAAAAATGCCCCCGCATCGGGGCCTACCAGTTTTACATAGACTTAGGCTGGTGTTGTGCCGTGTGGTGGCCGTAAAACGTCTCCCCGTACATCAACCATAGTGCAGTTTATATTTTACTTTTGGTCCTTTGAGATCAGCGTGAATATTCCGAGAAATCAGAAATAAATTATTGGTTTAGACTCATATTCTAGACAGGTTTTTAATTATTTGGACCCCATTTTGATTTAGATCAGTCTTTGAATCGACTGCCTATTCGAAATTCGCAAAATTGCAGTATGTTTCCTCTGGCTTTCTTTGCCGGATCATTGCATGGTCACTGATGAGGCTTTATTAGCCGAAACTACGTAGTATGACCCATCTTCTTTCTTATGAATGTTTTCATTGCTCTTAAAGGAACTCATTTTTGATTTTTATTTGCCTTCACTGCAGCTGGTGTTGTGCCGTGTGGCGGCCGTAAAACGTCTCCCCGTACATCAACCATAGTGCAGTTTATATTTTACTTTTGGTCCTTTGAGATCAGCGTGAACATTCTGAGAAATCAGAAATAAATTATTGGTTTAGACTCATATTCTAGACAGGTTTTTAATTATTTGGACCCCATTTTGATTTAGATCAGTCTTTCAATCGACTGCCTATTCGAAATTCGCAAAATTGCAGTATGTTTCCTCTGGCTTTCTTTGCCGGATCATTGCAGGGTCACTGATGAGGCTTTATTAGCCGAAACTACGTAGTATGACCCATCTTCTTTCTTATGAATGTTTTCATTGCTCTTAAAGGAACTCATTTTTGATTTTTATTATATGGGGAAAACCTTTAAAAATCTTCTTGTCTGAAACCAGAAGGCCCAGGTGATTGATATTTGGTATGAAGCTTCATCTAGTAGACCTCTACCAAGATTGTTCAAAATATAGTTCTGGGGCCAAAAATGCCCCCGCGCCAGGGCCCACTGTTTTCACATATGCGTATAATAGGGAAAACCTTTAAAAATCTTCTTGTCTGAAACCAGAAGGCCCAGGTCTTTGATATTTGACATGAAGCTTCATCTAGGGGACCTCTACCAAGATTGTTCAAAATATAGTCCTTGGTCCAAAAATGCCCCCGCGCTGGGGCCTACTTGTTTCACATAGGCATATATAGGAAAAACCTTCAAAAATCTTCTTGTCTGAAACCAGAAGGCCCAGGTCTTTGATATTTGGTATGAAGCTTCATCTAGTGGACCTCTACCAAGATCGTTCAAATTATAGCCCTGGGGTCAAAAATGCCCCCGCGCCGGAGCCTACCAGTTTTACATAGACTTATATGGGGAAAACCTTTAAAAATCTTCTTGTCTGAAACCAGAAGGCTCAGGTCTTTGATATTTGGCATGAAGCTTCATCTAGTGGACCACTACCAAGATTGTTCAAAATATAGTCCTGAGGCCAACAATGCCCCAGTGCCGGGGCCAACTGGTTTCACGTAGGCGTATACAGAGATAACCTTTAAAAATCTTCTTGTCAGAAACCAGAAGGCCCAGGTCTTTGATATTTGGTATGAAGCTTCATCTATTGTTCAAATAATAGCCTTGGGGCCAAACATGTCCCTGTGCCAGGACACATTAGTTTTACATAGGCTTATATAGGAAAAACCTTTAAAAATCTTGTCTGAAACCAGAAGGCCCAGGTCTTTGATGTTTGGTGTGAAGTTTCATCTAGTGAACCTCTACTGAGATTGTTCAAATTACAGCCCTGGCACCAAATATGCCCACACACCAGAGCCCACTAGTTTTACATGGGCTTATGTATAGAAAACCTTTAAAAATCTTCTTGTCTGAAACCAGAAGGCCCAGATCTTTGATATTTGGTATGAAGCTTCATATAATGGACCTCTACCAAGATTGTTCAAATTATAGCCTTGGGTTCCAAAAATGCCCTGCATCGGGACCCACAAGTCTTACGTAGGCTTATATAGGAAGAACCTTTAAAAATCTTCTTGTCTGAAACCAGAAGGCCCAGGTCTTTGATATTTGGCACAAAGCTTCATCTAGTGGACCTCTGCTGAGATTATTCAAATAATAATCTGGCGCCAAAAATGTCCACGTGCCAGGACCCACTGGTTTAACATAGGCTTATATAGGGAAGACCTTTAAAAATTTTCTTTTCTGAAACTAGAAGGCTATTTGGTATGAAGCTTCATCTAGTGGACCGCTACTAAGTTTGTTCAAATTGTAGCCCTTGGGCCAAGACTGTACTAGAGACACTGATTCTCAGGTGAGCGATTCAGGGCCCAGAGCCCTCTTGTTTATACCTTTGGTATGGTGCATCCTGGGATAGAACCCGTGACCTCCAATTCCCGAAGTGGACACTCTACCACTGAGCTATCGGGGCCGGTAGAAACAAATCGCTGCTAGAGCTGATCTATTTCAATCACCAATATGAAAGATTGTTCATGGTTATTCCATCTGACATTTTGCCATGTGGCTTTGTCAGTGGTTCAAATCAAAACATCATTATTATTAGGGCCCCGCACTGAAAGTGTGGGTGCCCTATAGTAATCACTCTGTCCGTCCATCTGTCTGTCCGTCTGTCCGTCCACAAATTTCTGATATCGCTGCCGGGGCCCTAGTCAGTTTCACTGACAGCTCTAGTTATTATTATTTTCAGACATCAAGGGCCATCTCATCCATGAAAGAGGCTGAATCAAATCACAAGTATCTACTAAGTCATGCAAGGGTTGTGTCCCTTCTACTATCAGAATTATCAGACCATCAGTATTTGCCAGTTTCTGTCAAAAGATACACTGACTTTGTTAGAATGATGATAAACAGCTCACTCGATCAGCTGAAACAATATTGCGCTAGGAATTCAACAGGTAATTTTTATATACCCTAAAAATTTGGCTATAAGACGAGGATTTTTCCCTCCAAAATGAGCCCAAAAAAATGACCCCGTCTTATAGCCGAGGTCATGGACTACAGGCTTTTTTCCGGCAATGTCCGGCGAAGACCAGACATACGGAAAATGCCGATCGGTGATTTTTTAATTGATATAAATCGCCGCCCACAAACCACTGCTACCATTTTTCTGCATGTGATCGGTAAATGACGTCATCCGAGGCCAGTACCCCCACACGTGTTTAATGTCATTGTGTGTATCTCTTTCATAAAAAAATGTTTGGAACAGTTAAAATATTTTCTGGATAGCTAAACAGTTGTGAATAGAGGAAGATAGAAAACCAGCGCTTTGCACAGCTCCCGAATTATCCCCAGAAGCTCCGTGTCAATAAACAACAATAGCGTTCAACTTTTCCCGCCAAAACATAACCATTCATGAGATCGTAGAAAAGTCTGTTTTTATTATGCAAATATCTACTGTTAGATGTAGCTAATTGTCTGGGGAGCGATTAAATCATTTTCGCATTGATTGCGGATTAAATTTTATGATTGGAGGATAAATGCAAATTAGAGACATAACTTGACCATATTTTCACACCTTATCGACACGCACCGCAGGTGGCAATTATATGACAGGGATTAACAATAGTGTTATACTTGAACCGTAATAAATACACAGATAGTTTGTCTCTGAATTGACAGTGCAGCAATTACATGTATTGTGATTTACTTTCTGGTCTAGTTTTACCGTAAAGACTGACAGGTGTAGACGATTTTTTTTGCACTTGTCCGACCGGGCGTAAAAGTGCACCTGTCCGGCGCGATTTTGGTCTTGTCCCGGGCGGCCGGGAAGTGGATTTGTCAGCCCCTGTCATCTGTCTAACCTTAGCCAGCAAAGCATGTACCGGGCCGACAGCGATACGACGTATCGGACCGACATTTGCCCACTATTTTGTGAAAGCTGGGGCGGTGGTTCTGAATCTGAATAGCTAGGTGTTGTGTTCCCCGATAAAAAAAAAGTTCAGTTACTTATAGAAAAGCTGCAACAAATAGATTGTTAACTTCCTTGATTTTAATGCAGAAATCCAAAATTTTCATCCTTTTTCTCCCTCTTATCTAAAGCTCTGAAATTTAGTAAATCAAATCACTTAAGAATTTCGACCCATCACAATTGTTTACAGAGTTCTCCCATGTAATTTTATGTTCCCAGATTCCTTGCTGAAGGCAGTAAGAGAAGTCAAAGACTATAGCAGTGATTGGTCACAAGTTTCTCACTCGCACCACCATTGTCAGACCAAGAGCGAACTACAAGTGAGAAAGATCAACAATATTTTACAGAGTCTTGACAGCCATTTTGTTAGAAAGCTACCACATGACAGGTATGTATCACAGTTAGCATGAAATCTGAGCAAAAACATGATCAACTTTACAATCAGCCAAGATTCAGACCAGCCTCTTGATCAAGTCAGTCTGACCAAAAGACTTTATCACTTTTTGGGCTTAATGGGTAAGAGTGCTGACTCATTTCATTTGGTCTCTCACCGTTTTGGTTTGAGCCTTGCTTGGGTCTCATGTGAGATGCCAAGTCCTGCAACAGAAGGTCAGGTAGTTTTTCTCCAGGTACTCCAGTTTTCACCCACTAATAAGTAAAAAAACAACCAAAAAAAACCCCACAAAAAAAACTTTTTGGATGTCCCAGAGTCAATGGAAGACCCATGACTATAGAAGCCTCCATGGTGTAGTGGTTAAGCTACTTGCCCCATTTACTAGGGGTAATGGGTTGGATTCCAGTGTAAGTGCAGCGAACTTATGTAGCTCAGTCACTGGAATGAAAGGCATGAATGCTATGCACTTAGCTCTCTAGGCTGCCTTAAATATTCAGATGTACTGGCTGTTCTGCACATTTGGTGTTCCTGAATGGCAAAGGAAAATATTTCTCATGCTGAGGTTCATATTGTGAAGCTTGGATGGCGTGAACATTGATGCCTCGTTTTACACAATTTTCTTGTTTTGAGTGCCTTGGCAACATTTCCAATAGGTGTATATATTTGGGATAATTATTGAGATTGTTTGTCAGTCAGCCCAAAGTTACAAAGCATAGAACCTCTTCACTACTAAGGTCCATGTGGCTATCACTGACATATCGGAAATCCAGGTAAGGGTTATGTATAGAAAATAGCCTATCACTGTGAGGTCAGAGTGTTGTGTAAGAGGGTTATCTATAGACTCTGCACTGGAATCATGTATTGGGCTTGTCAAACGGTGTAGACTAAGATCAGATGCTGCAGGATCAGACACCACAGATCAGGATCCATACTGTTTGCAAACAGTACAGGAATGTAAGTGTTTAACAAAATGTTAACAGTCTAAGCCATCGTTCATTTTTCCAGCCTACACTCAGAGACAGTCGACCCATAGTGCTCTCAGTGCTTTGATCCTGTCTTGTATGTGCTCATACAGTGGAACTTCCATGGCTCGAACACCAATGGCTTGTATACCATGGCTGAGTCGAACTCGTTTTTGACTCCCTAAGAAATTTCTCCACATAAGATTAGAAGTAGCTCGGAATAATTAAGGAGATTTTCGACTTTTATATTGCAAATGCATGCTTGTGTACGCATTAGAATTGCCTCAATGAGGCAATTCGAATGATTACACACAGCATACATTATTGTTACAGAACACCGAAAATATGTCCCAAAATTAACCGCGTTATGCCTCCTGGCAGTAACCCTCAGTAGCTGGAACTACCCCTGTCTCGACTTTGATGGTCCCAAAGGTGTTCGAGCCATTGAAGTTTGACTGTTCAAAGAAAATCAAAAAGGTAATCCTATTATGCTTGATGACCCAGTGCCAGGATTAACCCTTACTGGCTGAAACTTCATGGTCTCGAACAAAGTTTCATGGTCTAATAGAAAAACTCTGTATAACACTATTAACCCTTTTTGTACCAAATGGAATCTTCCACCTTGTATAGAGCAGAAGTCCATTTCAAAATTTAGGGGTATCAGATTGTGTTTTTCTTAAAAAACTATTTGGAAATAGGCTGAAAATTTTGGAAACAGTATAGGCCCTGTCTGATCTGGGCCTGTGGTGTTTGCAAGCTGCCCATTTAGGGGTTTCCGGTACTAAATGGGTTTATGGAGTCCAAAGCAGATACTGTGTTAGTTTAACAACTGTGTTATATCCAAACAAAAATGTGTTTATCTTTTAGAAAAATGACCATTTTTCCAAATAATCTACACATTTTTGGGATCCATCTTGAAACCGTGTTATATCCAATTGTGTCATAATGAACCGTGTTCTAACGAGGTTGTGGTCTAGGTGTTTGAGCCGTTGGTGTTCAACTGAACAGTATGTTATTTCTTTTCAGCACCAGCTACCTCCTATCTTACGACCGAGGCAACAGACAGCTAGAAGTTGTGAACAGTGCCATTGAAGAATTTACTCTAACAGAGGATGGCGAGAGACTTAACAATTCTCTTTCAGTGTTAATTTCTAGTCTTGAGAACTTGTCATCATCATTATGTCAACTGAAATTGACATCCGTTTGACCTTGATAAGGAGGAGTAATGGGGAATGAGGATAATTTTTGTCACCCTTGCTATAAGCAAGGCAGGATAAAGGACTCTGAGTGTCCATCCGTTTGTCCGTCCATCCATACATTCATCTGTTTGTCACCTCATCAGGTCCATACATTCGCCTGTTTGTCAACCTGTCAACATTAGCGTTCGCCCTGATGGACAAGTCCATTTCTTTAGAACTTTAAGAGCTTCATTTATGGTACTTGGTACAAGCTTGCACCTAGGGATGGCAACTATAATGCAGGCATACATATTTGACCTTGACCTAAATATCATAATTGCTCACTTTGTGAACTATTGCGTCAAGTCTAGCATTCACCCTAACATTGAAGTTCATTTCTCTGAAGAACTATAGCAGGGTCATAAATGACACTTAGTACAAACTTGCATCTAGGGATGGCAACTATAATGCAAGCATCCATATTTGACATTGGCCTATATTTCATGGTTCACTGACGTTGTGATCTGTTACGTCAACCTAGTGTTCACGCTAATGTTCAAGTCTATTTCTCAAGAACTGTATTTCGAACAATTTGACATGAGACTGACCTTTTAGCAAGGAATAAAATAGTCAGTGTTGTCGCCTAATACGTCGGCTTTCGTAAACTTCTCGTGAATTTTCGGCATCTTGTGAATTGCGACGCATTTACCGGCCTCTATGTATTGAATAACAATATCGGCATCTTCGGGAGACGGTGAAGATAAATGCATGCATTCAGTTGGGTCTGAAATTATGTTAATAGAGTTCACTAGTCTCAGGTCAATTTGTTTGAACTATACAAGAACTTTATTAATGATACTTGATACCAGTTTGCATCCAGGAATGGCAACTAGCTTTTGCAAGCATCCATGTTTGACTCTGAACTACATTTCAAGGTTCACTGACATTGCGCCTCCTACAGACGCAATAGCCTTGCAGCTGGGTGGAATTCTTGCGGGAGATTTTTTTTTTAAGCTCACCTGGGCCGAGGGCTCCAGGTGAGCTTATAGTATGGACATCCATTCGTCGTCCATCCATCCATCTGTCCAACACCACCTTTGACCAGTTATATCTCTGCAGCCTGTAAGCTGGTCTCAGTCATTTCTCACCTGTTGCTTTTTATTAAATCTGTTTAAAAACTTCCCATAGACATACTATGGGAAAATGATTGTCACCAGCTTAGTGCCTTCAGTTTTGATTGGATCTTTCTGAAACTTATATATAAATAGGTATGGTGTAACAGCTTTGACGAGTTCGAAAACCCACAAAGTCAGCCCTTTAATCGTAGATCTAGAGTTACACTCCCATGATTGCTGAAAATGCCTATTTTTGGGGCCTTGCCACCACGGTAGCTCTTTCAGTCTGGATCGGAACTTACTGAAACTAACAAATAAGTAGGCTTGGGGTAAAAGCTCGGATGAGTTCAAAACCTTGCAAGTTCTACTTTTCTCTATATAAAGTGGGTTTTAGCCGTGTCTTCAGTACCTGTTAACCTGATGATGAGCGTTTACATTAAGAAAACATGCCTCTACAAATACATTGTAAATATTACTGCCAAAAAAAAAACCCGAAAATTTTCAGATGGAAAAAAAATGTGATATTTTTCTTATTTCTGCTCAAAATACTGATTGTGGGTACATGTTAGAACTGCCTTGATGTGGCGGTTCTAACGAGTGTCCACAATCTATATTTTTTTAAGCAGAAATAAGAAAAATAAAGTTTACCCCTGTAAACCCCAGTTTCACTGTATAAAAATGGGGTTCAAGGGGGTAATAATTATATAGGTATGTTTTCGTGATGAGATGCAAAACAAAAATGTCACAGTTTTTCTTCAGCTTGAAGATGTCTTTCATAGGGTTGTGCAAATTACATGTAGAATTAACCCTTATCTTGCTGAAAATTCATTTAAGCCACACCCATTTCTGTCTATCAACCAATCAAATTACTTGATGTAATTTATTGCTACAAATTCATTAACTGAATGCCAAACAGTGTAGATCCTGATCAGATGGCTTCTTCAGAAGCCATCTGATCTGGAACTACACTGTTAGCAAAGATAGGGGTTGTCGTGAACAGCAAGATAAGTGTTGAACTTAGTGAAAAGGAGTTAGTGAAAGGGAATAGATGCCTTTTTAGGGGAAGCTAGTCTTGTAAATATATTTTTGTTCCCCTTTTCATTTCGGGTCTACTCTTGAAGGAAAGATTTTGCACCTGAGGAGCAAATCATTCCTTTAATAATCGTTATGTTGTTAATTTTTTGTCAGCAGATGACATTTTGAAATATGTTTTTCTTAAATTTCCTAGAAAACAGGATTTGGCATTTCATGCAAATTGTCTCCATATCGGAGAAAATTTGCAAATTGTCTCTTGTCTCCTATGGAGACAATTTGCATGAGATGTCAAATCTCCCAGAAAACAAGATTTGACATCACATGCAAATTGTCTCCAATTTAGCATTTCATGCAAATTGGAGCAATTTGCATGAAATGTTTTATCTGGTTTTCTTGGAAAAATAAGAACAATATCGACCATTTGTCCTCTGCTGGTGTTACCCCAGATAGTGGTAAAGGTTAACTAGTAGGGGAGTGAACTCTTTCCTCTTGACGGCAGGAAAGTGTACAGGAAGTTCCATAAGTTGTCTCCCTTGTAAAAAATGGCAGAAAATAGGGCAGTTACACGAATATCCTTAACCCTTTTTGTACCAAATGGAATCTTCCTCCTTATATATAGGAGGAGGTCATTTCAAAATTTAAGGGTGGCGGGTTGTGATTTTCTTCAAAATTTATTTGGAAAATGGCTGAACTTTTCGCAAACAGTGGAGGCCCTGATCAGACGCCGCATACTGCTGCGTCTGATCTGGGTCTGCACTGTTTACCAAGGTACCCCTTTAGGGGTTTCTGATACTGAATGGATTAAGACCCTATCTATTGAGCTGCATGGTATTTCTGCGAAAAGCTGAATCCGACCGAGCTTGAGAACTGGTAAACCACTTAGAAGGGCTAAACCTGTCCAGGAAATGTCAGATGGCTCCTTAAACCCAAGCAGTTTCTTTGTGCAGTAGGGCTTGAGATGTCATTTCAAATCAGTGTTGGGTAAAAGTCCCACAATTTCGAAAGGGTTGCAAAATGACATAAATAGTGTGATGGGGATGTAAAACCTCAACACAAACAAACACCAAAGTCTAAAACCAAATATAATCTTACACACAATAAATTTGGAGTGGTCCATTTCCAACTATAGGGGTGTCAGGGTTCTTGATTTTGGTTTTTTTTGTGGTAGGTTTTACAAAATATATGTACTTAAGCAAGCAGTGTAGAACCAGATCAGGCACCACATTCTACTTTCTTTATTTGTTTTATTTGAGGTTTAACGTCCCAATCAACACTGTATAGGTCATTTTGGAGACATTGCGTCCAATTTTGTGGAGCCTTTACCTGAATTTGAGATGGAATGACATCTCAAGCCCTATCGTCCAATGAAACCAATAGTGTTTAAAAGCATGGATGGTCTGACTCGCAACGCTTTGCCTGGGCAGGCTTAGATCCTCTAAGCCATTTACCAGTACTCGTGTGCGGTCGGTTTCAGCGCTGCGCAGCCCATCTACTTCTTCAAGCCCGACAGGCGGGGGCCAAGCACCACATTCTGCAGTGTCTAGAATGCGGCTTCTGATCTGGTTTGACACTGTTGGCAAATGCTCCAATATGGTTGCTAGGCATATATGGGTTAACCCTTGTCCTGCTGATCCCGGATATGTCTTATCTTTCAAACAATGAAGATCCAGATCAGATGGCTTCTGAAGAAGCCATCTGATCAGGATCTACATTGTTTGTCATTCAGTTTATGAATTTGTTGCAATAATTTGCATCAAGTAATCTGATTGGTTGATAATCGGTAGTGGGTGTGGCTTATATGAATATTCAGCAGGACAAGGGTTAAGTTTCTCCATGTGCTAATACAGGCAAGTATTTGGCTTAAATAGTGCAATACGTTTTTGTAATAATCATAACTTTATGACCTCTTGGAGTTTCCAGGTATTGTGAAGATGTGTCTAATAGTACATTTTTCTTGGGATATTGTTTCTTCAAAAAGAGATACTTTGTCAAGGGTCTCATGGATCTTTCAAGAATATTTCATTAACCACTTTTGTACCAAATAAAATCTTCCTTCTTATATATGGCAGGAGTCCATTTCAAAATTCAGGGGTGTTGGGCTGTCAGCTTTTGTTTTCTTCAAAATGTATTTGGAAAATGGCTGAACCTTTTGCAAACAGTGTAGGCCCTGATCAGATGCCACATTTTGTGGTGTCTGATCTAGATCTGGGCCTGCACTGTTTGCCAATTACCTGTTTTGGGGTTTCTGGTACAGCGCTGAATAAAAAGATAGGTAAACACCAGAATACACAGACAAAAGCAACTAGAATACCTATCTTAGAATCTTGTATCTCACTTGTGGAATTCAATAATACATGAACACTCATGTGAGATCATCTATGTATGCAATATATACTTCTTGCAATGTTTCAACAGAGATCTGTACAGTGAGTGCTTTTGGTATATTTTATCCTTGAATACAGTAGACCCTCTTATATCGACTTTCTTGTTCCCTAATACAGTAAAATTCCTATATTAAGACCACATTTCGGACTGTTCAAAAGTGGGCTTTAAGACCACTTTTGAACAGTTCCAAAGGTGGTCTCTGACCAGAGGATACTGCATCAGAAAAGACAGAGAAATAATAACTGCCACCTACTAAGTAAGGTTTTTAGAGCAGAATTAGTCTTAATTTTAGTTGGTCTTAATTGCTGAACTTCACTGTATTTTAGCGCTATAAAGAATTTGACATTTGTTTGTTTGTTTATTGCAAGCAACCATATTTGACCTTGACCTACATTTCATGGTTCACTGTATTTGCACCTCCACCAGGCATGACCTAGCATTCGGCAGAATGCTTGTTTTTATTTCTTTAATGTCCCCGTCAACACTGTAAAGGTCATTTTGGAGACGTTGCTTCCAATTTTGTGGGACTTTTACCCAAAACTGAGATGAAATGACATCTCAAGCCCTGCCGTCCAATGAAACCAATAGGGTTTATAAGCATGGACGGGCCAACTCGCACCGCTTTGCCTGGGCAGGCTTAGATCCTCTAAGCTCGTGTGCGGGTCGGTTTCAGCTCTGCGTGGAAGCATCATGCAGCCCATCTATTTCTTCAAGCCCTGATGGGCGGGTGCCGCATTTTATGGATTAAGAGTGATTTCTTAAATGTATGCAATATATACTTTTTGCAATGTTTCAACAGAGATCTGTATAGTGAGTGCTTTTGGTATATTTTACAGAACATGAGAAGCTTATCATTGAACAAAGTAGACCCCCTTATATCGACATTTTTTTTGTTCCCTAATATTTTAGCGCAATAAAGAATTTGACATTATAAAGAGTCCTGATAAGGAGTAGTATGATGTGCAATAAATGGCAGTCTTGCCTTGATTACCCTGAGAAGCTGATGGTGTGGATATTTGTTAGAATTGCCTCACTGAGGCAATTCTAACCAATATCCACAACATTTGTGCCTTGGGGATATTTGCTAGCATCACCTAGCCAAATGGATTCTTATCTTGACGCTCATGTTGTAGATATTTGTTTGAATTGCCTCATTTGCTAGCATCACCTAGCCAAAGGAATTCTGAAAAATATCCATAACATTTGTTCATTGATCATTCTTGAAAATCTCCATTAATCCATCTCATCTGCGGGGAAGGATTTTTGCCATTAACCATATTCGACTGGTAGGTTTCGTGAAATTTCTGTGAAATTCCACATAGGAGTGTGTTTTTTTCCTGTAATAGCCGGTCACATGGGCCAATCAAATCTTTTATTTGTTTCAAGCCCTTAAGCGATTGTGTTGCATGGGAGGTTCGACTTTTCCATCGAACAGAATAGTGCTTCACCATCGCTTATGTACTTGTACTTTAAAAATAAATCATATTTGATTGGATCATGTGATTGGCTATTACAAGAAAGACACCTCACTCCTACGTGGAATTTCACGGAAATTTCACGAAACTTACCAGTCGAATATGGCTATTGATATTGTCATTGTAACGTGTTTTGTCGCTAAATAGAATGTCGGTGTGAAGAGGTTTAACTGAAGCAATGAGGTACTCCCGAATAATTGGACGTGTTTAATGTCCATGTTTTATATGTTTATACATGAATTTGTCAGCTGTCTTTCTACTTTGATAGTAAATGCCTATTAAAAAAAGATTGTTTTCACTGTTGAGTTTTCTTGTGTTTATACAAAACCATGAAATACCCAATATTTAATGGAACTTTTGTTTGTGTTGTGGTTTTACATCCCCCTCGACTGAGGCTGACACGATTAATCGTATAATCGATTAATCAATCGATAAATTCCACAAAAATGATTATCATTTCTGGTTTGCTTTTAATCGATTACTTGATAGGTACAATTTACTACCCAAAGTTATGTCTAAAATAGCTGGATGAGTGGCAAACAGTGCAGACTCTGATGAGATCCGGCATTTTGCGGCGTCTCATCTGGGTCTACACTGTTTGCTCAGGCCTGTCTGTTCAAATATACATATGGTAAGGTGCAACATATGGTAAGAGTCATGCTCAGAAAGCCAGACAGGTCAAATTATGACAAAAACCTTAGCGATTCCTAATCGATTGTCGATCGCAATGACAGGACTGATAATCGGTTATCTTTTCAGCTCCGATTATCCAGCCCTACCCTAAACACTATTTAGGTCATTTTCAAATTTGGAGATGTTGCTTTCGATTTAATGAGACTATCTGACATTGAGATGAACTGAGATCTCAAGCCCTACTTGCCAAAGAAATCGCTATGATTTAAGGGATGGTCAGACTCGCACCATATTTCTTCGGCAGGCTTAGCTGTTCTAAGTAACGGGCCTCAAAAACAAAACAGAAAGCTTCTAAGTAGTTTACCAGCACTCAACGGCCCCCGCCCGTCGGGGCTTGAAGAAACAGATAGGCTGCATGATGCTTCCATGCAAAGCTGAAACCAACCTGCACCCATGTACTGGTAAACCGCTGAAAGGATGCCTGCCCAGGCAAGGCGATGCGAGCCGGACCGTCCATGCTTATAAACCCTAATGATTTCACTTGGTGACAGGGCTTGAGGTCATTTCATTTCAATGTCAGGTAAAAGTCCCACAAAATTGGAAGCAACGTCTCCAAAATGACCTATACAGTGTTGACGGAGACCTTAAACCTAAAATCAAACAAACAAACAATTACCAGCACTCAAAAGTTTGATTGGTTTCAGCTCTGCACAGAAGCACCACGCATGGGCGAAGGCCCTTAAATGGAATGAGTACCCCTGATATACATGTATATTGGTTTTCACATTAGGATAACTCCTCCATTTGAGATAATCATTATGAAAACATGCCTCTACAAATGCATTGTAAACTTTACCACCGAAAAAACAAAATTTTTAAGATGAAAAATTATGATATTTTTCTTATTTTTGTTCAAAATATAGATTGTGGGTACTCGTTAGAACCACCTCATCGAGGTGGTTCTAACGAGTACAAACAATATATATTTTAGAGCAGAAATAAGAAAAATAAGGTTTACCCCTGTAAACCCAAGTTTTTTTACATAAAAGTGGGGTTCAAGGGGGTCAAAATTATATAGGCGTGTTTTCGTGATGAATAATTTCTCATGTTGCAAAAAGGCCTTTAACTGTTGCAAAACTGATATTAGTGAATGTTTTCATAGTTATGAAAACAATACTGTTCTGTAAAAAAATGTGATATTTTTCTTTATACAGGCAGTTCTCATTACGAAAACACGCCTAGTATACAAATGCATTGTAAACTTTACCGCCAGAAAATAAAAAAATTTAAGATGAAAAATTGTGATATTTTTCTTACTTCTGCTCAAAATATAGATTGTGGGTACTCATTAGAACCGTCTCTTATCATCGAGGCGGTTCTAACGAGTACCCACAATCTATATTTTAGAGCGGAAATAAGAAAAATAAGGTTTACCCCTGTAAACCCTAGTTTTTTATATAAAAGTGGGGTTCAAGGGGGTCAAAGTTATATAGCCGTGTTTTCGTGATGAATAATCTCTCATGTTGCAAAAAGGCCTTTTACTGTTGCAAAACTAATATTAGTGAATGTTTTCATAGTTATGAAAACAATATTGTTCTATAGAAAAATGAGATATTTTTCTTTATTGAGGTAGTTCTGCCACAGTTTTATAATCTGTGTTTCTGAGCAACATAGATTGTGAGAACTTGTTAGAGCTGACAAGTTCCCATAGTCTACGTTTCTGCATAAAAATAGCATTATGATAACACCCGTGCAACATAGTGCATTTTTTCACATCTCCAAATTGGCTACTTTTCTGAAGAAAATCCGGGATATTTTTTTCTTATTTATACTGCAAACATACGTTGTCAGTGCTCGTTAGAACCGCCTCATTGAGGCGGTTCCAACGAGTACCCACAAGCTATGTCTTGGAGCAGAAATAAGAAAAATAAGGTACACCCCCGTAAACCCCAGTTTTCTCTATATAAAGTGGGGTTTATGGGGGTGTTCATTTCATGGACTTGTTCATGTGATGGTAAAAAATTGCATACCGTTTACTGGGTTTTACAGGGGTATACATTATTGCCTTATTTCTGGTCCAAGACGTAAGTTGTTTGTACTTGTTAGAACTGCCTCAATGAGGTAATAATAATAATAATAATCTACCTTATTTATAGAGGTGGTTCTAACGAGCACACACATCCTATGTTTGGAGTATAAAGAAGAAAAATAAAGATATAAACAAAAATAGAAAAGTGACAGTTTAGAAATCAAAGCACCAAAGGCACTGAAATGACAGATTCTATGAGAAAATCAAAACACTGTGAAACCGTACAGACAACCTTTCTAAAAAGATCTTAAAATTTCGAAAAGTAGTTCTGCAAATTCCATTGTATGATATGTTTGCAGATGTCTATACACCGGTGGTATTATAAAAAGCCATTCAATGTTTCAAATTATGGAAAGCAACTATTTACATTTTCAAAACCAAACATTAAAATTCAAGTTTTAACAATGCTACTGTCAATAAGTAACATTTTTGTCTGGTCGGTTGTGGATACCTCCCCCAAAAAGATACTCTATGGGAAAGAGATCGGAGGAGTAAGGCTGGTCAGTCCAGTACATGAATTTCATTGGCGAAGAGATTTTTGAGTAAGAACAGCACTATAAACCCGGGCGTAATCCTGCTGGATTAGATATCCCGAATTCTGAGCTTAAATAAATGGAACCACGTGAGGCCGACACACTTGATTGATGTAACGTCTCACTGTTCAGTTAACGTCTCAGCCATGATCTTGAATGTTCTAGCTACATGCAATAGCTCGACATACCATTTCTCTTATTCCACCCGATACGTCATGCTCTATTACGCACGCGTCGCCTCGGCATACCTTACACCTATATGTCGAAACATCCCGAAACGACAATCGGCGTGATTCGCGCTGAAGTGTGATGTGTCTGAAACGCATATCACACGAGTCGCTTAGACGCCAATATACATGTACGTATTTCATGCACCAGCGTAAGTGTTCCGTACTGTGTCGACGTCTTAATTTTTGGTCGAGACAGCGACGTCTAGCTCTCAAAAGTGCATCGCATAAGAGCGACGGACAGTGTCAGTGCTTATTAGTCGGTAGTTGAAACCCTTTGTTTATCTACAGGTACAATGTAGCAGATGCCGGCGGAAATCTGCTTCGCATATGCGTCTGTCGGATGAATCGAGCTTGACGTACTGACGTCGGTCTTCCGCTTCGTCGACGTCCACTAGCGTCTTCTGTTGATAGTAAGATGTCGCTCCAACAGACAAATAGATCACACACATGTGGCATCCAAAATCAGAGTCAACGCCATCCGCTTTCCGACCAGCTTCTAACTGTCCATTAGAAGCCTCCGTGGTGTAGTGGTTATGCTACTCGCCTTGTAAACCAGGGATCGCAGGATCGATCCCGGACTTCTCCAGACTTTCGGATGTGCCTTTAAACCGAGGTATCGTTTCCATATAACCTTAGCTGTTGGTGGAACGTAAAACTCAAACACTCACTCACTAACTCTAACTGTCCAGGGTTTAATGAAAAATGTTGCAATACGTTATCGCTTGATGCTTTTTGAGAACAAAATACAATTTCTTCTTTTCTAGGCACGACCTTACATCACACATCAAAAGTTTGATCCTGAACATGTGATTTCTATCAGTGCTGGTGTGAAGGTGGTACACAGGATCGTTGACCCCCGCCCAACGGGGCTTAAAGAAATAGATGGGCTGCATGATGCTACCACGCAGAGCTGAAACCGACCCGCACACGAGTACTGGTAATCTGCTTAGAGGATCTAAGCCTGCCCAGGCAAAGTGGTGCGAGTTGGACCGTCCATGCATATAAACCCTATTGGTTTCATTGGGCGGAAGGGCTTGAGATGTCATTTCATCTCAGTGTCCGGTAAAAGTCCCACAAAATTGGAAGCAACGTCTCCAAAATGACCTATACAGTGTTGACGGGGACATTAAACTTCAAATCAAACAAAACAAAACACAGGATCGTGGCCGGACTGGTGACCATACGTCACGGTTGATTGATTTAACCTTTTTAGCTTAAGGGCATGGTGCCTAAGCGTCTTGTAATCATGCAATCGTTTGGTTTCAGAATCAAAGCACCGAAAGTGTTGGTGGGATGTAGGTTGGGGTAAAAGTCCTGGGCTGAGATTTAAACTGTTTAATTTAACCCTGAAATTCCAAACAAATAGTGAAGATTTTGATAAGAAGCGCGTTCTGCAGCGTCCGAACTTGGTCTACACTGTTTGCCAAGCTTAACCTATGATTCCTGGATGAGCCTCTTCAATCTTATGATATACCTGATCTCACTGCGGCTATTTTCTGCAAGAAAAAGGTTATTCTGAGAGGTCAGTGATAGTCGCAGAGACGTTAGCTCTGAATCGCTTTTCTTATTAGTAACTTCGGGTCGAATGCCAAACAATCAACCCAAACATAGACGGGTCGTTTGTCAGTCTTTGGTACATGTAAGTGTTATCTGTAAAATCTGCACTTGAATCAAATGTTCGATCTGGCAAACAATAAAGACTAAGATCAAACGCCACAGAACACGGTGCTGATCTTGTTCTACATTTTGCATCAGTTACTAACACCTTAAGTTTAAACGGATCATTCCAAGTCCTCGTTCATGGCCAGACTGCATTTAGAGACAATCGGCATGAGTGTTGTCAGTGCTTTGATTTATTCACTGTCTTGAGTTTCTGGAGTGTACTCTTCCATCACTGAAGTTGGGCTCGTCCATTCTGCTAAATATGGCACCTAGAATTATATCACAGGACCTACACTGTTTGCATAGGTATCTGTACCATATACCTGGGTTGAAAGGGACAGCCTTTCTCGCAAAGTCTGATATACACCTGGTTGTAAGTGACCTAGACTTGACCTCGAATGTCGGAAAACCCATTAATATTCTGGTCTGCAGTTGACCGGCTGGTCTTTAAGGATTAAATATTGACAACACTGTTAGAAAACAGTGTTAAACATGAGCAGACGTCTGAGCAGACGCCGCATTGGTCTGGGTATACAGTCTCGCATGATGCAGCTTATTCATATGAAATGCCGAATCTATTCTCTGAAAGGTAAGATAAAATCGTCAAGTCGTCTGCTTCAAAAGTTTGTATTGCGATTATAGGATGTACAATTTTGATAACTGCCCCAAAACCAGACTACATTTTGTGCGGACTCATATTTCTTTGGCGGTCAAAGCCGGAAGAAAGTCGTAAGAAAGCCGGAACTACTTTACAACACGCAGGATAGCTAGAAATGACAGAGTGAATATGTCATTAAAAATGAAAGCGGAGTGCACTTTGTTACATGTATGTGTTATCGTAATGCATATATTAAGCCATTGCATGTGGGGGAAACCCCTAAAGGGGTACTTTGGCAAATAGTGCAGGCCCAGATCAGAGGCTGCAGAACATGACTTCTAATCAGGGTCTGCACCATTTGCTAACAGAATCTTCCACCAAAAATAGAATAAAAACGAAAATAATAATAATAATAATAATAGTCCTTACACCTCTTATATGACAAATGAACTTGTCCAACGTATATAACAATCAAAGAGTCCACTAGTATACAATGGGTTAAAAATGGTGACATAAAATGAACTCCACTGAGTCCTGATAACCTTACACTAGTCATAACAGCAGCATACAGAGCAAAACAACTATGAACTAGAGCAATTTGATGGTGCGCCATACCATATCCTTGCGCTGTGTAAATTATGTCACAATAAAAGGACCAAAAATACTTTTGACCTCTGGTGACGCAAAGGCATGCCCCCGGGGCAAAGGTTTTGCACCTGTGTATTCTATTCTTCATTACCTATAATTTGACAATTTGCGCAAAATAGATTTTTGTCCCATTAGTCGGGGTCAGGCCCCATCCCAAGGGGCGTGGGGAGTCAAATCAAAATTCCAAATACGAGGACTGTTCAAATATGAATGCAACTAAGCACATAAAAATGATTCCGTGATAGATTTCGATGAAAAATTTATTTTGTCCCCTCAAAGTATTCACTTTTAGCAGATATACAAACTTTCAGTCTTCTGATCCAATGATTGAATGCATTTTGGTAGTCTTTTCGAGGTATACTATGAAGGCACTGGAATATTGCAGAACCGAGGTGTTTGCGCTGTACAAATTTTCGACCAGAAAGATATTTTTCAGCCGCGGGAACAAAAAAAAGTCACAAGGGGCAAGGTCAGGGGAATACGGGGGGTGAGGGAGTTCAACAACCTTTTCCTGCTTCAGATAGTCTTTCACAATGAACGCCTTGTGCGATGACGCATTGTCGTGTAGCAATCTGACATTGGCCAAACCAGTTGCGGGTCTTCGTTCTTTGAAATATTTCTTCAATTTTCGAAGAACTTTATTCTTGTAAAACTTCGCATTTACGGATTTGCCTTTAGGCACATCAACCTGAATAGCAGGGCCCTGATTTGAAAAGAATATGGCATACATTATCTTCTTGACGCTCATGGTCCGCTTCGCAATGGATGGTCTTTTGCAATACTTTGTTGTCCATATTTGTTCTGAATCTTTCGTTTTGGCTCAGAAAAGTGAACCCATGTTTCGTCACCTGTGACGACATTAGCGAAAGACAGTGCATTGTAATTTGGAAACTTTTTAAGCAACTTCTTGGCGCACTGAACGCGTGTCTTTTTCTGCTTATCTGTCAACAGATGGGGAATCCATCTAGCACAGATCTTTCTCATTTTCAAATCCTAATGAGATGCCAACCATACTAGCTATTTGCCTAGTGGTGTATCGTGCATCGGTAGCAACTATGTCTTTTCTTCTAGCAACCATCTTGGCAGATGTTGCTCTTTTCGGCCGACGATCATGTGGTGCATCTTCTGTTGAGCCTAGCCCACTGCTGAATTTCTTACACCAACGAAAAACTGTCGGAAAAGACATTTCATTGTGCCCATAAACCGAACATATTTCATCAAAAATGTCTTTGCACCGTATACCAAGAATACAACGATTCTTAATATAGGACGGTATTTCAACGGCGTACTCTGACGATCACTTCTTCCAACCATGTTATGTATTAGTATACAAGAGTAGACAGTGTTTATTGAACGATATACATGGCTAAAGTGCACGGATTTTAACAGGCTTGGTATCAATGTATAGGTAAAATGTTTTTCTACGCTGTGATATTTATTTCCAGGTGATTTTCGCATTAGTGCATGAGAAAACGTTCTACTTGCATTCATATTTGAACAGTCCTCGTATGTTCCTGAAGTCTGCATCCATAGGGCTATTACATGTGACAGTTTCAAGTTTCTAGCTCATAACGCCTAGGAGGAGTTGTGTGACAATCAAAGGACCCAGCATCCTACTTTTTTACCTCTCGTGACCCCCGACATACCCCTGGGATAAAAGTTTCCACTCTTCATTACCTGACTGGTAGGTTTCATGAAATTTTCTTGAAGTTCCACGTAGTAGTGTGGTGTTTTTCCTGTAATAGCCGGTCACATGGTCCAATCAAATCTTTTATTTGTTTCAAGCTCTTAAGCAGTCGTGATGAACGGGAGGTACAATTTGTCCGTCGAACAGAATAGTGCTTCATGATCGCTTATGTAATGGAAAAATAAATCATTTTTGATTGGACCATGTGATTGGCTATTACAAGAAAGACACCTCACTCCTACGTGGAATTTCATGGAAATTTCACGAAACTTACCAGTGAAATATTCACCATATTTGCATTATTTGCTGGCTCCCAGCTTACACTTTATCAATATTGGAAAAACAGGTAACCAGACCCCCCTGACCTTGAAAGGTCAGGGGGGTCTGGTTACCTGTTTTCCCAACACTGATAATCTTTAGACTAGGAACTAGCAAATAGCAAATATGTTCCTCCAGTCTGCATCCATAGGGCTATTACATGTGACAGTTTCAAGTTTCGAGCTCCAAACGCCTAGGAGGAGTTGTGTGACAATCAAAAGACCCAGCATCCTACTTTTTTTTACCTCTCGTGACCCCGACATACCCCTGGGACAAAAGTTTCCACTCTTCATTACCTTCGATTTGCTATGCAACATGACTGTTTATGCTAAATAGATTTTTGATCACTGAGCCTCACCCTTTGACCTCGCCTCATTGGGGTCACATCAAAATTACGAATACGTTCCTCGAGTCCTCAGCCAGCCTCTGTAGCTCAGTCTGATGCGCATCTGACTGGTGATCAGTAGGACGCGGATTCGATGCTGGGGCCGGCAACATTCTTTCGTGGAGATTAATCATGAAATCTTTCCTATGGTCATTCTCTACCTTACGCTGATTCAAGAAGGGCAGTTGTCAAATTCTGGCGAAAGAATGTGCACTGTACTGGTTAACCACATACGTATAAGCAAGCCCAGGAAAAGTGTGGATAGGTTAACTGACCGGCTCAAAAATGACCTAAAATAGTGTTGACTGGGCCGTTAAACTCCACTACAAACAATCCTCTAGTCCTCATCCATAGGGCTATTGACTGAGGGTTTCAAGTTTCTAACACAAAAAGCCTAGGGGGAGTTGTATTACAATCGAATGATTTTTGACCCCTCAGGCAGTAACGGGACCCACCCCCTGTCTGGGGTGGGGGTGGGGCGTTACATCAAAATTTTAATACTTTCCTGCAGTCCTCAGCCATAGGGCTATTGCCTGTGATAGTTTAGAGATACTAGCTTAAATGGTCTAGGAGCAATGATTGGATATTAAAGACGGACGGATGGGCGATAGGCGGGGGTATCACATGATCCCCACTTTTTCTTGGAAAAGCTTTGTTTGTTTGATTGAGGTTTAACATCCCCGTCAATACTATTTAGGTCATTTTGTAGGCGTTGCTTCCAACTTTGTGGGTCTTCTACCGGACATTGAGATGAAAAGACATCGCAATCCTTGCCGCCCAATGAAACCAATAGGGCTTATATGCACTGGACGGTCTGACTCGCACCACTGCCTGGGCAGGCTTTGTCCTACTCATGTGCGGTCAATTTCACCTCTGCGTGGAAGCATCATGCAGCCAAATCTATTTCTCCAAGCCCCGATCGGCGGGGGCATGTTTCGAAAAGCCCGGGGATAATCAAGACAATCATATAGTTTACAAACCTGTTGACCTTACACACTCGAACATAATCAATCGAACTTCAGCGGTTGGAACATCTTTGAAACCATGAAAATGTGTTTGAGTCACGGGTAGGAGCCTCCGTTGTGAAGAGGATATGCTACTGGCCTTGTAAACCAGGGTCGCAGGACCGATCCCGGGCTTCTCCAGACTTTCGGACGAGTCTTTAAACCGAGGTCCCGTCTCCGTATGACCTTTGCTGTCGGTGAGACGTAAAACTCAAACACTCACTCACACGAGCCACTGGTAGTTCAAGCCACTGAGGGTTTCTCATAGTGCCAGGCCAGGAGGCATATAGGGAATACTTTAGCTAGGCGAGTCTAATGAGTACAAACAATAGCCAGTTTCAAGATGAAAGATAAAAAAATAACTCCCTAAATTATCAGACACTATTTCCTATCTGGAACAATAGAAAGAATTTCCTAGGGACTGAATAATGAGTTCGACTCAGCAATTGGTAATCGATTCGTTCAAGTTCGATTCGATTTGGGAGTTCTGAAGCCTAGCTTGAATCGATACAATTATTTAAAATCAAAGTACTGGTTCCGCTATAAAGTCGATTGTCTCTGAGTGTAGGCTTGAAAACTGGTCCTGAGTGGGGTCTTAGACTGATTCATTTAACACTTTAACCCATTCAGTACCAGAAACTCCTAATAAAGGGGTACAGTGCAGTCCCAGATCAGACGCCGCAGAACGCCACAATGTCACAATGACAAGAATAACGACAAGCCATTCAGTGCTGATGTCTGCGAGATTTGTAGGAAATCCAGGTAATGGTTGTTTAAATAGAGGATCTTACATGAGTGTTCATGTATTATTGAATTTATTAAACGAGTTGAGGAAAAGGGATAAAATGCGAGGCTTTGCCGGGCATTTTACCCCTTTTCCTCGACGAGTTTAATAAATTCAATAATACATGAGCACGAATGCAAGATTCTATTTATCATATGACATTTAAAACGCATTTTATTCACGATTGTTTACAAAAATATCAATATTCCGCCCTAGTAAACGCGACGTCGTTAAGGACGTTACGGGACGTATCTAGCTAATTTGCATATTTAATCCACTAGTGGATAATCGACAATATTACATGGCGTTATTACACTCTCAGACGCGACGTCATGTGATAAATAAATAAAAAACAAACTACAGCAACAAAGGATGAGAGTCTTGTAAATGTAAGGCCGTACGCCATTGGCCGAAAAAGTTATCCGCGGTATATTTTGAAAGTAAGCTCTCCTTTGATTGGACAATATGGACTTTACCGAAAATAAGATATGTTTATTTAAAAAAGAAATGTTTGCTGCAAATTCCACGACTATTTTTATCAAAATATATGCTGGCTTAGAAAGTAAGAAGTTTTTATTCTTTTTGTTTTAACACAACTAATTGTATATTTTCTGCGGGACTAGTGCTGGTCAGCGTCAGAACCTGGAAAAAAAGCATGCGAATGCTGGTAAGCATGGTGTTTCCATACATTTTTTTTACTTAGTTTAAGACCAGTCTAATATTTTGTTATAACCAAATGGATCAGCAAGAGTTATGAGAGATGCCGATTAATGAAATATAGAAGTGAAGACAATGATCAGGAATCGATACAATTAACCCACAGAGACACCAAGGGAAAGAAACAAAAACACGAAACAACCAGACCCCAATGGAAACATCACTAGGGGAAAGCCGATAAAGGACAATTACTTTCCCACAAACCGGCCAATTGGCTATCCAAAGCAAAATAACATAAGCAATACACAACTTCAAAGACAAGCCATAACAAAAATAATCCACGACAGAAGAACCGCCTTGGAACGGTCAGCGAAACGAACTCCACTTGGGTGGGGGTTGGGGGGGGGGGGGGGTAAATCTATTTTACGTGGCCACAATCCTCGCTCTTACTTCCGTCGCGATTTAGACAAATAATCTGTTCAGTCCGCATAAAGGGCTCCTGACTCATCAGTGCAACATCTCCGTGAACACAAAAATCTATCAACCACAGAGATGAAACAGCGGTGAGGACTCGATAGCAAAACAAAAACACTGAAATGCTGGAGCAAAAGAAAACCAACAGTTAGACTCCGATGGGCAAAACCAGAGACAGAGCAATAGCGGAAAACCTATGGCGGAAGTCTACGAAAAAACAAAACAAAAACAACAAAAATAACATCCCAAAGCCGAAAGATTCTAGGCATTGTCTTGTCGCAACCTTGAGTATATCGTGGAGTTCCCTAGCTGTAGCGGCTGACAAAAAGGATTAGCGGAAAGAATTTACATAGTAATATCGAGAGGCAGATAAACAGAAACGGTTTGAATGTCACCGAGTATTTGCATGTTACAAAAAGACAAATTCCAATTTGGTGATTTCAGGGCAATTTAATAGAAACCTTATCCAAACGATACATCTTATATTTGACAGAAGTGTTTCATCTTATTTTGACGTAATTTGTTTATAATTATTCACAATGATAGAAGAACATTGTGTCATAAGTGTCACGGATATCTCAGTCAGCGCCGTCATGAGGATTTCCAGTCCTGTTGCGATCTGAACTACTCTAGTACAGTCGTACTTCGATGGCTCGAACACCGATGGCTCGTTTACCATGGCTGAGTCGAACCCGTTTTTGAGTCCTTAGGGAATTCCTCTGCATAAGAAAAAGTGTGGGATAATTGAGGAGAATCGACTTTTGCAAATCTTGCAAATGTATGCTGTGTGTACTCATTAGAATGAGGCGATTCTAATGAGTACACACAGCATACATTTATATTACAGAACACCGAAAAGATGTCCAAAATACCCCGTTATGTTTTCTGAAAATATGCAACAGTGGCTCGAACTTCCGCTGTCTCGAATAAATTTCCATGGTGCCAAAGGGGTTCGAGCCATCAAAGTTCGACTGTACTTGAAGATGAAAGTTACAACAATTGTTGTTGTTGTGCGTTCCTTTTTTGGCGTCTTCCAGGAGAAAAGAAACTACATGTAGATAGAAGACAATGTTGAGGAGATGAAAGAGAGTGATGCAAGAGAAAAAGAAGAAATGTGTACGAAAATGGAGAAAAGAAATATCAACATTCCCCTTCAACCCTGACTTCTGCTGCAAGGAAAGCAGGCCTCGTTCAACAGCAATCTCATCACACATGGACGACAAAGTGCGAACATGGCACCTTCGCCACCCCGACATATCTAATCATCCTTAGTTTACAACAGTAGGTTTATCTTAGCTCCAGATAAGGTGTGCGTTGGGGCGGGGATCATTACGAAAACACGCCTATACAAATAAACTTAATCGCCCCCCCCCCCCCCCCAAAAAAAAACAAAACATTTTAACATGCAAAATTGTGATATTTTTCTTATTTTTGCTCAAAATATATATTGTGGGTACACGTCGGTACCACTTCGTCGAGGCGGTTCTAACGAGTACCAACAAGCTATATTCTAGAGCAGAAATATGAAAAATAAGGTTTATCCCTGTAAACCACAGTTTTACTATATAAATGTGGGGTTCAGAGGCGTCAAAATTATATAGGCGTGTTTTCGGGATGCAAAGAGGATAGTTTGTGGATAAATTGTTGTTATATTACCATGAAAACATGCTGTTTTGCTGTTGATGTTGTCCAAAGAAACCCGTTACCTCATCACTCATTCGCTACTGGAAACCGATACCTCAACAATGTAAGAAAACCGATACCGCAACGCAATTTTGCAGTTGCTTTTGTACATAGAAAGCAACACCTCAGCATTGTTTTGCAGATTGTTTTGCCCAAAGAAACAACCCGCTTTTATGTTTGTGTTAAGTTTTCCAGCTCTTTTAAGCTTATTTCACTTATTTGAGACCGATGGTTAATCTGATGTGGGCGAAAACCGGAATATTCGAAGATAAACGAGCCATCCGTGTTCGAGTTTGAAAGTTTTGACACAATACATCATTGTTGTTTGATTTTATTAATCAAGTAATTTCGTATTGGCCCAGTTACAGGTCAGAGGTCTGCTGTATTTGCCCGAGACCATTAGCTCAGTTACATGTCAGAGGTCTGCTGTATTGGCCCGAGGTAGACCTCTGACCTGTAACTTGGCCAATGCGAAATTACTTGATTTATAATGACAATTGGACACAGTTTAAATGATAAGTGTTAACAGTTAAATAAATGACTGTTGACCTCCGGTTAATACTGTTGACCTGGTGTTAATACGGATGACCTCCTATCAATACAGGATAGTATATTGATAATTTATTTTATTAATTTACTAACCTGTATTGATCGTATTACATGTAACACCAGGTCAAAAATCAATAATCATGTTTGTACTTGGGCCAGTACGAAATTATTTGATTAATAACATTATAGTATAGTAGTTATAGATAAAATTGACTAGGCGGAGCTCTTCAGGTGTTGTCAATACATGTCTAATTCGCTGAATCCACCAGACGATTCGGTAGAGTGCCTTTCACATACTTTCTGCAAGCCGAACGCCACAGCTTTGTTTGTGTTACAGTCGGGTGACTTGCTTTAACTTTTTGTTTATAGATCATTCCAAAGACAGGCGCAAACGATAGCCCCGCCTAGTCAATTTTATCTGCGACTACTATACGAATGTTTGAGGACACATACCGCGTTGGTACTGATATTGTATTTCCACATATCTGCATACACCATCTGGGATAACATCTTCATGGGAAAAACACTTTGCAGATAAAATGTGATTGTTGTGTCGTGCAAGGTACTTTTTCTTGCATAGCTTTCATTTCTGAGTGTATGTTTATATAATGTACTAGTTACATTTATTTTGATTCGCCCCCGCCCGTCGGGGCTTAGAGAAATAGATGGGCTGCATGATGCTTCCACGCAGAGCTGAAACTGACCATAAATGAGTACTGGTTAACTGCTTAGAAGGACTAAGCCTGCCCAGGCAAAGTGGTGAAAGTCAGACCGTCCAATGCATACAAGTCTTTTTGTTACATTGGGCGGCAGGGCTGGAGATGTCATTTCATCTCAATGACGGGTAAAAGTCTCACAAAATTGGAAGCAAAGTCTCCAAAATGACCTAAATAGTGTTGACGGGGACGTTACACCTCAATTCAAACAAATACTTCGTTTGATTGCCAACTTCCGCCATACTATGACGACAAATTTTAATCGAAACACCATGCTGTATCGTAACCAAATGCGTGAGAAAATTCGATTTTTATCCTGTTTCTAGGTAGGAATAAATTGTGAAAATACGGGATCTTACATGAGTGCTCATGTATTATTGAATTTATTGAACGAGTAGAGGAAAAGGAATAAAATGCGAGGCTTCCTCAACGAGTTTAATAAATTCAATAATACACGTTGCCTCGCATTTTATTCCTTTTCCTCAACTCGTTTAATAAATTCAATAATACTTGAGCACGAATGCAAGATTGTATTTATCATATGACATTTAAAACGCATTTTATTCGCGTTTTTTTTTTTTTAATATAAAAATGTCAATATTCCGTCATTAGTGAACACGAAGTCGTTAAGGACGTCGTACATGTAACGTTTCGGGGCATATTTAACTAACTTGCATATTTAATCCACTAGTGGATATTAATCCACTAGTGGATTATCGAATTTATTACATGGCGTTATTGCATTCTCAGACGCGACGTCATATGATAAAATAAGAATAATAAATGTATGAGAAATAATCTAAACGTTGATTGACATGCATAATGATAGTGCAGATACTCTTAATGTTGGAATGAATTACACATTTTTGGATTTTATCGATTCATAACCTCCGGCAAACACTCACAAACGGCATCATGCTAAGTTTTTGAGTGATTCGCCGGAGTCAGTTACACATCGATAAAAGCCACAAAAATGACCATTCGGGCTTCATGCAGTTTATGAGTGATTGGCCGGAGTTTACACATCGATAAAATCCTCAAATGTGAAATTCATTCCTATATTAAGAGTATCTGCATTAATATGTGCATGTCATATTTCTCAAATCTTTATTTTTCTTATTTTTCACAATTTATTTATTCATCGATAAAATCCACAAAAAATGAAAATGCATTCCTTATGATTCCAACTTTGTCATCGAAATGTTTAAAAATGCCAACAGAATTCTAAATCATCACGTGAACAAGTCCGTGAAATGAAGTACCCCTAAACCCCACTTTATATAGAGAAAACTGGGGTTTACAGTGGTAAACATTGTTTTTCTTATTTCTGCTTCAAAACATAGGTTGTGGGTACTCGTTGAGCACCCTCAACCTATGTTTTGAGGGTTTATAAGAAAAATATCAAGGATTTTCATCAGAAAAGTAGCCATTTTGGAGATGTGAAAAATGCACTGTGTCGCACGGGCGTGTTATCGTAATGTTTAGAAATTCTTTCGAACACGTTTGGATGAGCCTACCAACAGCCGCGGTGGAATGATTATCCAGTTAGAGGCTGCCATCTTTGAAAGAAACCCAAGCGAAACAAGGCATCGCAGGCGATACAAATCCCCTCGCACAACACAACTTCGTGTGTGGAAAACACTGAACTGGCAAAAGTCCAACTTGCTTGAGATATTATCATTAATTTTGCAAGATTTGTGTAAAGTTTATTTAAAATCCATCAATAAATTTAGGTTTTAGAGTGATGACAATGTTTCTGTAAAAATAGCCATAGTGACCTTGACTTTAGGCCATGCCCTTGAAAGTCGATCTTGCTCGAGATATTATCATAAGCATCTTTTGTGTGAAGTTATATTAAAATCCGTCAATAAATGTAGGCGGTAGAGCGATGAAACAGTTTTTCTAAAAATAGCCACAGTGACCTTGATCTTGAGGCCATAACCTTGAATGTCGAACTCGCTCGAGATATTATAATAAGCGAAATTTGTGTGAAGTTATATTAAACATCTGTCAATAAATGTAGGTGCTAGAGCGATCAAAGTTGTTCTAAAATAGCCACAGTGACCTTGACCTTGAGGCCATGACCTTGAAAGTCAAAGCAACTCGAGATATTATCATAAGAAACATTTGTGTGAAGTTCTATTAAAATCCATCAATGAATGTAGGCACTAAAGCGATGGAAATTTTTTTCTAAAAATAGCCACAGTGACATTGACCTTGATGCCATGACCTTAAAAGCGAACATGCTTGAGAAAGTATCATAAGTAACATTTTTGTGAAGTTATATTAAAATCCGTCAATAAGTGTAGGCACTAGAGCAATGACAAAGTTTCTAAAAATAGCCACAGGGACCTTGACCCCATGACCTTGAAAGTCGAACTCTCTCAAGATATTATCATAAGCAGCATGTGTGAAGTTATATTAAAATCGGTCAATAAATGTAGGCACAAGAGCGATGACAAAGTTTTCTAAAAATAGCCACATGGACCTTGACCTTGAGGCCATTCTCCTTGAAAGTCGAACTCTCTCGAGATATAGTCATAAGGTACATTTGTGTGAAGTCATATTGAAATTGGTCAAAAAATGTAGGCGCTAGAGCAATGGCAAAGTTTTTCTAAAAAATAGCCACAGTGACCTTGACCTTGAGGCCACAACCTTGAAAGTCGAACTTGCTAGAGATATTGCCATAAGGAACATTTGTGTGAAATTATATTGAAATCGGTGAAGACGTATAGGCGCTAAAGCGATGTCAAAGTTTTTCTAAAAATAGCCACAGTGACCTTGACCTTAAGACCACGACCTTGAAAGTCAAACTCGCTCAAGATATTGTCATAAGGAACATTTGTGTGAAGTTATATTGAAATCTGTGAAGAAATGTAGGCGCTAGAGCAATGGCAAAATTTTTCTAAAAATAGCCACAGTGACCTTGACCTTGAGCCACAGCCTTGAAAATCGAACTCGCTCGAGATATTGTCATAAGGAACACTTGTGTGAAGTTATATTGAAATCGGTGAAGAAGTGTAGGCACTAGAGCAATGACAAATATTTTCTAAAAATAGCCACAGTGACTCTGACCTTGAGGCTATGACCTTAAAAGTCAAACTCGCTAAAGATATTGTCCTAAGGAACATTTGTATGAAGTTATATTAAAATCGGTGGAGAAATGTAGACGCTAGAGCGATGACAAAGTTTTTCTAAAAATATCCAAAGTGACCTTGACCTTGTGGCCATGACCTTGAAGTCGAACTCGCTTGAGATATCGTCATAAGGAACATTTGTGTGAAGTTATATTGAATTCGGTGAAGAAATGTAAGCCCTAGATTGATGATAAAGTTTTTCTAAAAAATGGCCACAGTGATCTTGACGACATGACCTTGAAAGTCGAACTCGCTCGAGATATTGTCGTAAGGAACATTTGTGTGAAGTTATATTGAAATTGGTGAAGAAATGTAGGTGCTAGAGCGACGAAAAAGTTTTTTTCTTAAAACAGCCACAATGACCTTGACCTCGAGGTCACGAACTTGAAAGTCTAACTTGCTCGAGAAATTGTCATAATGAACATTTGTGTGAAGTTATATTAAAATCGGTGGAGAAATGTAGGCGATAGAGCGATGACAAAGTTTTTCTAAAAATAGCCACAGTGTCCTTGACCTTGAGGCCATGACCTTGAAAATCGAACTCGCTCGAGATTTGTCGTAAGGAATATTTGTGTGAAGTAATATTGAAATGGGTCGAGAAATGTAGGCACAAGAGCGATGACAAAGCTTAACTAAAAATAGCCACAGTGACCTTGACTTTCAGGTCACAACCTTGAAAGTCAGATTTGCTCGAGATATTGTTATAAGGAACATTTATGTGAAGTTATATTAAAATCGGTCAAGAAATGTAGGCGCTAGAGCGATGACAAAAGTACGTACGTACGTACACGCGTAATATAACGTGACGTAAAAAATGAAGTCTATGAATTCAGTTTATTTGTCTTCTAACATTTACTTTTTTAATAGTTCTCCTTCTTTTAATCGAACGCTGTTGGCGTCGCTTCATAAACAATGACGTCACGCGCAGGCTCTAAACGTGCTATTTGACTTCACGTTATATTACTACCTGTCGCTATGTGCAACAGATCTGACATTCTTGCTCAAGGCATTTATCGAAGTATAAAACTTTTATTTCAACCAATATAAAACTTTTATTTCAACCAATCAAATCGCTCGAAATGTACATAATGATGGAGAATTGAATTATTGAATCGTGGAACCTTTCATCCCAGCTGACTGTGGAATTGTGATATATACGACACAATAACTACAACATTCTAGTAATGTAACAATGTCGATTGTAACAATCTCATTTACTGACACCAGGGGTTGATTATACCTAATTCAGTTCACACTTTCTTTGATAACACTGTTTCCTGTTTTTATGTAATATCAGCGGGAATTCTTAGTTTAATTACGAACTGATGGTTAGACAAGTGTTCTCGGAAACTTTCTTTCGGTTTGCAAAAATGACTTTTAGTTCAGGTTGTCTTATTTAAGAAAACAATTTCCGTTTCAATGAATACTGAATAAACGAACCAAATTCATGTATAAAGAAAACGTCCAAATGTCACTTAATTTATAAAATATGACAGGCGTCATTTATCTAGATCTACATTTATAACTGATTAATTCTACTTGGCTAAAAGGGCTTTCCACGGGGAACTATACAGTTCCTAGTAACTTTAAGTCATATGAAGAGAATATAGCTAATTCCCGTGTAGCAGACGCTGATATCTTAAAGCACTAGGTCAAACTAAATTTTGGGCACCTTTGTACGGACCGTGGAAGGGACATGCATTTTATTTTAATATGTTGTTTATCTTCGGCGCACAAGATAATATCTTGTTCGCACAACTTAATATCTTGTGTGCACAACATAGATCTTGTGTGGACAACATAATATCTTGTGCACACAAGTTATTATATTGTTCGCACAACATATTATCTCGTTCGCACAAAAAATTATCTTGTTTGCACAACATAGATCTTGTGCAGACAACATACTTTGTGCCATATTATGTTGTCCGCACAAGATCTATATTGTGCAAACAAGATAATATCTTGTGCGCAGAAGATATTAAGTTGTGCGACAAGACATATTTTGTTGTCCCAACAAAGATAATATCTTGTTCGAACAACTTAATATCTTGTTCGCACACCATATTATAAAACAAAATGCATGGTCCCTTCCCGGGTTCCGTACCTTTGTGTTAGGTTTGCATGTAGCTTTAATGCGCTATATTTACATCTCCGGTGTAAGGTCTAATGTAAACCTTTAGAAAACAATGTAGTTCATACTTCCATAAACGCATTGAATTACATGATTTGCAGTGATGTCAAGTGACATCAGTCTAAACCATGGTTCTCTACTCGCGTTGGTGACGTCATCGCTGTTCAGTTCTTTGTAGAAAATAGCCTTTAAATGTTTTTCAGCTTTAAAAATTTGCCCTAAGCATTTTTTTCGCCGGGGTGATGAGGGGCAAAGAATGTAAATATGATAAATAAACTTAATTTTTCTGCTTTTCGTGAAATTATGAACGACAGCGGGTCGCTAGCAAAGTGTACATCAACCCCTTTGTGGTTCATTTACTTTGCACGCGACCCACTGCGTTCATACTTTCATGAACAGCAGAAAAATAAAAATCATTTCTTAAATGTATTGCTATAGCATGTTCCATAGATTTCAACCCGTTTTTTTTCTCTCTAATGTTTATCTCAAATCATGCATTCCAGTCCAGTGGAGTTTGAGACAGTGAGATACCTGTCATTGAAGACAGTATAAGAAATGACTGTTAACCCGTTCAGTACCAGAAACCCCTAAATAGGTACCTTGGCAAACAGTGCAGGCTTAGAACGCGGCGTCTGATCATGACCTACACTTTGAAAAAGTTAAGGCATTCTCCGAAAAGTTTTGGTGAAAACACAACCTGACACCCCTAAATTTTGAAATTGACTCCTGTTATATATAAGGAAGAATATTCCATTCGGTACCAAAATGGTTAAATCATATGTACCATGATTGTCGAAGGATTAAGAAAAACCCACCCTGTGAAATACAGTAAAATTCCTTTATTAAGACCACCTTTGGGTCTGTTCAAAAGTGGTCTTTAAGATAACTTATGAACAGTCCCAAATATGGTCTCTGACCATAGAACACTGTTTTCAGAAAACGCCAAGAAAGAATAACTGCAGCCTACTTAATAAGTTTTTTGAAGCGGAATTAGTCTTAATTTTTGGTGGTCTTAATAGCGGAATGTTACTGCATTGCATTCTTAATACTACCAAAGATGAAAATATCTGTCATTTCACTAACCTCTGCTTTAGATATAGTTTGCAGGTACTCGTTTTGTTTCTTTGATTGGACGTTTAACGTCCCCCGCCAAAACTATCTAGGTCATTTTGGAGACGTTGCTTCCAATTTTGTGGGACTTTACCCGACATTGAGATGAAATGACATCTCAATCCCTGCACCCCCCTCCAACCCCCCACCCAACCACACACACACCCCAATGTGGTTGTTTTTTTTTGTGTGTGTTCACGTAGGTGTTGCACTGAGGAGTTAGGAGGCCATCGTGCGGACTGAACAAATAATGTGTCTAAATCGCGACGGAAGTAAGGGCGAGGATTGTGGGCACGTAAAATCGATTTAAGCCCCCCAGTGGAATTCGTTTCACTGATCGTTCCAAGGCGGTTCTTCTGTCGCGGTTTATTTTTGTTATGGTTCGTCTTTGTGTGTTTGTGTCGCTTATATTATTTTGTTTTGGAATGCCTATTGGCCATTTTGTGGGAAAATAACTGTCCTTTTGGCTTTCCGCTATTGATGTTTCCATTAGGGTCTGTTGTTTCATGTTTGTGTTTCTTTCCCTTTGGTGTCTCTGATGGGAGCTATGGCTTAATTGTATCGATTCCTGATCATTACCTTCTCTTCTATTCTGATTCTTTCCCTAATTATATATGTTATTACGTTGGTGATTCTGATTCTTCTCCACTGTTGGTTACATTTGTTCTTCCAGTTTAATGTTTGTCATGTTGGTGATTCGGATTATTTCCCCCATTATGTATATTGCTCCTTTTTAGTTAGGTTTGGGTATTCTGTGTCACCCCTGATTGGGAAAGAGCTGCTAACTCGGTTTACCTGTGGTCCGTTTTGTTTACTGTCGTTACACCATGTTTCGTTTTCTTTCCGGATGAATTTGGGATCTGAATGTATCAGTTCCTGATCGTTTCTCTATTTTAATGTTTAGACCTGCTAAGAGGTTTACCAGTACTCGTGCACGATTGATTTCATCTCTGTGTAGAAGAATTATGCAGCCTAATCTATTTCTCCAAGCTCCGATGGTCGGGGGTAAGTAGGTACTCGTCGTTAGAACCGCCTTATTCGTGGCGGTTATAACAACTTCCTCACAATCTATGTGGTTAGCAAAAGTAAAGAACATAAGGCATACCAGAGAGATATCATGAAATGAAAACGAGCCTATATAATTTTGACCCCCTTCAATCCCATTTGTATATAGAAAAACTGGGGTCTTATTTTTCTCTTTTCTGTTTTGAAATATAGATTGCGGGTACTCGTTAGAACCGCCTCATCGAGGCGGGTCTAACGAGTACCTACAATCTATATTGGAGCAGAAATAACTGAGAAAAATATCTTAAATTTTTCGTTTTTTCGGTGGTAAAGTTTACAATGAATTTGTATAGGCGTGTTATCGTAATGACCACATTCCTCGCTAGATAAGGCGCCGGTTATAAGGGTGATCATTGCACGAATGTGATGACAAGAACTGTAAATGGAAACACAAGTCCACAAGAGCCGGAATCCATCAAAGTATCCATAAAATGCATCTTCAGTTCAGAGCAAAAGCCCACAGGATCCACATAAAGATGCTACTATAGGACCAGACACAAAACAGAGTAATAATCACCCTCGGAATACCCCGACAAAGTGTACAGCCATCTCAAAACACCGATAGAAGATGGGCCCCGTCAAGCGATTTTGGAACTTATCGCCTATGCGAGCAGCGAAGGTTCAGGCGAGCCTGCGCATCCGCGCAGTCTCGCCAGAACCTTCGCTGCTCGCTCATACAAGCAGTGAATCAAGAGGAACTTTCAGACAGAAAGCCATATCCCTGGCCCCTCTGAATGGCTGGGCATGCGCAGTTAAAGTTTGTCATGACGGAATGCTCGAAGACCCAAATTCGCTTGGCGGGGCTCAGATACAAGTGTATAAGAATCTGATATTGGGTTATGTTTTGATGGCTGTTTCCAACCCTAGGAATGACCGTGCTGAGCGGAACACGCCTCGGTTCCGCTCAGCACGGTCATTCCTAGGGTTGGAAACGCCCATCTACAACAGAACACCACATAAGGTTCTTTTTCTTGCAAACAACACCGAAAATATTCGTTTTGCTTTATTCAACGTTTTATTTTTCGCGCACTCTACCCGCCCATAGGGGCTTGAAGAAATATATGGGCTGCATGATGCTTCCACGCAGAGCTGAATCTGGCCCGCACACTAGTACTGGTAAACTATTTAGAGGATCTAAGCTTGTCCTAGAACTGCTGTGCGAGGCAGACCGTCCATGCTAATAAACCCTATTGGTTTCATTGGGCGACAGGGCTTGAGATGTCATTTCATCTCAATGTCGGGTAAAAGTCCCACAAAATTGGAAGGAACGTCCCCAAAATGACCTTTACAGTGTTGACGGGGACGTTAAACCCCAAATCAAACAAACAAAACTTATGTAGTTTGTCTGGGTAACCAAAGTAAGAACAGAATTTCTATCTTAGACTAAAACCACGGATTTCCTTAACTGGTATGCTTAACATGAAGGGACATATAAAAACACAGGCTAACACGTTAAACCATTTAGTACCAGAACCCCCAAAACGGGTATTTGGCAAACCGTGCAGGCCCAGATCCGCAGAATGCGGCGTCTGATCAGGGCCTACACTGTTTTCAAAATGTTCAGCTATTTTCCTAATAAATTTTGAAGAAAACACAACCTGACACCCCTAAATTTTGAAATGGACTCGGGCTATAAATGAGGAAGATTCTTATCAGGGCCTACACTGTTTGCAAAAAGTCCAGCCATTTTCCTAATAAATTTTGAAGTAAACACAACCTGACACCCCTAAATTTTGAAATGGACTCAGGCTATAAATGAGGAAGATTCCATTTGGTACAAAAAGGGTATAAGAAAATGTAACGGAATGATCGCCTCCGGACTGTCAGTTGCAATACTGCTGGTGACAGTTTGTTTGATTTGAGGTTTAACGTCCCCGTCAATACTGTAAAGGTCATTTTGGGGACGTTGCTTCCAATTTTTGGGGACTTTTACCCGACATTGAGATGAAATGAAAACTCAAGCCCTGCCGCCCAATGAAACCAATAGGGACGGGTTTCAGCTCTGCGTTGAAGCATCATGCAGCCCATATATTTCTTCAAGCCCGATGGGCGGGGGCCGCACATATGTGTAAAGGATGCATTTGTAAATAATGAACATACCATAAATAGAACAGGGGTGTCTCAGTTTTATTGAAACCCTTCTTAAGCAGGCAATACTAGAGTTTGTCAGCAGAACTCCATTTTCAAAAAATGCTCGATTGACACAACAAACCGAAAGGAAATAAAAGTATACATTTGCACAAGCTTTTCAAATATAAATTTTAAGTCGAAAAGACAGGAAAGAAGAATCTACCACCCTACGACCATATAAACACTTTCATACCATGGCAGAAATAAGAGGGCCATGATGGCCCTGGATAGCTCACCTAATCCATACCAAATGGTAGGTAATATATTATATGGTGGAGTGGAAGGTTTGAGCAATTTTGGTTCACAGTGCCCCAAGGAACATTTCTGTGAAATTATTTCAAAATCAATCCATCTGTTTAGAAGTAGAAGCCATTTTAAGGTTTGTATGTGTTTAGCTCTGGTGGCTATCCTTTTCAGTGAAGCAAAATGATTTGAGCAATTTTGTCAGAGGGTCACCCATCGAACATTCCAATGAACTTGTTTCCTTTTAGAGGAAGAAATCATTTAACAGTTTTTCGATTTTAAGTTCTTGCGACCATGGCCCCCGCCCATCGGGGCTTGAAGAAATATATGGGCTTCATGATACTTCCACGCATAGATGAAACCGACCCGCACACGATTACTGGTAAACCGCTTAGAGAATCTAAGCCTGCCCAGATAAAGCGGCGGGAGGGTCGGACCGCCCATGCTTATAAACCCTATTGGTTTCATTGGGCGACAGGGCTTGGGATGTCATTTCATCTCAATGTCGGGTAAAAGTCCCACAAAATTGGAAGCAACGGCCCCAAAATGACCTTTACAGTGTTGACGGGGACGTTAAACTTCATATCAAACAAACAAGTTCTTGCGACCATCTTGTTCAGCAGAGTGAAGCAATTTGGGCAATATTGACAGATAGTACACAAAATCATTCCTTTGAATTCATTTATCAATCAGGGTCTAGAGCGATCACAAAGTTTTATTTTTCCTACAAACAGCCACAGCTACCTTGGTACTGAGCCCAGCAACCTGAAAGTTGAACTTGCTCGAGACAATAATATACCAAACATTTATGTGAAGTAACATTAAAATACATTGATAAATGTAGAGCAAGAGCGATGCCAAAGTTTTTTTTCTTCTAAAAATAGGTATAATGATCTTAACCCTCATCCCAGCAACCTTTAAGTCGAACTTGCTCGATATATTTTCATACCAAACATTTGCGTGAAGTTATATTAAAATCCATCCATAATTGTAGGCACTAGAGCCGTAGCAAAGTTTTTTCTTTCTATAGTGTTTACAAGGTGCATACATGACGCATACTCGATCTTGACCGAGATATTTTCAAGATGATCATTCTGAGCAAGTTTTATGATGAATGGATCGAACTGTGGCTTCTAGAGTGTTCACAACGTTTCTCTATGATTTGACCTGCTGTCCTACTTTTTGAGCCCACATGACCCATATTCGAACGTTACGGAGATATTGTCAAGATGGTCCTTCTGAGTAAGATTGATTATGATCGGACCAAAACTGTGGCCACTAGTATATTCACAACGTTTTTCTATGATTTGACCTTCTAACCTACTTTTTACCCGACATAACCCATATTGGAACTTGACCGAGATATTGTCAAGATGACCATCATGAGCAAGATTGATGATGATCAGACAAAAACTGTGGCCTCTAGTGTGTTCACAAGACTTTTTATGATTTGATCTACTGACCTACCTTTTGATCCGACATAACCCATATTTGAAACTGACCGAGATATTGTCAAGCACGATGAACATTCTGAGCAAGTTTGATGATGATCGGACCAAAACTGTGGCCTCTAGAGTGTTCACAAGGTTATTCAATGATTTGACCTACTGACCTACTTTTTGTTCTGACGTAACCTATATTCGAACTTGACCCAGATATTGTCAAGGTGATAATTCTGAGCAAGTTTGATGATGATCAGACTAAAACTGTGGCCGCCAGTGTGGTCACAATGTTTTTCTATTATTTGATCTACTGAACTACTTTTTGACACGACATGACCCATATTCAAAACTGACCGAGATATTGTCAAGATGATCATTCTGCGCTAGATTGATGATGATCGGACCAAAACTGTGGCCCCTAATGTGTTAACAATCTGATTCCATGATTTTAACTACTGACCTACTTTATGACCCAAAGTGACCAATATTCGAACTTGACTGGGATACATGTATTGGCAAGATGATCATTCTGAGCAAGTGTGATGATGATCAGGCTAAAACTGTAGCCGCAAATGTGTTCACAAGGTTTTTTCTATGATTTGACCTACTGGCCTACTGTTTGACCCAACTATATTCGAACTTGACCGAGATATTGTCAATATGATCATTCTGAGCTAGATTGATGACGATCGGACCAAAAACTGTGGCCTCTAATGTGTTCACAATGTGTTTCCATGATTTGAACTACTGACCTACTTTATGACCCAACGTGACCACTATTCGAACTTGACTGAGATACATGTATTGTCAAGATGATCATTCTGAGCAAGTGTGATGGTGATCAGGCTAAAACTGTGGCCTCAAATGTGTTCACAAGGTTTTTCTATGATTTGACCTACTGGCCTACTTTTTGACCCAACATGGTCCATATTCGAACTTAAGATATTATCAAGATGATCATTCTGAGCTAGATTGATGATGATCTAACAAAAACTGTGGCCTCTAATGTGTTCACAAAGTTATTCCATGATTTGACCTACTGATCTACTTTTGACCCGGTATGACCCATATTCAAACTTGACCGAGATATTGTCAAGATGGCCATTCTGAGCTGAGCAAGTTTGATGATACTCGCACCAAAACTGTTGCCTCCAGTGTTCATAAGGTTTGTCTATAATTTGAGCTACTGACCTAGTTTTTGACCCGGCATGACCCATATTCGAACTTGACCGAGATAATGTCAAAATGATCATTCTGACCAAGTTTGATGATGAATGGCCTAAAACGATGGCCTCTAGTATGTTCACAAGTAAAGTTTATGCACGGAGGGCGCACGACGAACGACGGCGCCGGACACTACACAATCATGGCAAAAAAAGCTCACCATGACCTTCTGTCAGGTGAGCTAAAAAAATAAAGATAAAATATGTTAGTAGAGTTATGGACACAAATGATAACTACAGTTCAACCTGTATTAAGCAAGTGCCTAAGGGATAGTCAAAATATGCTTGCTTAAGACAGGTTCTTGCTTAATACAGGTGAAATTTAACACATCTGCCTTTCTTGGGAACTGAATGCCTGCTTGCTTAAGACAGGTTGCTTGCTTAATAGAGGTGGCCACTAAGACAGGTTTTACTGTACTGAGATCTTTGCAAAATTATTTGTTATCAACCTGCGATTCCGCGCCATCTGTCTACTCTTCTGCTTACGTGGGGCTGGCGGACAAGTTGGCCTTCTATGGTTGAATTTTCTGTGGTCTTACGTTAATACTGTAACATGAACATGCAGTGAATATCCTCGTAAAACCCACTTTATTTAGACAAAGTGAGGTCATATTGCTTACTTTGCAAAATCAAATTCTTTGACATAAACTGCTTAGCGTATACCGTCTTGCAAAGAACATGCACAATGAAACCTCATTCTAATGCACTTGCGTATGTAACGCGACATCTGATTGGATAACGTCAAAAATTTGCGACGGTACTGTCGGAAACCCGACATAATCATGTAATGTCACTTTTCATTGACTGGTATTTGGATTTTACGCAGCTCACAGCCTCGTGATGCCGGACAGTGACCAATGGGACGGATTTTTTCATCCACCACTCACACCCATGTAAGATTCTAATATTCCAGACGGGTAGTGTGAGAAACTGAGGGTTAATCATAGAACCAGGCGAGGCCCCGAGATTATAAACTTTTTTTCATGCTCAACTCAGCTGAGTACGAATTTTGTAGTGCTCGTAAAAATTAGAATACTAATAAGTTGAGCGAGGTTTATTTTTCAGGTAGCAGAGAATGTTATTTGTCCTGCTTACAAATTTTAAAATGCCAACAATTGTTGGCATTTTAAAATTTGTGACCAGGACAAATTTCATGCTCTCGTGAGCTGAGCATAAAATTTTTATAACATCGGGCCCTATTGGGCGCCGTTTTACTATTTAATCCGTATTTATAGATAGCCATAATTATTTATGGATATCCATAAATCGAACGGAATTAATGATATCCATAAATCGAATAATGGATATCCATTATTCGATTTATTGATATCCATAAATCGAATTATGGATATCCATTATTCGGCTGATTTATGGATATCCATAAATCAAATTATGGATATCCATAAATCGAATTATGGATATCCATAAATCGATTATGGATATCATTAATTTAGATCGAAATATGGATATCCACAAATCGAATTATGGATATCCTTAATTCGAATTATGGATATCCATTATTCGGCGGATTTATGGATATCCATAAGTCGAATTATGGATATCCATTATTAACTCTGCAAATAAACCTAATAAATAATGACTGCTCCCTTTGCAAAAAAAAAAAAAAAAAAAAAAAAAAAAACTCTACTATTCGCGTCAGGTTTACGATTTTGGGTGTGTAATGAAAGCCGGGATGGCGGTGGAGGTAATGTAGGGTAGGCTTAGTGGTGGCCTATGGTGAAGGAGAGATATGTTTTGTTTGATTTGAGGTTTAACGTCCCCTTCAATACTATTTAGGTCATTTTGGAGATGTCGCATCCAATTATGTTGGGCATTAAGCCTTCACTGAGATAAAATGACATCTCAATCCGCGGCCTCGATAGCTCAGTCGGATGCGCGTCTGACTGGTGATCAGCGGGACGCGGGTTCGATACTTGCCACGGTCGGCATCATTCTTTTGTGAAGATTGATCATGAAATATTTTCTGCGGTCATTCTCTCCCTTTCGCTAATTCATGAAGGGCAGTTGTCAGTTTCTGGCGAAAGAATGTGCACTGTACTGGTTATAAGCCTGCCCAGAAAAAGTGTGGACAGGTAAACTGACCGGTCTAAAATGACCTAAATTAGTGTTGACTGGGCCGTTAAACTCAAATACAAACAAACAAACAACTCAATCCCTGTCGCCCATTGACTCGCACGACTTTGTTTGGACAGGCTAAGGCCTTCTAAACGGTTTACCAGTACTCTCAGCTCATGCAGCCAAATCTATTTCTCCAAGCAACAATAGACGGGGCCCAGGATGTATATCTGAATCTGCCTGGTACTCCATACATCTCAAGTAGAGTAGTATATGGATATTTGTTAATACTATACACACAGTGGAGTTCGGCTATTAAGACCACCTAAAATTAAGACTAATTCTGCTTTAAAAAGCATATTTAGAAGGGTGCAGTTATTCTTTCTTCGTGAATTCTTCACACATTGTCCTCTGGTCAGGGACCATCTTTGGAACTGTTCAGAAGTGGTCTTAATATAGGAATTTTACTGTATAACGACCATGTGCATTTTTTCTCCCGAAAGCATGCGCGGATTGCCTGTTTGGATCATTATAACCTTACGTCCGACTTTCAGTGTCCTAAGGGGCGCAGTCCTCATAGAGGTGATTCCAGAGGCACAGGATGCGTTGGCCGGAATTTCCAGATCTTACGGCTGGTTCCAATATTTAACTGCACACATGGCGGGCGTTCAGCGTATGGCGTCCGTTGCATTGGAAGCCTTACGGCTGTAAAGGCTGCACGACAGAGAGGTCCCTTTGACTGGCCATCATCTCCCAGCGATGATGAAAACCTTAAAATTTTTTACATTAAACAATCACGTGTATTAGGGAGAAATCGTTAAACCAAAAGGTTTGGTGGTGATTTATGGATATCCATATTTCGAATTATGGATATCCATAAATCGCTCTGAATTATAGATATCCATAAATCGATTATGGATATCCATAATTCGAATTATGGATATCCATAAATCAGAGGAATAATGGATATCCATAAATCGAATTATGGATATCCATTAATCGATCTGAATAAATGATATCCATAAATCGAATTATGGATATCCATAATTCTATTTATGGATATCCATAATTTGAATAATGGATATCCATTATTCGGCTGATTTATGGATATCAATAAATCGAATTATGGATATCCATAATTCGATTTATGGATATCCATTATTCCTCTGATTTATGGATATCCATAGGGCCAAGGCTGCATGATAGCGATATCTTTTCGACTATACAGTACACGCGTAGGTAATTTTCCCGAAAATTTGCTATTGCCAGATCTCTGGCAATTTCATTTTACCCGACTTTGTTCTATTGCCAGACGTCTGCAATAGCACATTTCCCTACTTTGTGCTATTGACAGGCGTCTGTCACTAGACTCTTCCTAAAATGTAAACGGTGAGCCTTAGACAATTTTAAAATTGTCGCGGCGAACTGATTATATTTTATTAATAAAGACACTAATCATGTATTGAGTTTATACCGCAATCCAAAAATTCCAGGGATTTTGCGATAATTAAGCAAATTTAACCAAAAAATATAGCAGACAGTGTGGCATGTTAAACGTTATTCAGCGCAATGGTGCGCACACGTAACATAACGTGACGTCAGATAGTCCAAATTACCTGACGTCACCGCACCACAGAGACGTTAGAAACAACGTGAACGCTCGAGTCAAAGTTTCTCAGCGCTATACATCCTGTATGAAAACTTGCAAATAAATAGTTTATTTTAGCTTTGGAAATTATTTTCGAGGTTTAGAGAAAACCGTTGTCGAAGTGCACAATTTTTCCAACGGACCATGCAAGCCCCGAAAGCCCGAGAATATAGCGTGCAGTTATTCGACCACCTTTATTAGGTTACTAGAGTGCCTGGTTGCGGTATAAAAATATTTTCACTGCTAAACATTTTATTATGTCTGATTCAAAATACTCGTATCTAGATAACAGTAAAACTTCGACAACGCGAACACGGATATTTCGTTTTATCAGTTACCCCCTATATATATATATATATATATATATATATATATATATATATATATATATATATATATATATATATATATATATATATATATATATATATATATATATTGCATTGTAACGCATTGACCTGATAAAGATATGCTATCTCAGGACAAGTGAGCTTTATCACGTCAACGTGACATTGCACTTTTATGAATGAACCGGGAACTAGAAAGAATGGCAAAAATAGCATTATTACTGGACAAAATGGAAAAATTACTTGGAAAAATATGGAAGGAAAAAAGTATGGTCAGCGTATACAAACTATATCGACCTGCGGATTTGTTTGTTTTGTTTGATTTGAGGTTTAACGTCCCCGTCAACACTGTAAAGGTCATTTTGGAGACGTTGCTTCCAATTTTGTGGGACTTTTACCCGACATTGAGATGAAATGACTTCTCAAGCCCTGTCGCCCAATGAAACCAATAGGGTTTAGTAGCATGGACGGTCCGCTTCGCACCGCGGTTCCTGGACAGGCTTAGATCCTCTAAGCGGTTTACCAGTACTAGTGTGCGGGCCGGATTCAGCTCTGCGTGGAAGCATCATGCAGCCCATATATTTCTTCAAGCCCCTATGGGCGGGGGCCAAATCGACCTGCGGAATGTTCGGACGCACTGAGGACCATCGATACTCATCTAAAATTGCTAATTTAAGAGTGTACAAGGGGGTAAACTGATAAATAGAATACCAGATTCGTGTCATTTGATATCAAGTTTATCAGGCAAGGCTTCGAGAACGCTTGTAGAATCGCGAGGCAAGCCTCGCGATTCTACAAGCGTTCTCAAAGCCTTGCCTGATAAACTTGATATCAAAAGACACTCACCTGGTATTCTCTATAACTTCGACAACTCGAACACAGATATCTCGTTTACCATGGCTAATTCGAACCCATTCTTGAGTCCCTAGAGAATTCATCCAATCCCTCAAGATATCCATAAATTTGCATATTTGAGGGAAGTTTTCTGTATAGATCTGTTAAAGGAATGTTGCGTGTACTCATTAGAATCTAATGACTACACACAGCATAGTAAAAGGAATGTTGCGTGTACTCATTAGAATCGCCTCATTGAGGCGATTCTAATGACTACACACAGCATACCTTTACTTAGGAATGTTGCGTGTACTCATTAGAATCGCCTCAATGAGGCGATTCTAATGACTACACACAGCATACCTTTACTACAAGGAAGATCGTAAAGATATTAACGTTATATCCATTGTGTGTGATCTAAAACTATAATTACCCTCAGTAGTTCGAACTACCCCTATCTCAAACAATTTTTCATGGTCACAAATGTAATCGGGTTTTCGCAGTTCGACTGTATACGAAAATGTAACAGTTATCCCCAATATTAATTGCATAGTAACACACTGACCTGATAAAGATATGCTATCTCAGGACAAGTGAGCTTTATCAGGTCAACGTGATATTGCACTTCTATGAACGGACTACTGGAAAAAATGGCAAAACTGTAGGTGTGTACAATGGGATTAACTGATAAACAGAATACCAGCACCGCGATTCAACAAACGTTCTCAAAGCCTTTCCTGATAAACTTGATATCAAATGACACGAACCTGGTATTCTCTATATAATGTCCTTAATATATGGATATTTAGAGCTTTGGGATATATTCTTCAAGGACTCAAACACTAGTTTGAATTAACCATGGTGAACAAATTATCCCTGTTAGAGTTATCGAAGTTTCCGCATATCCTAAAACTTATACTCCAGTTTTGCCCCAGTTCATACAAATTCTAGAACCCGCCGTGGTGTAGTGGTTACGCTACTAGTCTTGTAAACCTGGGGTCGCAGGATCGATTTCGGGCTTCTCCAGGCTTTCGGATGAGTCTTTAAACCGAGGTCCCGTCTCCGTATGACCTTAGCTGTTGATAGGACGTAAACCTTAAAGACTCAGTCACTCATAGAAATTCTACACCTGATGTGGCTCCAAGATTATTTACTATCTAGTGCAATTTTTGAGATTTTCCCTATCTTTATCAATTTATCAAGACAATACAACAACACCAATAGTAACAATGAATGATTTTTAATCTATACAAACTTGAAAATGAAACAGCCAGTTTAGTTTTTTCAGTACATCACGAAAACACGCCTATATAATATTGACCCACCTGTGCCCCACTTTTATATAGTAAAACTGGGGTTTACAGGGGTAATCCTTATCTTTCTTATTTCTGCTCTACAATATAGATTGTGGGTCCCCGTTAGAACCGCGGTTCTAACGAGTACCCACAATCTATATTTTGAGCAGAAATAAGAAAAATATCACACTTTTTCATCTGAAGGTTTTCATTTTTTCGGCGGTGACAACGTATTTGTAAAGGCGTGGTTTCGTGATAAGATTAGTTGCAATATAATCGAGTGTCATTTGCTTGTGCCTCAAGCATCAACATATAAGCCTCCGTGGTGTAGTGGTTACGCTACTCGCCTTGTAAACCAGAAATCGCAGGATCGATCCCGGGCTTCTCCAGACTTTCGGACGAGTCTTTAAACCGAGGTCCCGTCTCCGTATGACCTTAGCCGTTGGTGGGACGTAAAACTCAAACACTCACTCACTCACTCAAGCATCAACAGATTATCGGACATAAATGGGCTAGTCAGTTTCATTGAGGTGCAAAAGCCATTATTTAATGTAAGAAGAATTATTAACGTGACTAATTGCTTGTAGGCGGATTCTGATTATGTTAACCCTTGTTCTGCTGAGCCCGGATATGCCTTTTCTTTGAAACAATGTAGATCCAGATCAGATGGCTTCTGAAGAAGCCATCTGATCAGGATCTACATTGTTTGTCATTCAGATTGTAAATTTGTTGTAATAATTTGCTACAGGTAATCTGATTGGTTGATAATCAGTAGTGGGTGTGGCATATATGCATATTCAGCAGGACAAGAGTTAAGACATCTACTGATACCTTTCTTTTCATTACATAAAATATGGTGAATGAAATAGTATCTGCCGAGTTACCATCTTGATACACCAAATTTCACATTGCATTATCTAAATCGATTTCACGTACCTGTTTACAGTCATGTTGGCAACGTAAAAACGCCATTCAAAGTTTCGCTGATCCACGTTGACATTAACCTTATCAGAGCCGCATTGCACCTGGTTGAAAAGTAGTGCATGTATGAATATACGCATAATGAGCTCTGATGATTTTTTTTTAATTTAGTTTTACGGCCCTTTCAAGATTATTTCACTCATATCGAGTCGATCGTTAATCAGAAGTGGGCGAAAACCGGAGTACCCGGAGAAAAACCACCTGACCATCCGTTGCAGAACTTGGCGTCTCACATAATATTATGACCCGAGCGAGGCTCTAACCCACGGCGGTGACAGGCCTAATGATCAAGAGTCAGCGCTCTTATCCACTAGGCCACGGAGGCCCGTTGAGCTCTGATGAGAATCCGCTTGTAAAAAAAGCCCATACGATTACAAGGAGTCTGCTAGAAGACTCAAAAATGACATATTCTGGTCATTTCTCTAGCACATTATCTACACATTCCACCAACAAGCATTCATTCTCGTTATATTCAAACTGTGAAATAAAGAACAGCATTCTTACTTTGTAGTTAATCCATTGATAAGGGGACACATATTTGGTTAAATGCATCCGTTTACCTAAACAGCAAACTCCGTAATCTACATTCTCGTTACGATAACACACCCGTGCGCTTAAATGGCAACCATCTAATCTCTATATAGAACTAATATTTTTCAGATGAAAATGTTTGATATTTTTCTTATTCCTAGTCCAATTATAGATTGTGAGTGCTCGTTAGAACCGCCTCAACGAGGCGGTTCTAACGAGTACCCACGATCTATGTTGATCAAAAATAAGAAAAAAAAAATATCCCGAAAACCCCTCTTTTCTCTGTGTAAAGTGGGGTTTAGAGGGGTCTTCCTTTTACGAACTCGTTATCCTGATGCAAGCCTGTTTCTAATGTCTTTTACGCTGTCGATTCCCCGAATAACGTCTGATACTTTTTCCGCGACCATTATCGTGGGCGCGTTAGTATTCCCTGATGTCACGTTTGGAAACACGGACGCGTCCACAACGCGAAGCCCTTTGATGCCTTTGACTCTAAGCTCGGGATCCACTACAGCTGTGGGGTCACTTTTCGCTCCCATTTTGCAAGTTCCACAGTGATGGTAGACTGTAATCGCAAGATGTCGTGTGACGCACTCCCAGTATGCATCGGACCGGAACTCGTGTTCAGAACAGAATGAGATTTTCCCATGCTCTACTTTGGCGCCTAAACTTTGCATAGTTGGAGTTTCTATGAATTTCTCCCACAGTCTTATATAGTTGGAGTTTCTATGAATTTCTCCCACAGTCTTATACCGGCGATAAATTCTTTAACGTCCCTTTTGTCTGTCAAGTACTGGGGGTCAAGTGCCGGGTAATCATACGGATCACTGCTTTTAAGAGTTATCGTACCTTTACTTTTTGGATGAGTAACAATAACCGCAGTCACAAAACCATTGTCGTTTGGACCCTTCGCCATTTGTTCCTTGACAACCGTGTCTTTATAGTTGTAGGAATCTGTATCAGACAAGCTGCTTAGAAAAATGAATTGAACGTCGGCGTAGCTTTTTCCTCTCCTGTCTTCATTGGTGAAGAAAAATCCGCTTCCATCTAAGAACGACTTGCCTAGTGGACCTGACCCAAACAATTTATACTGTAGTTTTGTCCACCAGCTTTCAAGCAAACTGCTAGTTATACTTACTGGAGAATTAATCTTAGAGAACATTAATACCATCTGATGGTCTTGTAAGTTTTGACCAACAGGCAGGTCAGCTTTAACGTCTATTCCAAGACTCTCCAGGTGATGCTTTGGCCCTATCCCACTAAGCATAAGAAGTTGCGGAGAGTTTATAGCGCCAGCTGACAGAATGACCTCCTTCCTGGCTTTAATGAAACGTTTCCTGTTGTTTCTAATTGCATATACACCGACAGCTCTTTTATTCTCAATTTCAACTTTCGTTACCATACTGTTCACTGCAATATAGAGATTTGTCCTTCCTGCGGTACTCCCTAGATATTCGACACTTGTACTACTCCGAACGCCATTTCGAACAGTAGCTTGAAAGTAATGAAAACCCTCCTGATCTTCTCCGTTATAATCAGTGACGTCATACCCAGCCTCTTGCCCGGCGTTAATGTACAGATCCGCCAAAGGACTAATTTTGCCACTGCTTACTGCGAGAGGACCACCCGAGGAATGATATTTTGATGACTTAAGTTCACCAATCTGAATGTCCTCAGATTTTAGGAAGTACGGTAGGACGTCTTTATAACTCCAGCCGCTACAACCATTTTTTGCCCACTCATCGTATTCATATTTCGACCCTCTTGTATACATCATACCGTTCAACATACTACTTCCTCCTAGAACTTTCCCTCGAGGCCAGAAACTTCGATTATCTTTTAGTCCTAGACATGACATTTTCTGGGGTTCAGTGTAGTATTCCCAGTCGTGCACACCATGCCATGCATTAGAGAAAAACGCCGGAACATGGAGAAGGGGATCTTCGTCATAATGACCCCCGGCTTCAAGAAGCAGTACCTTCTTATCTTCATCTTCTGACAGTCTGGAAGCGACCACGGAACCAGCAGATCCAGCACCCACAACAATGTAGTCGTATTCGTCTTCAAGAACGTCCGTTAGTATTGACACCTTTTTGAACGGCCCTTGCCCAGTGTAATAAGCAACAAGCAATGCCACAGTTGTGACAAGAACGGCGCTGCTGAACATATCCATTTTACTAACGTCCTTATTGTCACAGTTGTGCAGAGATTGACACAGATTCATGCAATATACACATCAAATATCATTTTAGTGGGAATGGTTACACCTTCAGGGGAGGCAACTCCTTCAAAAGTATTTTGTCTCCCATGTCAATAGGGGTCAACTCTTTCTTTTAAGAGTAGACCCCTTTTACAGTGCGACAGGGCTTATAAAAAAGCAAAACAGAAAGTCCCGAAAATTGTCTTCCTTTGAAAAATGGCGGACAAATCTGCCAGGTGTTCCCATTTCCCTTAAGTGCGCTCCTGATTAAAAGGAAACTTATGGCATGTGTTATTAGCAAAGGCGTAGACGTAGCTTTGTTGTTGCTCGTGCAAGTCATCACGTGACCAAGTCCGTGAAAGGACGACCCCTCTAAATCCAACTTCATATAGAGAAAATTGGGGTTTATAGCCATTTTGGAGCTGTGAAAAAATGCACTGCACTGTGTCGCATGGGTGTGTTATCGCAATGTGAAGGTAGCTTACAACATTAATCGGAGAAAGATTATGTTTCACCGTATTTAATGCACAATGTGTCTGCACAACCTAAAGCCACGACACGCATTCGTGATAAGTCGATATCGTCCCATTTGCAACTCTATCCGTGACCCATATACTGGTGTTTTGGTTTATATAGGATATGCTACTAACCGTAAATTACTAACTCCAACGGCGACCCCGCCAATAGGGGCTTGAAGAAATATATTGGCTGCATGATGCTTCCACGCAGAGCTGAACGGGATCCGGCCCGCACACTAGTACTGGTAAACCGCTTAGAGGATCTAAGCCTGTCCAGGAACCGCGGTGCGAGGCGGACCGTCCATGCTAATAAACCCTATTGGTTTCATTGGGCGACAGGGCTTGAGAAGTCATTTCATCTCAATGTCGGGTAAAAGTCCCACAAAATTGGAAGCAACGTCTCCAAAATGACCTTTACAGTGTTGACGGGACGTTAAACCTCAAATCAAACAAACAAAACTAACTCCAACGGGGATTGAGCCGGTCAGTTTAACTATCCATACTTGTACTACTCCGAACGCAAGCGGTTAACCAGAACAGTGCACATTTTTTTTTCGCCAGAAACTGACAACTGCCCTTTTTGAATCAGCGGAAGGGAGAGAATGACTTCATGACCATTCTCCACGAAAAAAAAAAAACGTTGCCGACCCCGGCAGTTATCGAACCCGCGTCCACCTGATCACCAGTCAGACGCGCATCCGACTGAGTTACCGAGGCCGGCAAGACCACCCAGTCAGCTGATGCTTGCTGATGCGTTACCTATAATTGAACCCTTTTAACCAGATACATATGCAAACAGTCTCGGCAGGATCTACACTTTTTGCCGACGTGTCAATAATTTGATGCCTAGCGCTGGGGTATGACCCTGTGTGAGTTGTCAGTCTTTTTATATCTTTATCCTCCGCATGGTGACCATCGTGGATAACCTTCGTTATGCGGCTAGACGTGGATTACTTTTCCATAAAGAGTATAAAGGGATCAAAGGGACTCAAAACTTACACTGGGGCACACTCCAATGCTGGACTTCTAGGAGTGTCTGGCTTCACTTCTCAAATATAATCAACCGGTGGTCTTGCATACCCAACTGGCTGGATAACAGAGGTTATCCCGCGAGGGTCCGGTACCCAGAGGACCCCTCTACCATACGGACCGGATCACACCCCAGTGCTAGAACTGGCTGCCCCCACCCCGGGATCTGCTGCTCGGACCTCCATACCGCTGCCTTATATCCCCGGTTAGCTATATATCCGGGATGCCCATGACCAGTGTATGGTACCAACAGGACCTCTTTGTAAGTACTATGTCAAAATGTCCCGGAAGCAAATCGATTTTTCAAAAACTGCTGCTGTTGCTGACAGCAACAGCAGTAACATTGCTAATGCTGTCAGCAGCTGTAGCAGTACCACTGCTGTTGCCGCTGTCACTACGGCTACATGTAACTTCACCGGCGTCTATCACGGGGGTAATATCAAATTCTATACCTGTGTTGTCGACCGAGCCGGTACTGTGTAAAGCTGCTGTCGACCGAGCAGTACGGATGTCGACAGAGGAGGGTCTTCGATAGACTCGCTGTGTGTTATTTTTTGTATGTCTGTCCATTTTTGTGGGGACAACCGTTTGTTAAAGAGTTTGCTGTTGCTTCAGTGTTTTGGAAATCTGACTAATAGCATGCGGAACTAAACGGAAAAATATGTAAAGTAAGTACTTCCGGGGAAAAGCGAGGCTCTTATTCAGTGTCATGGAAAATCGAGGGCGAAATAATGCAGACACATCATATGTATACACGATTGCCTTTTATTCGTGTACATGTGTGCACATGTGTTTATTTGCATCTGTGGAACTATTTATAGTTTCGCAGATACGGCTATCGATGAAGTGAACGTTTGCGGGGTACAGTTGTCGGGTAACACGATTCCCCGAAATCACCGAAATCACCACCGAAATCACCACCGAAATCACCACAGAAATAACCGAAATCACCACTGAAATCACCGAAATCACCACAGAAATAACCGAAATCACCACTGAAATAACAGAAATCAACAATGAAAACAGAAAAAAAAAACTCATTAAAATGCTTTTATTATGACCAAATTTCATGAATTTATATAGTTTAAGGTAATTTCCTTTCATTGGAAAGCGGTAAATGGGAATTAAAACTAATTAAAATCGGCCGTTATTTCGGGTACATTTCGGATCCGGATTCGGCAGCGCTCTTTTGTGGAAATTGATTATGAAAACTTTTTGTACGGCCAATCTCTCCCTACCACTGGTTGCCAGTTTCTTGCGAAAGAATGTGCACTGTACTGGTAACCAGCTAACGGATAAGCCTGTCCAGGAAAAGTGTAGATTGCTAAACTGGCCGGCTCAAAAATGACCTAAATAGTGTTGACTGGGGCGAGAAATTCCACTGCTGGTTAACAGCTTACAGATAACCCTACATCCGGGGGCATACCAAAGAAAAGATTCGATAGGTATACTGATACATTAACTGCTTACAAGTATCGATACACAAATTGACCGGCTCAAAATGACCTAAATTTTGTTGACTGGGCCGTGAAACTTGAAAAGAAACAAAACAAACGCGTTTTGTGTTTACTCGAATAGGCGCGATTTCAAAATGCGCCAGTGGACAGGCTGGTCTGAGTCTTCGTTATGTGCATATTTTACTAGTAGGAATAGCGGTTTACCGGCTCCAAAATGACCTATACACTGTTGACGGGAACATTAAACCACAAATTAAAAAGAAACGAATAACAAAAGATATTTATTTTGTACCTTTATTTATACAACCTTATGGGCAATAGATAAACAGTTTAACCGAATCTCGAAAACACTCCTCTACAAATATGCGGTTCTAACGAGTACCCACAACCTAAGGAAACTATTGTTTACCCCTGCCAAACCCCAGTTTTATAATATAAGGGGTTTAAATGAGTCAAATTTATATAGGTGTGTTTTCGTGATGCTCTTGCTCTCGCCACATAGAATGATACAAAGAAACAAAAATAAATTGATTTACGAGACAGCACAATAGGGGAAATCTCCAATTTCTTACATACATAAACAAGATGATGTAAATGCAAAATGGTTTGAAATATATAGGAAATCAGTGCCTAACTTTGATATCAAGTTGGCTACTTAAAAAATACAGAGACAAATATAGATAATTAAACAATGATACAAACACATTAACTAAAAGTTATGGTCTGCTAAATGTTCATCATGATAACTGTAAGGGACACTTCTGAGGTAATAACAATACACACACCAACAAAATGCTTCTGTGCTGAAAATGGACATTCTTTATTGAATTCAACCTGGCACATTATATCCTCACCTTAGAATGAAAACAAGACTAATATTCAGTAATAAACAGTATATATGCCCCTAGAATAGTGCATTAATGACAGGTGATTTTGCAAGATTTCGGAAGAAATCCCGAGCGTACAATTTTAAGTGTTTTTGGCTGAAAAGGTACCCAAAAGTCATCATTGACAATAAAAATAATGTTTGTAAGCTAAATACACTATACATGTCCATATATTAATTCCACAATGGTGATTTCTGTTATTTCAGTGGTGATTTCGGTTATTTCTGTGGTGATTTCGGTGATTTCGGGGTGATTTCGGTGATTTCGGGGAGTCGTGATACCGCAGTTGTCGACGTTACTGGATGCGGATATCGATGATTCAATGAGAATGCAACGGACAGATTTACTGGAAATGAACCCCAGTTAAAAAATAAAATAACTGTTACATTCTTCGTCAGGCTTTGTTTGTTTGTTTGTTTGAAATGAGGTTTAGCGTCCCGATCAACACTTTTAGGTCATTTTGGAGACGTTGCTTCCAATTTTGTGGAACTTTTACCCGACCTTGAGATGAAATGACATCTCAAGCCCTGCCGCCCAATGAAATCAATGGGTTTTATTAGCATGGACGGGCCGACTCGCACCGCTTTGTCTGGGCAGGCTTAGACACTCTGAGCGGTTTACCAGTAGTCGAGTGCGGGTCGGTTTCAGCTCTGCGTGGAAGCATCATGCAGCCCATCTATTTCTTCAAGCCCCGATGTGCGGGGGCCGCTTTACTCCAAACAAAGGTTGCGGGTGTTCGATAGAATCGCCTGAACTTATGGGTGCTCAATAGAACCTGTCCTAACGACTACTCACAACCTACGTCTTAGAGCATGATGATGATGATGATTTCGTGTTTAACGACGCGACAACCCTCTTTGTGGGTTATAAGCGTCAAGCGGTTAATGACTAAACGGCATGAAGAATTATGAGGATACTAAAAGTTAAAATGTCAGTATGATATGTATAAAAATCTGAAACAGTTAAATTTTATGAAAAAGTCCAATTTCTTTTAAGAATAAAATAATATTATCAACAGGTACATCTTGAAACAATTGTCGCAAAGTGTCAGCTTTGAAGTATATGTTACGGGAGGGTGAAAAGTCAACACAGTCAATTAAGATATGTTTTACAGTGAAAGGCTGATCACAGCCTACACAAGTAGGTTGATCATCACCATTTAAAATATAAGAGTGAGTAACTCTAGTATGGCCAATGCGTAATCGTGTTAATACTATATCCTCTTTCCTGGAAAACTGTGGAGGAGAGCATTTTGCTCCGACGCCAGATTTAATAGCATGAAGTTTGTTATCTATTTCCCGATCCCATTCGTCTTGCCATTCCGACAAGATGTATCTGTTGATAAATGGTTTAAAATTATTAAAAGGAATTTTAAAAATAGACGGATCAAGATTGAGCGATTCCTTTGCTTTCTTGTCAGCATACTCATTGCCGACAATGCCAATATGGCTCGGAAGCCAAGTTAACAAAATTTGATGAGTTTTAGAAATTTTGTGATGTTTTTCGATCAATTTTTGTATTTGAGGAGTTTTGGATGATGAAGGGTCTAAAGTCTTAAGCACAGAAAGTTAATCAGAAAATATAATTGCTTTTTGAATTGTTGAAGAACTGATAAAATCTAAAGCTAGGTCTATTGCTTTGGCTTCAGCCGTAAAAATAGATGAACCATCTGGAAGGCGCAAGGTTTGGTGCTTATCTCTAGAAACATACGCACAACCAACTTTATCTCCTTCTTTGGAACCATCAGTATAGACTTGCTGTTAATCACTGTAACGTGACTGCAGTACCTGAAAGTTTTGTTTGAGCAGTATTGGATTGAATTCGGATTTTTTGCCATCGTGTAAGTCAAACAGAATATTAGGTTTTTTTTAATACACCAAGATGGAACTTCCGCGGTTTCATGTTTTTGAATATTTTTAGGGTCGATACCTGAATTTTCTAGCAGTGGTAAAATACGTAATCCAAAAGGTTTGATTGCTGTGGGTTTAGTTTCATACTTATCTACAAATTCAGGTGGAAATGAAATTTGATATGCCGGGTTAGATGGATTAGCAGCAAGTCTGATAGCATACGGAAGAGAAAGATTCTCTCTGCGCGAAGTTAAAGATGTTCACCTGCTTCAACATAAAGGCTTAATACTGGAGAAGTATGGAAGGCTCCCATAGCCAGACGAAGGCCTTGGTGATGGATAGTATCCAAAGTTTTTATATATGTTTTTCTGGCAGAACCATAAACAGCAGACCCATAATCTAATTAAGATCTTATCAGAGACCGGTAAAGATGTAATAAAGTGTACCGATCTGCTCCCCAACTTGTATAAGCTAAAACTTTCAAAAGATTCAAAGCTTTAAGCACATGGCCAACTTTATCTGACATTAGCCCGATGACTTTCAACCGTGTCAGTCGCACAAAAAGTCAATATTGGGTTGTCTCCCTTTGACTGAGGCCTATGATAAAAACTTATCGTGTACCTATCGTGTAATCAACATTGTGTTTTAATCCGACTGTGTGTGAAAATGACCCCGGGGGATATTGACCGATAGATACGTCTAGTTAATTTAGAACGGCGTGTTTTGGTACTTTAAGCGAGAAAAATTCACTCTTTGTCAAACTGTTAAAATTGAGCCTTACTTTTGTACTTAAAATATTATGGGTTCTATGGATTTTTTTTCTGGAATGTGATATTCCACATTATTAAAAAAAAAAAAAAAAATTATAGTTAACCCATTTAGTATCAGATACCCCAAAACGGGTACCCTGGCAAACAGTGCAGGCCCAGATCAGACGCTGCAGGGCCTCCACTGTATGCTGAAAGTCCAGTCCGTTTTTTTTTTTTTTCAAATAAATTACACAGTACAAAATAGTTAAGATATTTTGAAGGATACATAGAAAATTTAGCAAAATCATTGGTATTAAAAAACCTAAAAACACGAGATCTTTCTGCGAGCACGTGAATTAGGATTCAACATGGTATTATTTCACGAATCTGTACAATTTCTCTGAAATCATATCTGGAAAAGTTCATTATGGTCAAAAATAAAATGTTTTCGGTGACCATTTAAATGAATTTCACAGTAAGAAGAAACTGATGACATATGAAATTTTGTCAACGAATCCACCTGCTTTTGTTGAAAGTATGTAAGGTTATGGAATAATTGAAGCGAAGGTTGTCAAATGATATATATATGCTTTTTGCTTGTCTAGTGTTGATTTCCATTAAAACTTGAAGGAAATACCAACCGTTTAAGCCTGAGAAATGTTAAAAAGAATAAATTTTCGATCGTATTACGTCCACCTGAATTCATGTTCTAATACTGTCATCCCAGTGTGTACCGGAAACCCCAAAAACGTATAATTAGCAAACAGCGCAGGCCCAGATCAGACGCCGCAGAACGCGGCGTCTGATCAGGGCATACACTGTTTGCAAAAAGCATTACGAAAACACGCCTATTCAAATTCATTGTAACCTTTATCGCCGAAAAAATGAAAATTTTAAGATGAAAAAATGTGAAATTTTTATTTTTTCTGCTGAAACAATTTAGATGGTGGGTACTCGTTAGAACCGCCTCGAATTAGAACCTCCTCATCGAGGCGGTTCTAACGAGTACCCACAGCATCACGTGAACAAGTCCGTGAAATGAACACCCCCTTACACCCAACTTTATATAGAGAAAACTGGGTTTAGGGGGGGGGGGGGGGGTAAACAATATTTTTCTTATTTCTGCCCCAAGACATAGGTTGTGGGTACTCGTTAGTCAGAAAAGTGGCCATTTTGGAGATATAAAAATTGCACTATATCGCACGGGTGTGTTATCGTAATGACCTCTATTTTAGAGCAGAAATAAGAGAAACGAGGTTAACCTCTGTAAACCACAGTTTCACTATACATAAAAATGGGGTTCAGCTGTGGTCAATATTATATAGGCGTGTTTTCGTGATGGTGCTGTCATTTTTCAAATAAATTTGGAAGAAAACACAACCTGGCACCCCTAAATTTTGAAAAGGACTACATGAATTAAGAATGCGCAGTAGTACCCACGACTCAATCTTTCCGGAAATAAGGTAACCCATTATACCTTGCACGCGTGTCCAGTAATCTTCGGGCTTCCTGACGGTCGGTAGCCGGAACGCAATACACAATCCACGTGTCATAAAAGCGATAATTGTCTTCTTCTTAAATACACGTGACATTGTCCACTGAGTGTAATAAAATGTTGATTATGGGCACAGAAGCGCCAAATTGAAATCTTTCTACCTATGTTTTTGTGTTTATTAAGTCAAAATCATGCTCAAAACATAGGTTGTGTGTGCTCGTTAGAACCGCCTAACGAGTACCCACAACCTATGTCTTGGAGCCGAAATAACAAAAATAATGAATACCCCCGTAAATCCCTTTTTTCTCTATATAAACTGGGGGTTTAGGGGGTCTTCATTTCACGGACTTGTTCACGTGATGCATAAATAAATTAACAAAAAATCAGATTGAGCTGGTTCTAAATAGTACCATCAATCAACCTATTGAGCAATAAATAAATTTTAAATAAATAAATCGTAAATATAGATTAATTTACGATAACATATCCGTGCGGCTTAGAAGGGTTCTTGATATCTCAAAAACAGTTAATTTGTTAATGAAAATTTATCGATACTCAAAACCGGTTTTGTATTCTCGTTAGAACCGCCTCATTGAGGTGGCTCTAACGAGCACCCACAACCTATGTCTTGGAGAAGAAATAAAAAAAAATGAATACCACAGTAAACCCCAGTTTTCTCTATATAAAGCATGGTCCTTACACGGCTTGTTGCCGTGATGAAAAACCAACATTGACTAAAATAAAATAGAAGAATAAGAAGCAAGTACTTTCGAACTATGTTTTTGTGTTATGTTAAAATCATGCTGATCCCTGATTACCCGGCTGTTCAATATATAAAGTTGGGTTTTCATGCATATTCTTTTCCCCGGTATGATGGAAGGAAAACTAGAAAAGGGGTACACCCTGATCTTAATAAATCATTTAACAGTTGAAATAAATACATTAATATAAAAATAAATAAATCGGAATGAGCTGGTTCTAAATATAACCAACAATCCACGCAGACGGAATTAATAATCAAATGTATGTTACGAAAAGGAAAAATACAAACATCTCTTTTGTGTTCTTGAATTCAATCAAAACAATGTACGAACATCGAAATGTCACAAATGCGAACAGCGAAATGTCAGATTAGCCTGCACATACGGCATCTTTCATTCTTTCTTTCTTTCATTCTTTCAATTGTAATCTTATTACTAGCAATGTTTGTTCAAATTGCTTAGTAAGTATAAAAAATCTAATCGGGTCATGAAAAATAAATACATAAATAAATAAATAAGACGCAGATCAGACACCGCATTTTAGATTGATAAATAAATAAATAAATACGACGCAGATCAGACACCGCATTTTAGATTGATTTACATTCAAAGGAGATGCCCAGGCGAAGATGAGTTCATTTCACGGTCGACGGAGAATGACACGCTTAGGGAATTTACGCGTGTGTAGACGATAAAGCTTTTTCTGAATAAGCTCCAAATTATTCTCAAAATCCCGTTATTAAATATAATTTTGAAATATTATAATTGCTATCAAAATGCGCAATATTGTAACCACATTGCGTCTGATACAGGCGATTGTTAGCAATATTTACAGAAAGTGAAGCTTTTAGCCGTTAAAGTAGGGTACTGTCGTTGTTTTTCCACAGTTTTGTATGCTTCATATAAGGATTAAGGGTTGTTAATTTGAAAATAAAAATGCCGCCATCTAATTATATAAAAGTTCCACTTATTTGATATCTTTTTGAAGGTATTTAAACGGACAATTAGATTAAAACAGAACATGTTTGTCAAATTGAAAAATAAATAAGTCATATTTGTTTAAAAATTATTTTCCATTAAAGCGCCTGCTATTTCCAACAAGACATTCTGTACAGGTAAGCCGGGAAGGTCAGCGCACAGTAAAAGGCTTAATCCTTAGCGCCAACGGCATAAATGTCAATAATAGTTGCGGATGTTTCGCTTTAAGATATTTAATATGGGGAATAAAAGATATTTTTTGATCAAATATGACCCCAACAAATTTGGCTTCTTCAACGACAGGAATTTGTGATCCGTATAAAAACAGGGAAGGATGATCGTGTTTCTTCTGTAGCTTACAAAAATGAACACACTGCGTTTTCGTCTTGGAGAACTTGAAACCATTTTTATCAGTCCATTCTTCTATTCGTTTTAAATTGTGTTGTAACTTTCGTTAAATTATTAGAAGCCTCCGTGGTGTAGTGGTCACGCTACTCGCCTTGAAAACCAGGGATCGCAGGATCGATCCCGGGCTTCTCCAGACTTTCGGATGAGTCTTTAAACCGAGGTCCCGTCTCCGTATGACCATAGCTGTTGGTGGGACGTAAAACTCAAACACTCACTCACTCACTCGTTCAATTGTTTTTATATTTTTGGAACGGTAACATATACAAAAATCATCGACATAAATAAACAGTCTGTTTTGTCGTCCAAACATTGTACAATATTATTTATTTTAATGTTAAATAGCGTAGTTGAGAGAATACTACCTTGTTGGACACCCTGCTCTTGTTATATAGATCTGACAGGGTAGACCAAACGTGCACTTGAAATACACGCTCACCTAAAAAACTTTGAATAAAACTGGGAAGTTTTCCCATTAAGCCGAAGTTATGGAGATCTCTCAACATTCCATAACGCCATGTGGTATCATATGCTTTCTCCAAGTCGAAAAAGACAGCTACTACGTGTTCTTTGTTAATAAAAGCATTTCGTATAAATGTTTCTAGTCTTATTACATTTTCGTTGGTACTACGTTCCGAACGAAAACCTGACTGATATTCTGAAATGAGGTTGTTGGAGACTCTAAGTACCCTACTAATCTCTTGTTTATCATTCCATCCAATGTTTTATACAAACAACTTGTCATAGCTATCGGTCGATAATTCGTAGGTTCTGCATGATCTTTCCCTGGTTTTGGAATTGGTACAACAGTAGCAAAACGCCAGCTCTCAGGACAGACCCCCGTTTCCCAAATATTACTATAGATATCTAAAAGTGTTGAAAGAGAACTTTTTGGCAGATGCTTAAGCATCTGATAATGAATTTCACCGGGGCCGGTTGCCGTATCAAGTGATTTGTCAATGGCTTCAACTAGATAAGTTAAAAGGTTTGTTGTAGTCTTCGTGATTGAGGGATTTGAAGTTTTGATTTCTTTTCTCTTGGTCCTTTTTGAAATTTCTAAAAGTGTCAGAATAATTTCGCGGTGATGAATTACTCAAGAATGTGCTACCAAGAGTATCTGAAATATTTTTTTAGCTGAAGCTTTTGTGTCAAAACCAGTATTTAAATGTGTAAAACTAGGGGACTTTGTTTTTCCTAAAATTTTTCGTACCATATCCAAAACCCTTTTAATGGGGGTTTTGTAGTTCATTTCTCTCCATGACTTTCGTTTGGAAGCTCTAAAAACTTTCACGTCGTTTAGCTTTTCTGAAGCGGGACTTTTGCAGAACTTATTTAGAGCCTGTTTGCGCTTTTGAATATCTTCTTTACCGTCATTATCAAACCAAGGCTTGCTTTTTAGTCCATTTGACACTTCTATATGCTCCATACATAACCTAGAAATGTTGAGTACAATGAAGTTTTATTGCTGTTTTGTGTTGTACAGGGGTTCTAGAACAGATTTGGCTTGGTTGCCACTCGGGCAAGTCTGGGCAACTTGTATAATTTGCATAAATCCAAGATGGCCGCCAGACGCCATCTTGAAAAATTAAGTTTTTGAATAGGTGACAAGGAAGGCGTGTAATATGTCATTTAAGGGGTTTTCTGGTATGCGGAATCCGATTCTGAGGTTATTTTTACATTTTGATGACCTCGGAACACCTTATCCAAGATGGCGTCTGGCGGCCATCTTGAAAAATTGATTTTTAAATAGATATCAAAGAATAGTAACCGATATACATGTACATATTTATGGGCTTTCTTGTGTCTTGCGTGCATAATCCCATTCTGATGTTAGATTGTTTTCGTTATGGTGTGTCGGAATAAACAAATCCAACATGGCCAACAGTCGCCATTTTGAAAAACGGTTTTAAAATAATTTTCCATACATTAACAACTAATTTCGTAGACTCTCTAAGTGCATGTCGTTGTGTAGAAGTTAAAGTCCATAAATTGTTGAAAAACGATTTTTGTTCATTTGTAATTGGTTCCGTTTGAAATTCCGAACACAAAAGTTGATTTTTTGGAGGGGGTCAAAATAAGGGGTTCTTTTGTGACGTCATCACAAATAACATCCAAACTGGGCAAAAGTGTATTATACAGGCAAACTTCCGTCATCTAAGTAAGCTTGCAGTGTGTCGTCACCTCATGACATACAGGGATACGCTTCAAAATATTTAAATGAACCTATCAGATGAAAACGCACTCTTCTTTAAAGAAAAAATCAAATCAACTGGTAGCTTAATACTGGTTAACAGAAAGACCAGTAAAGGGTCACAGCCTGCCTAGGAAAAGTGATACGAGTCGGGCTGACCAAAGATGCCAGCATATGAGTAAGCGGTGTGTTTGAACGGCGCAGCTAAGTTCTTGGTAAAAGGGATTGGAAGCCATGTATCCTAAATGACCTAAACATGCGTTCATAGGGAATCAATCAAACGAAAAACATATTAAGTAAGAAAGGCGAGGGCGTCTGATTCGTAGCGGTGTATTTAGCTTCTGCTTTCCTTCAGTGAACATCTCTTGATGCTTTACTGTAGGCGATTTTCATAAAACGTCATAGCCAACTAAATTGTCATTTCATTGTTTATATTACTGCCTGATATATAATTTTGTATACAAATCAACCGTTGTTGTTTCCTTATACTGTGATTTTGGCTGGTGAGCTGAATTTGATTGCATCAGGTTCTGAGTAAGCTAGTTTAAAGACTAGACTTTGCAATGGCAACTCCAGACAGAAAGTGTTGTCTGTCAACCTGTACTAATTCTGGGCCACTGCAGACTTATAAAAAGCAGGGGCTCCTGAAAGTGATTGAATGTGCACTTCAGAGACAGGATGATGTATTGCGCTCTGCAGTACAGGCAATCTTGGACACTCAAGGTGAAAATGCATCTATGGAAATGCACAAAAACTGTTATTGCTCATACACATCCAAAGTGCACATTAAACGATATTTGGCTAAGAAAAGGAAAGAGGATAGGGCAGACAGTGATGATGCTCCAGCTGCAAGGATGAGGAGATCACAAGTCACAGACTTTGAATTTAAGACACAATGTCTGTTTTGTGCAAATGTGTGTGAGCCTTTGAACCCTAAGCACCCCGAGAGGTGGGACAGGGTGATACAATGCGAAAGGTTGGGTGTTAAAAATGCACCTCCATTCAAGGACATCGTTTTACAGCACTGTGGCGATAGGAGCGATTCCTGGGGCAGGGAAGTAGCTCTTCGCTGCCACGGTGCCCATGATTTAGCTGCAGCAGAGGCGCAGTATCACTTGAGGTGTTATAATGAATTCAGAAAGGTTCCAGTTCATACAGAACAAACACCTTTTATTGATGATGCTGCTTTGCAGTCACTTGTTGATGAAATGTTTGCCACTAGAAAGCATTGTACTTGGACATCCCTCGAAATGCATGACAAATACGTTGCTTATGGCGGCTGTTTAAGCAGGAAGCAAATGTTCACCAAGCTGTTGACTTACCTTGGTGAAGATGTAGTAGTACTAAGCATTCAGGGCTGCGCTTCCATTGTAGGATTCCGAGAGTTTGTTGGTAAAATTCTGAAGCTTTCTAAATTGGACACCACCGATGAAGAAGGTGAGGATGTCCTAGTCAGAAAGATTACAACTGAAGCCCGTGGAATTCCAACGAATAATAAACAGTATGATCTTGGTGATTTCACTTTCAGTAAAACCAAGGAAAACACAAGTGATACATTGCTCAGGTTTATTTCAAAACTTGTTTCAAATGGCAAAGTAACAAAACAATCTACGAGTTTGTCACAATCCATACAATTTGGCATTACCAACACAGGCAACCAATCAACTTTGGGGTTAGGTGTCAAATTGCACCACAAGTTTGGCAGCAGTGACTTGATACAGATTTTGCATGAGCATGGTTATTGCGTGTCATATGATGAAGTTATTCGGTTCCGTAAGTCCGCAGCGAAGTATGTGACTGATAATGCTGCAACTCTTCATCAAATGATGGGCTTAAGCCGTACCGTGGGGCTCGTGTTTGGGTGGTATGACAATTTTGATTTGTCCGTGTCAACCCCAAACGGCCGACGTGAAACTCATGCCATGGCAACAGAATTTCAAATTCATCCCGCTGGAATCATTGAGCCAGGTACAGCTCAGTTGCCAGGGATCAGTACCCTTGTGATTCCGAGGCTAACTTCCAAACAATACAAATCCAGCGGTGACACCAGGGCCATTCCACTCATGCACTACACTGGTCCAAAAAAGGTAATACCTCCTGCAGTGCAGCCCGTTAGTATCAGTTACACTGATGTTTGCTCCCAGGCAACCAGTTTAACCACTGCCCAAGAAAAAGACACAATCTGGTTGAACACCTTGGGCCAGGAAGATGCCATGGAGTGGAATGGGTTCAACAATGAGGTGTCAAGAACCCAAGGTGTACTACATCCTGCAAACATGTATGTGTTTGGTCCACTGATTGACGCCCCGCCCTCACATCCGGACACTGTCTTAACAACACTTACTTACATGCAGAGATCAATGGTTGACATGGGAATGGAAAAGGTCCATTTGTGTATGGACATGCAGTTGTATGCGGTTACCAAACAAGTGTGCTGGAACCAGCCTAAAAAGTACCAGAATGTAGTTGTTCATCCAGGTGGTATGCATATCATACAGTCATTTCTTGGCTGCATTGGAACACTTATGAAGGGCTCAGGATTGGAATGGTACATTACTAAAGCTTATGGGGGGCTTACAGGAATATTCAATGGGAAGTCATGGGTTAAAGCAATGCGAGCATTTAGGGGAGTAGCAGCTGCACTCTTACAAAGACTTCTGTCATCTGGACAAAAGACATTTGAAGAAATTGAACAGTACCTCGAAACAGCTCGACTTCATCCGACGGGTCGACACTGGGTTGACAATTTCCTTCTCCCAACACTCCTGATTCACCAGTTTGAGCGTGCGGAAAGAGAAGGTGACATTCATCTGAAACATCTGACGTTGAAGCGAATGATGAAGTATTTCTTCCTTGCTGGGCACGTCCAGTACGCACGATACATGACCCAGTATTTGATCGAAATGCGTGCTAATACTGAAGACATGGTTGATCTTGTCTGTCGTCACCAGGATGGATACTGGAACGCAGTTTCTGCTGACCAGTTTGGAGAACAAACTGCCATAAGAATTGGCAAGGGGGCTCTTAAAGGAATGACATTGTCTGCTGATTTAGTGAGCGAGTGGATCAATGCTTTCCCTATCACATGTACAGTTTCAGATCGACTGGATGGTGTCTACTCACAATCAGATCCAGGTGGTACTTCACAGAAACTGCACAAGGAAGAGATGAAATATCGACGAAAATTGGATGCAAGTGATCGGGGTCTCATATTTGCAGAGGTAGACAAATATCCCCATCCTCTAGAAGATAATCGACCACATCTATACAACCCTGTTACCGGTCAGATTGCTTCAGCAGACGTGAACGTTGCTGATTCGATTGTGATAGGGGAAAGGATGGAGAGAGACTTTGTATCAAGTCTCCCTGATGGTTTCTATAATTCTATAAGCAGTCCGATTAATACAATGTGTATTCTAAAAGGACAGGCAAAAGGCTCAAAATCCAGACCGTTAATAGAGCTTGAAACCATATTTCTACGGCTGCTTATGATTGGACAACAACGGAAGATAGAGCTTGGTCCTTTATTTGCCTACGAGTTGTGTGCTGTTCCTCCCGCGCTTATAGATGGACAGGGGTGTCTTCGGAAAGGAAATAAATCCGGTTTGGTGAAGCGTCTAGGAGTATTTGACATATATCCAAAATCTGCGGATACACTCATTGTCGATGTTTCGCAGCTGTTTTACCACATGGTTTGGCCTCATGGGGGCAATCCATCTGACCTGATTGCATCCATCGAAGAACGTCTGAGTAACTATGGGGATGCAACTAAGAAAATTGTTGTGTTTGACAAATACCAGGATGTATCTGCCAAAGACCATGAGCGGATGCGAAGAGCTGGTGAAGTTGTAATTGACTATGACCTCTCTATCGCAAGTCATCTCCCAAAGAGGGAGGCGATTATGAAAAGCAAATCCAACAAGAGGAAACTCGCCAGTGTACTGGGAACTTTCGATCTAGGAGAGAGTACTACAATGGAGACTAGGGATGACAGTAAATTTCTTCACGATGAAGCTGACGTTACAATGGTGTCTTTTGTTCTTGAAGCTGCTAAATCTGGCCAGGGTGTGATCCGTGTACTTAGTGACGACACAGATGTTTTTGTTTTGCTGGTGTATTGGGTGAATCGAGCTAATTTACAATGCAAGGTACAGATGGAGCGCTGGGATGGATCAGTACTTGATATAAATGCCACATGTGCTGGTCTGGGTCAAAAGTGTTTACAACTACCAGCAATGCATGCACTCAGCGGTTGCGATACGACTTCTTATCCTTATGGCAAAGGTAAGGTCACAGCGTTGAATACTATGACATCTGGTGACTATCCAGGTTTAGCTATCATAGGTGACGTTGGTACCACTCGCCCAGATTTGATGACTGCTGCAATGCCTTTCTTCATTGCTTTATATGGTCAGCCACAGGGGACGTCAATGGAATCCGTTCGGTTCACACTGTTCACAAAGAAGAAGAGAAACCCTAAAGTCATGTCTCTTCCTCCAACATCAGCCAATCTTATGCAACACATACTTCGGGCTCATCTTCAAGTTATGTTGTGGAAAGCAGCCAATTGCAATGGCCCTCCTGACGAGTCCAAAGATATAACACAGTTTGGTTGGGAATTTCGAGATGAAATTCCTATTCCAGTAATTGCTGAAGGTGATCCAGCTCCACCCGAGCTGCTGGATGTGATTCGTTGTCAGTGTAAAGCACAAGGAAAAAAGTGCTCTACAGAGGCATGTGGTTGTCACAAGCAGCACCTATCATGCACGACATTCTGTAACTGCCGTGGTTCAGAAGACTGCTTAAACCAATACACTACAGCAAGAGACGTCCCTGCAGCAGAGGAGGGACCCGCAACTGACGTTGACAATATTGATGATTGTCCAGATGATGGTCTGGAAGAAGACATGGAGGATCAAGAAGATATTGCTGATGATCAAGTTCCAGACTATTTAGATGAGTGGGAGTAAACATTTATGGCCGGTATAACACAAATACCATCATATATATGTTGGGGTTTTAGTCCTGACTGAATGATGGGTACCTCAATGGGATAATACAGACATAACGATGGTTTGAATAATATAAAATTTCTATGTAAACATTAGTCAGCCATCTTGAAATTGGGGTCTCCAAGTTCATCAAAATGTAAAAATAACTTCAGAATCGGATTCTGCATACCAGAAAACCCCTTAAATGACATATTACACGCCTTCCTTGTCACCTATTCAAAAACTCAATTTTTCAAGATGGCCGCCAGCCGCCATCTTGGATATGGTACTCCGAGTTCATTATAATGACAAAATAACCTCAAAATCGGATTCTGCATACCAGAAAACCCCTTAAATGACATATTACACGCCTTCCTTATCACCTATTCAAAAAATTAAATTTTCAAGATGGCGTCTGGCGGCCATCTTGGATTTATGCAAATTATACAAGTTGCCCAGACTTGCCCAAGTGGCAACCAAGCCAGTTTTGTTCTAGAACCCCTGTACAACACAAAACAGCAAAAAAACTTCATTGTACTCAACATTTCTAGGTTCTGAAAATTTCGAATGGACTATTTCTTAGTATTTGTGGAGGTCTTTGGAATGCATTGTTCTGATATATTAATAAGTGTATCTGTGAAATCAGAAACAGTGTCAGATGATTCATTTAAGTGATCAACTGATAACTCTTCTTCACATAAATTATGGAATAAGTCGGCTTTATTCATTTTTAATGACATATTCAATCTGTCATTTCTAGCTATCCTGTGTGCTGTAAAGTAGTTCCGGCTTTCTTACGACTTTCTTCCGGCTTTGACCGCCAAAGAAATATGAGTCCGCACAAAATGTAGTCCGGTTTGGCGCAGTTATCAAAATTGTTCATCCTATAATCGCAATACAAAACTTTTGAAGCAGACGACTTGACGAATTTATCTTACCTTTCAGAGAATAGATTCATATGAATCAGCTGGATCATGCGAGACTGTATACCCAGATCAATGCGGCGTCTGCTCAGACGTCTGCTCAGGTTGTACACTGTTTTCTAACAGTGCTGTCAATATTTAATCCTTAAAGGCCAGCCGGTCAGCTGCAGACCAGAATATTAATGGGTTTTCCGACATTTGAGGTCAAGTCTAGGTCAGTTACAACCGTAGTAGGTGTATATCAGACTTTGCGAGAAAGGCTGTCCCTTTCAACCCTGGAATATGGTACAGGTACTTATGCAAATAGTGTAGGTCCTGTGGTATAATTCTAGGTGCCATATTTAGCAGAATGGACGAGCCCAACTTCAGTGATGGAAGAGTACCCTCCAGAAACTCAAGACAGTGAATAAATCAAAGCACTGACAACACTCATGCCGATTGTCTCTAAATGCAGGCTGGTCATGAACGAGGACTTGGACTGATCCGTTTAAACTTAAGATGTTAGTAACTGATGCAAAAGATGTAGAACAATATCATCACCGTGTTCTGTGGCGTTTGATCTTAGTCTACATTGTTTGCCAGATCGAACATTTGATTCAAGTGCAGATTTTACAGATAACACTTACATGTACCCAAAACTGACAAACGACCCGGCTATGTTTGGGTTGATTGTTTGGCATTCGTCCCGAAGTTACTAATAAGAAAAGCGATTCAGAGCTAACGTCTACGTGACTATCACTGACTTCTCAGAATAACCTTTTTCTTGAAGAAAAAAGCCGCAGTGAGATCAGGGTATTCCATAAGACTAAGGGGGGTCATCCTGGAATCATAGGGTGAGCTTGGCAAACAGTGTAGACCAAGTTCGGACGGTGCAGAACGCGCTTCTTATCAAACATTTAAATCTCAGCCCAGGACTTTTACCCCAACCTACATCCCACCAACACTGCCGGTGCATTGATTATGAAACCAAACGATTGCATGATTACAACACGCTTAGGCACCATGCCCTTAAGCTAAAATGTTAAATCACTCAGCCATGACGTATGGTTACCAGTCCGGCTACGATCCTGTGTTTTGTTTTGTTTGATATGAGGTTTAACGTCCCAATCAACACTGTATAGGTCATTTTTGAGACGTTGCTTCCAATTTCGTGGGACTTTTACCCGACACTGAGATGAAATGACATCTCAAGCCCTGCCGCCCAATGAAACCAATAGGGTTTATATGCATGGACGGTCCGACTGGCACCGCTTTGCCTGGACAGGCTTAGATTCTCTAAGCAGATTACCAGTACTCGTGTACGCGTCGGTTGCAGCTCTGCTTGGAAGCATCATGCAGCCCATCTTTTCTCTAAGCCCCGATGGGCGAGGGCCAACGATCCTATAGTACCACCTTCACTACAGCACTTATTGTAACCACATGTTCAGGATCAAACTTTTGATGTATGATGTAAGGTCGTGCCTAGAAAAGAAGAAATTGTATTTTGTTCTCAAAAAGCATCAAGTGAGAACGTATTGCAACATTTTTCATTAAACCCTGGACAGTTAGAGTGAGTGCGTGTTTGAGTTTTACGTCCCACCAACAGCTAAGGTCATACGGAGACGATACCTCGGTTTAAAGACTCGTCCGAAAGTCTGGAGAAGTCCGGGATCGATCCTGCGATCACTGGTTTACAAGGCGAGTAGCATAACCACTACACCACGGAGGCTTCTAATGGACAGTTAGAAGCTGGTCGGAAAGCGGATGGCTTTGACTCTGATTTTTGGTGTCACGTGTGTGATCTGTTTGTCTGTTGGAGAGACATCTTACTATCAACAGAAGACGCTAGTGGACGTCGACGTAGCGGAAGACCGACGTCAGTACGTCAAGATCGATTCATTCGACAGACGCATATGCGAAGCAGATTTCCGCCGGCATCTGCTACACTGTACCTGTAGATAAACAAAGGGTTTCAACTACCGATTAATAAGCACTGACACTGTTCGTCGCCCTTATGCGATGCACTTTTGAGAGCTAGACGTCCCTGTCATGACCAAAATTAAGACGTCGGCACAGTACGGAACACTTACGCTGGTGCATGAAATATGTACATGTATATTGGCGGCTAAGCGACTCGCGTGATATGCGTTTGAGTGACACATCGCACTTAATCGCGAATCACGCCGATTGTCGTTTCGGGATGTTACGACATATAGGTGTAAGGTATGACGAGGCGACGCGTGCGTAATAGAGCATGACATATCGGATGGAATAAGCGAAATGGTATGTCGAGCTATTGCATGTAGCTAGCGACATTAAGAACATTCAAGATCATGGCTGAGACGTTAACTGAACAGCGAGACGCTACACCGATCAAGTGCGTCGGCCTCACGTGGTTCCATTCATTTGTTTACGCTCAGAATCCGGAATATCTAATCCAGCAGGATTACGCGCGGGTTTATAGTGCTGTTCTTACTCAAAAATGTCTTCAAGCCAATGGAATTCATGTACTGGACTGACCAGCCTTTATCCTCCGATCTCCCTCCCATGGAGTATCTTTTTTTTTTTTGGGGGGGGTGGGGTGGGGGGGGGTTGGGGGCGGGGAGGTATTCACAACCGGCCAGACAAAAATGTTACTTATTGACAGTAGCATTGTTAAAACTTGAACTTTAATGTTTGGTTTTGAAAACGTAAATAGTTTCTTTTCAAACTTTGAAACATCGAATGGCATTTCATAATACTATCGGTGTATAGACATCTGCAAACATATCATACAATGGAATTTGCAGAACTTCTTTTCTAAATTTTAAGATCTTTTTAGAAAGGTTGCCTGTAAGTTTTCACAGTGTTTTGATTTTCTCATAGAATCTGTCATTTCAGTGCCTTTGGCGCTTTGATACATTTCTGGTTACAGTCCTCATCTGGTTCGTTTACGCTCTCAATTATAACAGGGAAGTGATCACTTCCCCACTGATCATCATGAACAGACCAGTCGTAGTCCAAATAGAGAGATGGGTGATACAAAGAGAGGTCTAAAGAAGACAAATGACCTGTCGCAGGGTGAAGGTAAGTATAAGATTTATCATTCATCAAGCAAAGATCGCTCTTTGCAATAAAATCTTCAACAAGTGCTCCTCTGTTATTGATATCTTTACAGCCCCATAGAATATTGTGACCATTGAAGTCGCCAACTAAAAGATATGGTGATGGAAGTTGTCTCAGCAATGAGTCAAGATGTTCGGGCTTTAAAGAAAATGAGGGTGGGATATATAGAGAGCAAATTGTAGTTTCTTTACCCAGAGAAACCGATACTGCTACAGTTTGTAGGTCTGTTTTTAATTTGTTCTCTCTTTTTGGTTAACATGGTTTAACAAAAATTGAACTGCCACCATGGTTTGTTACCATCAGAATAGATATAGTTGTATGTATTGAAACTCCTGACATCAATGTTGTCATCAGTTTTTACAAAAGGTTCTTGCAAACAAAAAACCGATGGGTTTAATAACGAAATAAGTAATAAGAGTTCATTATAATATTCCATTGTATTATTTTGTGTTTTAAATCCATTTTATGAAGAGATTAAGACTAGAAATTATTTTGGAGCTGCAATTGGTGATATAGATCTGCTACCACCACCTCGTGGTGTTGCTGACCTCGATCTGCTATTGCTACTTGGTGAAGATGGAGTTTCAGTGAACTCCATATCACTGTCACTCAAAGATCCGAATCTGTTCTGGAATTTTATATTGTCTCTTTCCATTTTACGTTGTCTGTCTGTTTGTCTTTGAGATGTTTGTTGTTTTTGATCGGATCTTCTGACATCTTAATAGTTCGACCTGTGTCGAGTTTCTCTTTTACGTGCGGCGGTGGCTTCGGTACGGTCGCTGTCGACCGATAAGAACATTAGGATAACACACCCGTGCGGCATAGTGCAGTTTTCTTATCTCCACAATGGCTACTTTTCTGGTGATAATCCATGATATTTTTCTTATTTTTACTGCAAACATAGGTTGTGGGTGCTCGTTAGAACCGCCTCAAGGCGTTCTAACGAGTACCCACAACCTATGTCTTGGAGCAGAAATAATAAAAAACAATGTATACCCCCGTAAACCCCAGTTTTCTCTATATATAGTGGGGTTTAAGGGGGTGTTCATTTCACGGACTTGTTCACGTGATGGCAACCTGGATTGCGCCATTGGATAAATTGGTTGAACTTTGTGGTGCTGAAGTGGATTTACTCTATGCACCAGATTTTTTTTCAGTTCAGCTATGTTTGAATCAACAGTCTGTGTTGCGGAGCTGGACACTTTTACGCCAGCACCCTTTGTGATGCTGGCGTAACTGGTAGCTGGTGTTGTGCATTGCTCTTCAACAATTTTCCGCGCTTCTGGGAATGTTATCCCCCTTTGGTATTTGACAGTGAGTATTTCATTTTCTTTTTTCCGCGCCGGACAGTCTCGGGAGAAAACATCATGTTTTCCACCACAATTCACGCATTTGGCCTCATTTTTGCAAGTGAGGTGAATATCAACATGCTTTTCTTCACCACAATTAGAACATAGTTTTTTCCTCTGACATTTGCTTTCGTGATGGCCAAAAACCTGACAAGAGTAACATCTAAGAGGGTTTGGAATGTATACCTCTACGTTAATGGAAAGATATGCCACTTTGATTTTCTTGGGTAGAAGTGGTGTATTAAAAGTCAACACATAAGCGGCTGTTGGTTTAAGTACACCATTTCTACGGACGTTAATATTACGAACACCAATTACGCCTTGATCCTTCAAGTCATCGACTATCTCTTCATCTGAACAAGGACGCAGTTCTGGGCTGCGAATCACTCCCTTAGAAGAATTGAGCGTGTTATGTAACGAGACTTTAACTTTAAGATCAAAGAGCTTGTTGGTGTTTAGTAGGCTTACCACTTGCTGTTTTCTCTCGACTTCCAAGAGGAGATCACCCGATTTGAGTTTTTTAATACTCTTAGGGTGTCCGGCAATGGAAAGAATACTTTTCTCGATGACAAAGGGAGAAAGGCTAGATACAGTCCGTGTATCATCAAGTGACGTGATTACTAAGAAACGCGGAACATTGTTGAGATTTGGTTCAGCAGACTGCTGACTAGATTGTTGACTTGGCTGCTGACTGGATTGTTTACTGTCTTCATCCGATTCGGATGAATCCTCGTCTTTTTACGTTTAGGTTCGTTGCGGTTATTTTTTTACATTCGCCATAAGGAAAAAGTCCTAGTTTCGTCCCAAGTGCGCTTCCCCCTCCGTGGAGCCCTACAAGGGAACACCATAATGGAGTTGTTATCCAACTCGCATGTGTTAGAGATACACGTGAAATATACTCGTATAAACAAAATGCCTATACGATTGATCCGTTTAGCCACCGCCTTCTAGAGATAAAAAGACAGAAAAGGGTAAGGTAAATGGGCATATGGTTGGTATCAGGAAAGATACAGAAAGAGTTGAAGAGAAAGCAAAGCGGTATATCTAGGGCTCGGCCCGACCAGCCGATTGACCGTGCCGGTCAGCACGGCCACCCCTCTACACCGAAAAGCCAGGCCAAAGAGGCGTGTTGGGTACCTGAAGCACCGCCACCTCAGGTAACCCTCAACCTCCAGGATCCCTTCTTCCGGCTTACAGGACGCCACCCACGGCAAACGGGTGGTACTTCCTTTAGCTCTTCTCAGTGGACACAGAGACCACAGCGGCAATGTGTCCAGTGGGAATTGAGCCCCCAGGTCCATGGCAAGGCAGGAAGTCTAACGTCTTAGAGCAAAAAATAAGCAAACAACACCAGTCCACATCTGCCTTATAATGCAGATTTCAGTAATAGTAATCTCAAATTGATGGATTCCTTTCTTTGCTACAGAAAACAGCGCGTTGTTGTTAATGGTGAATCTTCAGAGTGGGCACCAGTTTTGTCTGGAGTCCCATAAGGGACTGTACTTGGTCCACTGTTATTCTCCCTGTACATCAATGATATTTCCTCTGACTTTAACTCAGAAATAAGACTATCGCACATGACTGTTTGCTACCGGGAAAATGGGAGATACAGAGTACTCACTGAAACTTCAGAAGGATATAGATAGATTAGGATGTTGAGCACGAAAATGGGGCATGGGAATCAGCCCGTTAAATGCAATAGTATGCAGATTACTTGGAAGATAGCAAATAAAATTGAAGCTCCTTACACCTTAGCGGGAACCGTCCTCGAGAACGTGGATTTCATTTAACACCTTGGTGTGACACTCACACACAATTTGCAATGGAATACACATATTAGCAACATGTGTACTAAGGCAAACAGAACGCTTGGTTTCTTGAAGCGAAGTCTCCTCAGGATGTAAAAGTTGCAGTATATAAATGTTTTGTTATATGGTAGTTGAATCTGGGACCCAAGCGAAGTGGTCCTTAATGAAGAAATTGAAAATGTTCAGAGTAGAGCTGCTAGATTTGTAACAAGCAATTACTGCTTTGAAACTGAGAGCATGACTGGAATCTTAGGAAAATTAAGATGGGAGTCTCTCAATACAGTAGGCTCATATTTTTATACAAAGGTCCAAAGGCTGCTGTCACCATTCCAACAGATAACCTTGTTTCCCCAGCTAAGCACTGTAGAAATCATCATTCATTGGCGTTCGGACCCTTACTGCAGAACTGACATTTATAAAGAATCATTCCCCCCCCCCCCCCCACACACACACACACACCGAACCATCACTTCCCGATTCGATTTTATCAACAGCTGAAGGTGCTGAGGATTGTGTAGCTAAGTTTACCTCTTTGGTGGAGCTTATGGGGACTAACTTCCCATCACAGTTCCTGGTGTATGAATGTATAGTTTTCATATTTCGTCGACAGCCTTATCAATCAAAATACGATACCATCGACGGTCGTATCGCTAATAATCGACGTCCGTATCCCGACAATTTTCAAAAGTCTATAAAACCTCCCGGCGTGCATGAATTATGTCAAACTCACGTTGTTGTTGAAGTTTAAATGGTAGATAAAATATATAAGGCGTTTTATTGCTTTCGTACCTATGAAAACTGATTTATTTCGAAAGAACTGGTATTTTATAGTTTTTTTTTCAGAACTCTCTATAAGTAAACAGACAATTAACACCTTGTCTCTTTAGAAGATCGACGTCGTTTGTAAATGTTTAAACGTCAGATTCATGATGTTCCTCTGTCGAGATCCGTACTGCTCGGTCGAAAATCCGTATTTCTAGGTCGACAGCAGCTTTACACAGTAGCGGCTCGGTCGACAACACAGGTATAGAATATGGTATTACCCCCGTGCTATCCCACGATTTATCCGCTGTGTGATTTTAAGTTTTTTATTTTTTGAAAATCTGTAGTCAGCTTTGGCTCCTATTGCAACATTGAAGTTGCTATTAACAGAATTTATAAACGCATTATCGAACGCCCTGACGTTTGCGTTCTGGAGTCTAACGTGATGGAAGAAACCGGAGTAACCGAGAAAACAAACTAGACAAATTCTAAAGGCGCCTCAGTGAGGCAATTCTAATGAGTACACACAGCAGACATTTTCATTATATAACATCGAAAGATGTTCAAAAGTATCTCGTTATGCCTCTTGGCAGTAACCTTCAGTGGCTCGAACTACCGCTGTCTCGAATAAATTTTCATGGTCCCAAAGGGGTTCGAGCCATCGAAGTTCGACTGTTTTTCTTCAAGCCCTGGTGCGCTGGGACCAACAAAAGGTGATGAATGCCCCCGTCATATAACTCACTAAATGAGTAACTTGTTGCATACAGGCACACATTGTAACATACAGTCGAACTTCAATGGCTCGAACACCTTTGGGACCTCGAAAATCTGTTCGAGACAGGGGTAGTTCGAGCCACTGAGGTCACTGTCAGATGGCATAACGAGATACTTTTTGACATCTTTTCGGTGTTCTATAATGAATATGTATGATGTGTGTACTGATTAGAATCGCCTCATCGAGGCGATTCTAATGAGTACAAACAGCATACATTTGCAAGATAAAAGACTAAAATCTCCTTAATTATCCCCCACTATTTCTTATGTAGAGGATTTCGCTAGGGGCTCAAAAATGGGTTCGACTCATCCATGGTAAACGAGCCATCGATGTTCGAGCCATCGAAGGTCTACTGTAACTAAAAACTGCAACATCTTCCAAGAATCATGTGGCCAAAATGTTTTAGTCATTCAATAAAGAGATATCACAGTTTTATCGTTTAACATGTACCTTCATGAAATGTCAGTGTTTCATTTCGCCTTTTAAAAATGCACGTTCAGTACATGTCATAAAGCTCATTTTTGTTTATAACGACTCTCAGTATTGCCGCGTGTACCGGTGTAACAAACCGGTTCTTCCCCGGATTAGTTCCATTCCCACCAAGTCAGTTTCTTCTCCACCTAAAATTTTTTAGAACCATGGACGAGTAATTTATGCCCCACAAATTGTTAAAAATTCGAAAAGAAACCATTATGAATTGAGTCTTTACAGCTTGAATGGCAAAATTTTCTCTATGCCCTGCAATACATAGAGATTCAAGAAAACGGTGGTGGTGGTGGTGGTGGTGGTGGTGGGGGGGGGGGGGGTTAGAACTAGGCGGGTCCGTTTCTTCTCCAACCTTGGGTAGTGATGTACACTTGAATCAATTATGACGTTGAAGATGTCTGATGGGGGTGGCGTAAAGAACTGGACTGGCCATTTACTTCCCCACTCTTGGTGACTCTTAATTATGCATTTAAGTCAATAATGGTGTTGAAGGTGTCTTGGGTGGGGAAGAACTGGGCCGGCCCATTTCTTCCCCATTCTTGGCTAGTGTTGTACTGTTCAGTCAATTGCGACGTTGAAGGTGTCTGGGCAGGGGAAGAACTGGACCGGCCTGTTTCTTCAACACCCTTGGGTAGTGTTATGCAGTTATGTCAATTATATTGCTGAAGATGTCTGGGGTGGGGAAAGACTGGGATGGCCCATTTCTTCCCCACCCTTGGTCAGTGTTGTATTGTTAAGTAAATTATGAGCCCCCGCCCATAGGGGCTTGAAGAAATATATGGACTGCATGATGCTTCCTCGCAGAGCTGAATCCGGCCCGCACACTAGTACTGGTAAACAGCTCAGAGGAACTAAGCCTGTTCAGGAAACGCGGTTCGGACGGACCGTCCATGCTAATAAACCCTATTGGTTTCATTGGGAACAGGGCTTGAGATCTCATTTCATCTCAATGTCGGGTACAAGTCCCACAAAATTGGAAGCAACGTCTCCAAAATGACCTTTGCAGTGTTGACGGGGACGTTAAACCTCAAATCAAACAAACAAACAAATAAGTAAATTATGACGTTGAAGGTGTCTAGGTTGGGGAAGAACTGGGCCGGCTTGTTTTTACAACACCATTGGGTAGTCTTGTACAGTTATGTCAATTATATCGCTGAATATGTCTGGGCTGGCCGATTTCTTCCCCACCCTTGGGTAATAATGTACAATTAAATCAATTAATAAATTATGATTTATATCAGTCTTTGAATCGACTGCCTATTCGAAATTCGCAAAATTGCAGTATGTTTCCTCTGGCTTTCTTTGCCGGATCATTACAGAGTCACTGATGAGGCTTTGTTAGCCGAAACTACGTAGTATGACCCATCTTCCTTCTTATGAATGTTTTCATTGCTCTTAAAGGAACTCATTTTTGATTTTTATTTGAAGATGGCCAGCCCATTTCTTCCCCACCCTTGGTGACTCTGAATTATACAGTTAACTCATTTATGATATAGAAGGTGTTTGGGTGGGGAAGAACTGGACCGGTCCGTTTCTTCCCCTCCCTTGGGTAGTGTTGTACAGTTATGGAAGTTATATTACTGAAGATTGCTAGGGTGCGGAAGAAATGGATGGGCCCGTTTCTTCCCCACCTAGAGTTGTATTGTACTGTTAAGTCAATTATGACGCTGAAGGTGACTCGGGTGGGGGAGAACTGGACCGGCCCGTATCTTCCCCACCCTTGGGTAGTGTTGTACAGTTATGTCTGTTATATTGCTGAAGATGGCTGGGGTGGGGAAGAACCGGGTTGACCCGTTTCTTCCCCACCTTGGGTAGTATTGTACTGTTAAGTTAATTATGTAGCTGGAGGTGATTGGGTGGGGAAGAACTGGGCCGGCCCATTTCCTCCCCACCATTGGGTTGTGTTGTACAGTTATGTCAATTATGTCGCTGACCATGTCTGGGGTTGGAAAGAACCGGCCCGTTTCGTACTTGACTTAACTGCATAACAGTCACCAAGGATGGAGAAGAAACAGGTCGGCCCAGTTCTTCCCCGTCCCAGAAACCTTCAACGTCATATTTGACTGTATAACAGCCACAACTCAGCGATATAATTGACAGTTAAGTCAGTAATGACGCTGAAGGTGTTTGGGGATGGGAAGTACTGGGCCGGCCCATTTCTTCCCCACCCTTGGTGACAGATATACAATTTTCAAGTCAGCCCAGTTCTCTCTCTCACCACCCCCACCCCCCAGTCTCCAAATTCTATTTTATTATTTTATTTTGAGGGTCAAACCTCAGTTGCTTATTATATCTGTTTAATTAATGCCAACGTATGTCTTAAAAAGCAAAAAGAATGTATCACAAGAATTTTAGTAAACTGAAAAATCTGGGGTGGGGAAGAACTGGGCCGGCCAAAGTCTTCCCCATCCACAAGTCTCCAAATACTATATAAATTTTAGCACCAAACATTTGTTGTTTATTATATCTGTTTAGTTAATACCAATTTATGCCTTAAAAAGCGAAGTAAATGTATCACGAGAGTTTAGTAAACATCAAAATCTGGAGTGGGGAAGAACTGGGCCGGTCCAGTTCTTACCCACCCCCAAGTCTCCAAATTCTATTTCGATTTGAGCTCCAAACATGTGTTGCTTTTTATATCTGTTTAGTATATACCAATTTATATCTTAAAAAGCAAAGAAAATTTATCACAAGTGTTTTAGTAAACAGAAAAATCTGGGGAGAGGAAGAACTGGACCGGCCCAGTTCTTCCCCACCTCATGTCTCCATATTTTATTTAGATTTGAGCTAAACATGTGTTGCTTTTTATATCTGTTTAGTATATACCAATTTATGTGTTAAAAAGTAAAGAAAGATTATCACAAGAGTTTTAGTAAACAGAAAAATCTGGGTAGGGGAAGAACTAGGCTGTCCCAGCTCTTCCCCACCCCAGTCTCCAAATTCTATGACTTAAAAAGTGAAGAAAGTTTATCACAATAATTTTTTGGAAACATAAAAATCTGAGGTGGGGAAGATCCCACCCACCAAGTCTTCAAATTCTTTTAGATTTGAACTCCAAACATTTGTTGCTTTTTATATCTGTTGAGTATAAACCAATTTATGCCTTAAAAAGCAAAGACAATTTGTCACAAGAATTTTATTAAACAGAAAAATCTAGGGTGTGAAAGAACTGGGCCGGTCCAGTTCTTCCTAACCCAGCAGTCTCCAAATTCTATTTAAATTTCAGCACCAAACATTTGTTGCTTATTATATCTGTTTGGTTAATACCAATTTATGGAAATTAATCACAATAATTTTTTGTAAACACAAAAAATCTGGGGTGGGGAAGAACTGGGCCGGCCCAGTTCTTCTCCACCTACCAGCCTCCGAATTCTATTTAAACTTCAGCACCAAACATTTGTTGTTATTATATCTCTTTAGTTAATACCAATTTATATCTTAAATAGCAAAGGAAATTTATCACAAGAATTTTTTGTAAACAGAAAAATCTGGGGTCGGGAAGAACTAGGCCGGCCCAGTTCTTCCCCACCTACCATTCGCCGAATTCTATTTTAATTTCAGCACCAAACATTTGTTGCTTATTATATCTGTTTAGTTAAAACCAATTTCTGTCTTAAAAAGCAAAGCAAAAAAAAAAAAAAAAAAAAAAAAATCTCACAATAATTTTTTGTAAACAGAATAATCTGGGGTGGGGAAGAACTAGGCCGACCAGTTCTTCCACACCCACCAGTCTCCAAATTCTGTTTAAATTTCAGCACCAAACATTTGTTACTTATTATGTCTGTTTAGTTAATACCAATCTATGTCCTAAAAGGGGGAAGAGGTAGAAACTGACCGATAAACCGGGTCGACCACGAGGTCAAGCAACGCTGTCACCCATCCTTGTGCTGACCATTACATCCGTCGCTTAACTTCGTGAAAAAGCCAACCACTCCACCCGCGTCACTAAAAGCTCTAACAACAAGGCTGTAGAACATTACGAAAACAAGCCTATATAATTTTGATCCCCTCGGACCCCACTTTTATACAGTAAAAATGGGGTTTACAGGGGTAAACCTTATTTGTCTTATTTCTGCTCTAAAACATAGATTGTGGGTACTCGTTGGAACCTCCTCATCGAGGCGGTTCTAACGAGTACCCACAATCTCTATTTTGAGCAGTAATAAGAAAACTATCACTATTTTTTGTCATAAAATTTTCATTTTCTAGGCGATAAAGATAACAATGTATTTGTATAGGCTTGTTTTCGTATTGAGTGGTATACATCAAAAACCGTTAAAATTCTCCCCCACATCTCTTGACTTCGTCCCGGCATCACGATAACAAGTCCGTGAAATGAACACCCCCTCACACCCCACATTATATAGAGAAAACTGGGGTTTAGGGGGCTATACATTCTTTTCTTTATTTCTGCTCGTAGACATAGGTTATGGGTACTCGTTAGAACCGCCTCATTGAGGCGGTTCTAACGAGCACCCACAACCTATGTTTTGACTATAAAAAAGAATAATATCACACGTTTTCATCAGAAAATAGACCATTTTGGAGATGTACAAAAATGTATTTTGACGCACGGGTGTGTTATCGTAATACGAAGACACACATGCCTCATTTAGGCCCCGGCCCATAGGGGCTTGAAGAAATATATGGGCTGCATGATGCTTCCACGCAGAGCTGAATCCGGCCCGCACATTAGTACTGGTAAACCGCTTAGAGGATCTTAGCCTGTTCAGGAACCGCGGTGCGAGGCGGACCGTCCATGCTAATAAACCCTATTGGTTTCATTGGGCGACAGGGCTTGAGATGTCATTTCATCTCAATGTCGGGTAAAAGTCCCACAAAATTGGAAGCAACGTCTCCAAAATGACCTTTACAGTGTTGACGGGGACGTTAAACCTCAAATCAAACAAACAAACAAAACATATCTCAGTTGGCAAACCCGAAAGCGGAGTCTATGCAACAAACCAGCGGCACTATTTCCATCCCACCGCTGCCACATGTTGTGCACTTTTGTTAGAATCGTCTAGCTGATGAGATTCTAACAAATATCCACAACATTTTTTCTTTTTTAGCTCACCTGACCGAAGGTCATGGTGAGCTTTTGTGACCGTAAGATGTCCGGCGTCGTCGTGCGTCGTCCGTCGTCCGTCGTCCGTCGTGCGTAAACTTTTTCTTGTGAACAAACTAGAGGCCACAGTTTTGGTCCAATCATCATCAAACTTGCTCAGAATGATCATCATGACAATATCTCGGTCAAGTTCGAATATGGGTCATGTCGGGTGAAAAAGTAGGTCAGTAGGTCAAATCATAGAAAAACCTTGTGAACACTCTAGAGGGCACAGTTTTGGTCCAATCATCATCAAACTTGCTCAGAATAATTATCATGACAATATCTCGGTCAGGTTCGAATATGGATCATGTAGGGTCAAAAAGTAGGTCAGTAGGTCAAACCATAGATAGTCCTTGTGAACACTCTAGAGGGCACAGTTATGGTTCAATTATCATCAAACTTGCTCAGAATGATCATTGTGACAATATCTCGGTCAAGTTTGAATATGGGTCATGTCGGGTCAAAAAGTAGGTCAGTAGGTCAATTCATAGAAAAACCTTGTGAACACTCTAGAGGGCACAGTTATGGTCCAATCATCATCAAACTTGCTCAGAATAATCATCCTGACAATATCTCAGTCAAGTTTGAATATGGGTCATGTTGGGTCAAAAAGTAGGTCAGTAGGTCAAATCATAGAAAAACCTTGTGAACACACTAGAGGGCACAGTTATGGTCCAATCATCATTAAACTTGCTCAGAATGATTGTCATGACAATATCTCGGTCAAATTTGAATATTGGTCATGTCGGGTCAAATGTAGGTCAGTAGGTCAAATCATGGAAAAACCTTGTGAACACTCTAAAGGCCACATTTTTGGTCCAATCATCATCAATCTTGCTCAGAATGATCATTGTGACAATATCTCAGTCAAGTGCGAATATGGGTCATGTGGTATCAAAAAGTAGGTCAGTAGGTCAAATCATAGAAAAACCTTGTGAACACTTTAGAGGCCACAGGTTTGATCCGATCATCATAAAATTTGCTAAGAATGATCATCATGACAATATCTCAGTCAAGTTTGAATATGACTCATGTCGGGTCCAAAAGTAGGTCAGTAGGTCAATCATTGAAAAACCTTGTGAACACTAGTTTTTGTTTTATCATAACTTTAGAACCGTTTGAGGTAGAGCCTTTATATTTGGCATGTTGGTTCTTTGTGACATTGCCTTTGTATTTATACAAAAAATTGACCTGTGACCTTGACCCCTAACATTATGACCTACTAATCATAACTTTTTAACCATTTGAGATAGAGCCTTCATATTTGGCAAGTAGGTTCCTTGTGATACTGCCTTACCACTCATACAAAAACTTACCTGTGACCTTTACCTGTGATCTTTGACCGACTTTTGTTGTAACTTTCTGTTTTAGATAGAGCCTTCATATTTGGCATGTAGATTACTTGTGACATTGCCTCTCCTTGCATACAAAAAATTTTGACCTGTGACCTTGACCCTGAACCTTTTACCTACTTACCATAACTTTTTAGCTCACCTGACCGAAGGTCATGGTGAGCTTTTGTGACAGTAAGATGTCCGGCGTCGTCGTGCGTCGTCCGTCGTCCGTCGTGCGTCGTCCGTGCGTAAACTTTTTCTTGTGAACACACTAGAGGCCACAGTTTTGGTCCAATTATCATCAAACTTGCTCAGAATGATAATCATGACAATATCTCGGTCAAGTTCGAATTTGGGTCATGTCGGGTAAAAAAGTAGGTCAGTAGGTCAAATCATAGAAAAACCTTGTGAACACTCGAGAGGCCACAATTTTGGTCCAATCATCATCAAACTTGCTCAGAATGATCATTGTGACAATATTTTAGTGAAGTTTGAATATGGATCATGTCGGCTTAAAAAGTAGGTCAGCGGGTCAAATCATAGAAAAACCTTGTGAACACCCTAGAGGCCACAATTTTGGTCCAATCATAATCAAACTTGCTCAGAATGATCATCATGACAATATCTTGGTCAAGTTCGAATATGGGTCATGTCCGGTCAAAAAGTAGGTCAGTAGGTCAAATCATAGAAAAACCTTGTGAACACTCTGAAGGCCACTGTTTTGGTCCAATTATCATGAAACTTGCTCAGAATGACCATTGTGACAATATTTCAGTCCAGTTCGAATATGGGTCATATCGGGTTAAAAAGTAGGTCAGCGGGTCAAATCATATAAAAACCTTGTGAACACCCTAGGGGCCACAATTTTGGTCCAATCATAATCAAACTTGCTCAGAATGATCATCATGACAATATCTCGGTCAAGTTTGAATATGGGTCATGTCCGGTTGAAAAGTAGGTCAGTAGGTCAAATCATAGAAAAACCTTGTGAATACTCAGGAGGCCACAAGTTTGGTTAAATCATTAATCTTGCTCAGAATGGTCATTGTGACAATATCTTGGCTAAGTTTGAATAAAGGTCTTTTCGGGTCAAAAAGTAGGTCAGTAGGTCAAATTAAAGAAAAAACTTGTGAACACTCTAGTTTTACATAGACTTATATAGGGAAAATCTTTAAAAATCCTTTTCTCTGAAACCACAAGGCCTAGGTCTTTTATATTTGGTATGAAGCTTCATCTAAAAGACCCCTAACAAGATTATTCAAATGATAGTGCTGAGGCCAAAAATGTCCCCGCCCCCGGGCCCTTTGGTTTTACATAGGCTTATATAGGGAAAATCTTTAAAAATCTTCTGCTCTGAAGCTGCAAGGCCCAGGACTTTGATATTTGGTATTAAGCTTTATCTAGTGGACCCCTACCAAGATTGTTCAAATTATAGTGCTGGGGCAAAAAATGCCCCCGTTCCGGGGCCCTTTGGTTTTACATGGCCTTATATAGGGAAAATCTTTAAAAATCTTCTTCTCTGAAACCGCAAGGTCCAGGACTTTGATATTTAGAATGAAGCTTCATCCATTGGACCTCTACCAAGATTGTTCAAATTATCGCCCTTGGGCCAAAAATGCCCCCGCTCAGGGGCCCTTTGTTTTTACATAGACTTATATAGGGAAAATCTTTAAAAATCCTTTTCTCTGAAACCACAAGGCCTAGGTCTTTTATATTTGGTATGAAGCTTCATCTAAAAGACCCCTAACAAGATTATTCAAATGATAGTGCTGAGGCCAAAAATGTCCCCACCCCCGGGCCCTTTGGTTTTACATAGGCTTATATAGGGAAAATCTTTAAAAATCTTCTGCTCTGAAACTGCAAGGCCCAGGACTTTGATATTTGGTATTAAGCTTTATCTAGTGGACCCCTACCAAGATTGTTCAAATTATAGTGCTGGGGCAAAAAAAGCCTCCACCTGGGGCCCTTTGGTTTTACATAGGCTTATATAGGGAAAATCTTTAAAAATCTTCTTCTCTGAAACCGCAAGGCCCAGGACTTTGATATTTTGTATGAAGCTTCATCTAGTGGACCCCTACCAAGATTGTTCAAATTATAGCCCTTGGGCCAAAAATCCCCCTGCTCAGGGGCCCTTTGGTTTTACATAGACTTATATAGGGAAAATCTTTAAAAATCTTCTTCTCTGAAACCGCAAGGTCCAGGACTTTGATATTTAGAATGAAGCTTCATCCAATGGACCTCTACCAAGATTGTTCAAACTATCGCCCTTGGGCCAAAAATGCCCCCGCTCAGGGGCCCTTTGTTTTTACATAGACTTATATAGGGAAAATCTTTAAAAATCCTTTTCTCTGAAACCACAAGGCCTAGGTCTTTTATATTTGGTACGAAGCTTCATCTAAAAGACCCCTAACAAGATTATTCAAATGATAGTGCTGAGGCCAAAAATGTCCCCGCCGCCGGGCCCTTTGGTTTTACATAGGCTTATATAGGGAAAATCTTTAAAAATCTTCTGCTCTGAAACTGCAAGGCCCAGGACTTTGATATTTGGAATTAAGCTTTATCTAGTGGACCCCTACCAAGATTGTTCAAATTATAGTGCTGGGGCAAAAAAAGCCTCCAACTGGGACCCTTTGGTTTTACATGGCCTTATATAGGGAAAATCTTTAAAAATCTTCTTCTCTGAAACCGCAAGGCCCAGGACTTTGATATTTTGTATGAAGCTTCATCTAGTGGACCCCTACCAAGATTGTTCAAATTATAGCCCTTGGGCCAAAAATGCCCCCGCTCAGGGGCCCTTTGGTTTTACATAGACTTATATAGGGAAAATCTTTAAAAATCTTCTTCTCTGAAACCACAAGGCCTAGGTCTTTTATATTTGGTATGAAGCTTCTTCTAAAGGACCCCTACCAAGATGATTCAAATTATAGTGCTGGGGCCAAAAGTGGCCCCGTCCCGGGGCCCTTTGGTTTTACATAGACTTATATAGGGATAATCTTTAAAAATCTTCTCTGAAACCACAAGGCCCAGGACTTTGAAATTTGGTATGAAGTTGCATCTAATGGACCTCTACCAAGATTGTTAAAATTATAGCCCTGGGGCCAAAAATGCCCCCACTCTGGGGCCCTATGGTTTTACATAGACTTACATGGGGAAAATCTTCAAAAATCTTCTTCTCTGAAACCACAAGGCCTGGGTCTTTGATATTTGGTATGAAGCTGCATCTAGTGGACCTCTATCAAAATTATTCAAATTATAGCCCTGGTACCAAAAATGTCCCCGCTCCGGGGCCCTTTGGTTTTGCATAGACTTATATAGGGAAATCTTTAAAAATCTTCTCTGAAACTGCAAGGCCAAGGCCTTTGATATTTAGTATGGAGCTTTATCTAGTGGACCTCTACCAAGATTGTTCAAATTATAGCCCTGGGGCCACAAATGCCCCCACCCCGGGCCGGGGCCCTTTGTTTTTACATAGATTTATATAGCCCTGGGGCCATTTGGTTTTGCATAGGCTTATGTAGGGAATATCTTTAAAAAAAATCTTCTTCTCTGAAACTGCAAGGCCCAGGTCTTTGAAATTTGATGTGTAGCTTTATCTAGTGGACCTTTGCCAAGATTGTTCTAATTATAGCCTTTGTTGATGTTTGGTATGAAGCTTCACCTTTAAGACCTCCCTCAACATTATGCACATTAAAACCCTGGGGCCAATAATGGCCCTCTCTGGGGCCCACTTGTTACACTATGGATCAGGTGAGCGATCCAGGGCCATCATGGCCCTCTTGTTTTATTTTCGTGGGCGCAAACCGGAGTGCCCGGAGAAAAACCACCTGACATTCTGTTGCAGAACTTGGCGTTTCACATGTTTTCCGAGCCAGCCACGACCCCACAGCGGTGAGAGACCTAATAATTATCTACTTGGCCAGCGCTCTTATCCCCTTGGCCACCAAGACCCGTTTTGTTTCTAGAGGTTTTAAAATAGCTACAGATTCGTGTATATATCTATTAAATTTGAGCCAAGGATTTGTTCATTTGAAAGTGCTGTTATGTTCACTGGGGCTGGGGGCGTATAGTGATACAGTTGTTCGAACGTACGTCCCGTATGGAATGGTTTCCGTGCGATATCTTTAGAAGTGATGGGTAGATTGGATCCAAATTCCATACACAGGTATATAATCATAAAATACAGGTCAAGTTCGATTGCAGGTAAATTCCCCTAATTATAATGAGAGTTATTGCTCTTTTTCAACTTAATTTTTTTACACAAAAAATGGTTTCCGTGCGATATATTTTTTAAACCTCGATGAATTGGATTCATATTTTATTCACAGGTATATAATCATAAAATACAGGTCAAGTTCGATTTCGGGTAAAATCCGCCAACTATTATTATAATGGTTCTTTTTCAACTTCATTTTTACTTGAAAAATGGTTTCCGTGCGGTGTCTTTTGAAAACCTTGGTGGACTGGAATAAAATTTCATACACAGGTATATTATCATATGGGCCCCGCCAAGCGATTTTGGTACTTATCGCCTATGCGAGCAGCGAAGGTTCAGGCGAGCCTGCGCATCCGCGCAGCCTCGCCAGAACCTTCGCTGCTCGCTCATACAAGCAGTGAATCCAGAAGAACCTTCAGACAGAAAGCCGTATCCTTGGCCCCTCTGAATGGCTGAGCATGCGCAGTTAAAATTTGTCATGACGGAATGCTCGAAGACCCAAATTCGCTTGGCGGGGCTCATATAATGCAGGTGAAGCTGGATTTCGGGTAGAAACCGCAAATTATTTGAGAATAATGACCTTTTTTCAACTTCATTCTTTACATGAAAAAAATGGTTTCCGTGCACGCGATATCCTTCGAAAGCCTTGATGGATTGGATTCATGTTTCATACACAGGTATAGAATCATAAAATACAAGTCAGATTCGATTTCAGGAAAAATCCGCCAATTAATCTGAGAGTTACGGCCCTAGTTCAACTTCATTTTTACTTGTTAAATGGTTTCCGTGAGATATCTTTTGAAAACCTTGGTGGATTGGATTCAGATTTCGTACATAGGTATACAATCATAAAGTGCAGGTCAAGTTCGATTTCGGGTAAAGTCCACCAATATTATGAGAGCTTTGACCCTGTTTCACATTAATGTTTTTACATGAAAAAAAAAAAAAAAAAAACATGGCTTCCGATATTTTTCGAAATCCTTGGTGGATTGGATTCAAATTTTATACACAGGTATACACTTATAAAATACATGTCAATTCGATTTCATGTAAAATCCGCCAAATAGTATGAGAGTTATGGTCATTTTTCCAACTTCATTTCTTACTTGAAAAAATGGTTTCCGTGCGATATCTTTTTAAAATGTCGGTAGCTTGGATTCATATTTTAGACACAGGTATATAATCATAATCTACAGATCCGGTTTGATTTCAGGTAAAATCCGCTAACCATGATGAGAGTTATGGCCCTTTTTCAAACTTTATTTTGGCAATGAAATATGATTTCTATGCGAGATTTTTGGAAAACCTGGGTTGATTGGATTCGTTTTTGTTTTTTTAACGAAATGGTACACAATCAGAAAATGCAGGTCAAATCTTATTTCTGATAAAATTTTCCAATTTTTTTCCGGGGAGTTAGAGCCCTTTTTTCAACTTCGTTTCATTACACATCAATAGTTTGTGTTTGATATCTTTTGAAATCATCATTAGACAGTTAATTTACACTGAATTAATATTTTATATAACCATGAAATCTAGGTCAAATTTGATATAACTTACAATATGAAAATTATTATGACAGTTATGGCCCTTTTTCAATTTCATCTTTTTGCAAAATGCTTGTGTCCGGGCGACGCTGATCCCTTGGCGGGGGGCATCCGTGCAATACTGACACATTTATATTTTTTAAGAAGAACTAGTCTTTATTCAAGTCAGTCTTATGTTTTGTTTGTTTGATTTGGGGTTTAACGTCCCCGTGAACACTGTTAAGGTCATTTTTGAGACGTTGCTTCCAATTTTGTGGGACTTTTACCCGACATTGAGACGAAATGATATCCAAAGCCCTGTCGCCCAGTGAAACCAATATGGTTTATTAGCATGGACGGCCTTGCCTCGCACCGCGGTTCCTGGACAGGCTTAGATCCTCTAAGCGGTTTACTAACATGGATGTTATACGACAGACTGCATGCATGGTAGTTAACCCATTCACGGTTGGCAACTTTGCTAATCTCTTTAATTGCACGCCGGTGGGTCAGGCCTCTGATTCTATGACGGTTCCAACGTAAAGGCTTATTGAGAATTAGAGAGATCTAATTCAAGGAAATGTTGATTGGTGCCTGATGCTCTGTCTCTGGTCGGGCCCATCGGAGTCTACTTGTTGTTTTTTTTTCTCCAGCATTTCAGTGGTTTTTCGCTGTCGAGTCCTCACCGTTGTCTCACCTCTATGGTTCTTTGATTATTTGTGTTCACGGAGATGTTGCACTGATGAGTTAGGAGGCCTTCAAGCGGACTGAACAAATTATTTGTCTAAATCGCGACGGAAGTAATGGCGAGCATTGTGGCCACGTAAAATCGATGTAAGCCAGCCCCCCCCCCCCCCCCCGCCCCAGTGGAATTCTTTCCACTAACCGTTCCAAGGCGGTTCTTCTGTGGTGGTTTATTTATGTTGTTGTTTGTTACTACTCACTGTGTGTATCACTTGTGTCTTTTTATTTTGGATGGCCATTTGGCCATTTTATGGGAAAGTAACTGTCCTTATGGCCATCCTTTGTTTAGGTTTCCATTATGGTCTGGTCGCTTCATGTTTGTGTTTCTGTCCCTTTGGTGTCTTTGATGGGTGGAGTAAGTTAATTGTATCGATTCCTGACCTTTGTTTTACTTCTATTTTACCAGTACTAGTGTGCGGGCCGGATTCAGCTCTGCGTGGAAGCATCATGTAGCCCAAGTCAGTCTTAAGAGCGAAATTTTACGGTATGAACCACTGTACAGCAAAAATGCAAAAGCTGACATTTGCAACCAGCGAAGACTCAGATCATCCTGTGCAGCCAGAGTCAGAGGACGCATGTGACATCTGCAGAATCCGACGCATCTGACAAGTGAAGAATGAGGGCACGCATTACGAAACACGCCTATACAAATACATTGTAAATTTTACCATCTAAAAAAACGAAATATTTAGACGAAAAATATTTATATTTTTCTTATTTCTGCTCAAAATAAAGATTGTGGGTACGCGTTAGAACCGCCCCAATGAGGCGGTTCTAACGAGTACCCACAATCTATATTTTAGAGCAGAAATTTGAAAATATGGATTACCCCTGTAAACCCCAGTTTTACTATATAAAAATGAGGTTCAAGGGGGTCAGAGTTATATAGGCGTATTTTCATGATGGGTGCAATTGCGTGGGGGCGCTGGCTAAGGTCAATTTTGGGTTTTTGCAGCATATCGAGTTGTGCCGTTTCTTAGCCAGAGGCTTACGGGCCTCCATGGCCTAGTGGATAAGAGCGCCGACTCTTAGTCATTAGGTCTCTCACCGCCGTAGGTTCGAGCCTCGCTCGGGCCACGTGTGAGACGCCAAGTTCTGCAACGGAAGGTCAGGTGTTTTTTCTCCGAAAACTCCGGTTTTCGCCCACCTCTGATTAACGATCGGCTCGATATGAGTGAAATAATCTTGAAAGGGCCGTAAAATCCACCCCCCCCCCCAAAAAAAAAAAAAAAAAAATAGCCAGAGGCTCATTCATCCGTCGGAATATTTCTGCGTTTGTGGTATTGGTGATGAATTTAAAGTTACTACTGCCAGTCTGGAGGCCAAAGGTTCGTCTACCGCAATAATTACTTCGGAAATGAATTCAATCAAATGTCTGTTAGTGCGACGCGTACCGTATTTATCGCAAAATGTAAAATGGGGACACGGGAACACTTATACATGAAGGAACCGTGTAGCTACAGATGTTACCTTTTATGTCTACACTTAAGTCGCAGGCTCCGCTTGAAGAAATGACGCATAATGCTTCCACGCAGAGCTGAAACCGGCCCGCACACGAGTACTGTTAAACCGCTGAGAGGATCTAAGTCTTTTAAGGAAAAGCAGTGCTAGCCGGCCCGTCCATGCTTTTAAACCATATTGGTTTCATTGGGCGGTAGGGACTTAGATGTCATTTCATCTCAATGTCGGGTAAAAGTCCCACAAAATTTGAAGCAACGTCTCCAAAATGACCTTTTATAGGGTTGACGGGGACGTTAAACTTCAAATCAAACAAAACTGTTGAATTTTGGATGGCTCAGGAGTAAATAGAAAATGATCCAACTTTTACGATCATCATGGTAAACGTATCAGAATGTTAGACTTTTCAAAGTAGAGATTCAAAGCAGTTTCTGTATTGTCGAAAACAATCGGATTTTGATATATGAGGGTGCTTACATTATGCAAATTAAGCAAAACTGCAATAATTGGCTGCCATTACGCCAAGGGATATTTCACTGGACTTAGCCTCCGTGGTGTAGTGGGTATGCTACACGCCTTGTTAACCAGGGGTCGCAGGATCGATCCCGGGCTTCTCCAGACTTTCTTTGAATGAGTCTTTAAACCGAGGTCCCGTCTCCGTATGACATTTGTTGTTTGCCAGTACGTAAAAATCAAACACTCACTCACTTAGACATTTTAACACTTGCATTTAGGGCTGGTTAATCGGAGCTGAAAAGATAATCGATTATCAGTCCTGTCATTGCGATCGATAATCGATTAGTAATCGCTAAGGTTGTTGTCCTTATTTTACCGCTCTGGATTTCTGTCTGAGCTTGACTCTTACCATATATTGCAGTTTACCATATGTATATTTGAACAGACAGGCCTGAGCAAACAGTGTAGACCCAGATGAGACGCCACAGAATGCGGCGTCTCATCAGGGTCTGCACTGTTTGCCACTCATCTCGCTAGTTTAGGCATAACTTTGGGTAGTAAATTTTACCTAACAAGTAATCGATTAAGAGCAAATCAGAAATGATAATCATTTTTGTGAAATTTATCGATCGATTAATCGATTATACGATTAATCGTGTCAGCCTTACTTGCATTGTTCAATATGTTTCATCTTTGTTGCAGTCGTCATCGGACACCAACAAACAGTTTCATATTTAAATCAACAGTCTGCATTTGATGCCAGCTTTCACATAGGTCCAACTTGGCACAACACACAACAGGCTTGGTTGGCTTGAGCAAAACATTTTTTTTTGTTTTTGTTTGTTTGATTTGAGGTTTAACGTCCCCATCTACACTGCATAGGTCATTTTGGAGACGTTGCTTCCAATTTTGTGGGACTCCTACCCGACATTGAGATGAAAAGACATCTAAAACACTGTCACCCAATGAAACAAAAATGGTTTATAACCATGGACGGTCCGACTCGCACCGCTTTGCCTGGACAGGCTTAGATCATCTAAGCATTTTACACTTTCATTCATTTTCCCCTTTCTCCTCTGTCCCTCACTTTCATCTCCTCTACTATCTCTTCTATCTCTTTTCTCCCTTTCACAGGTAGACGGCACAAAATGACCCACAAGGGTTGACGTTTCGTTAAACCCAAACAGCCAGCCCCTTAGAAAATGACATTTGAGCCAGCGCATGAGAAAACCTACAATAATACATGTGCGCCCAACGAAGACTCAGATCAGCCTGCGCATCCGCGCAGTCTGATCAGAGTCTTCGTTGTGCGCTGTAAGGAAAGCTAATGGCCCAATGCTCCTTCATGCAGCAAGAGAATTCTCCGGTCAGACTATATGGATGCGCAGGCTGATCTGATTCATCGCTGGGCGAACATGTAAGTTGTAGGAAATGCTGTGCCCCGGCTCATTTATCGTACAAGGAACCAGAAAAGGCTCATTCGAGACAGCGCAGCTACCTCAATATCTTTACTACATGTTTGCGCACGCGCAGGCTCGCCTGGATCTTTTCGTCTCGTCTGTACGATCAGTAGCATTTTCCCATGAGTTGACTGAAATGGAGTCAGAGAACAAACAATGCCATGTCAATCTGTCCCCAACTGGGCGAAAGACTGCCTTTCGCAGTTGTTAACCGATATCAGAGTGGCTCTCAGATGCTCAGACAGAAGATCTATGCAAATACATGTTTACCTGAGGCAATGAAAAATAAAAGAAAAAGAAAAGAAAATTGCTTGCCACTCAAACATTCTGCCCGAGGTGAGATATGCTTACATTTTAGCGTCCGCTTGCTCAAACAATCATAAAACGCCTACTTTCGCGTAACCCTTTCAACGCTGAGTTTCCGAAGTGGAACTTTCCAGCTTTGATATTTGACATTTCCGTTATTTTTAAGGGGAATGGGAACACCTTCAGGGGAGGCAACTCCTGCAAAATTATTTTCAGGAAAGAATTTGCCCTTGATGAGCAAATTCTTTCCTTTAAGAGTAGACCCCGTTTTTCAGTGGTCCAGGGCTTTAGCTGCGAGGCCAGTGATGACGTAGATATTTTGTTCTGACTGAACCATGGATATTCCTACAAACAGAATCTCAGGACATCGTTGGCGTTGACATTATGTTCTGACTGAGCCATGGATATTCCTACACAAACATAATCTCAGGACAGCGTTGGCGTTGATATTATGTTCTGACTGAGCCATGGATATTCCTAGAAACATAATCTAAAGACAGCGTTGGCGTTGATATTATGTTCTGACTGAGCCATGGATATTCCTACACAAACATAATCTCAGGACAGCGTTGGCGTTGATATTATATTCTGACTGAGCCATGGATATTCCTTCACAAACATAATCTCAGGACAGCGTTGGCGTTAATATTATGTTCTGACTGAGCCATGGATATGCCTACAAACATAATCTAAAGACAGCGTTGGCGTTGATATTAATTATGTTCTGACTGAGACATGGATATTCCTACAAAAAGCATCTCAGGACAGCGTTGGCGTTGATATTATGCTCTGACTGAGCCAGAGGTATTCCTACAAAATAAATCTCAGGGCAGCGTTGGCGTTGATATTATGTTCTGACTGAGCCATGGATATTCCTACGACAGCGTTGGCGTTGATATTATGTTCTGACTGAGCCGCATGGATATTCCTACAAAAAGCATCTCATGACAGCGTTGGCGTTGATATTATGTTATGACTGAGCCATGGATATTCCTACGGCAGCGTTGGCGTTGATATTATGTCCTGAGTTACGACCGAGCCATGGGTATTCCTACAAGTATAATATCCCTGTAAATCCGAAAGAGCATTGTCCTTTCCTGTGTTTAACCTAATTCAGTCATAATGTCAGCTTTCCAAAATAAGCATCAGCAAAGACATAAGCAACAGAAGGTGCCAGAGAAACATATTGATATGAGTCTGCGATGTGATAAAGTCATCCTATAGTAGAAGGATAATAACCAGGAACAGGTGTTTTAAGAGATTACTTTATTGTATTATATTAGCCAGAATTAGCGTCTTATAGAGACAAATATCATTTTTGCAATAAATTATTCACATCCGACCGGAGATATCAGATTGTTAATGAGATATCACCAGCTGTGATCTTTCTGGCGGAAGAAGGCAGCGAAATAATTAGGGCCGCGCTAAGCTCATAGGGGTCTTTATCCCACTTAGTACCGGCCTTGAAACCCCCAAAACGAGTAACCTGGAAAACAGCGGAGACCCAGATCAGACGCCGCAGAACGCGGCGTCTGATCAGGGCCTCCACTGTTTGCAAAAAGTTCAGCAACTTTCCAAATGAATTTTGAAGAAAACACAACCTGGCAACCCTAAATTTTGAAATGGACTCCTACTATAAACATAAAAGGAGGAAGATTCCATTTGGTACAGAAAGGGTTATTCTTGCACACCAGATAAAGAAATCCATAGTTTTAGCTTGTGATAGAAATTCTGTTCTACCCCTGGTGTTCTTGCAAAAAATCGAATGATAAATGCACTGGTTGAATACGACCTCATGTGCGCCGTCGTTAAGGTTGACATCACAGCACGCTACGTGACGTCACTAAACATTTCTGTAGTGCCATCACAATACGACGGACGCTGTTAACCGAATTGACTGTAGCATTAAAAATCCGCGCTTAAAATGGAAGGCGTGTAAGAAAAAAATCTTATGTGGGTGTGAGGGGTGGATGGAAAAACCCGTCCCTCGCGATCACTGCCCGGCATCACTCGGCAAGCCTCGTGATGCCGGACAGTGACCCTCGGGACGGATTTTTCCATCCAACCCTCATATAAGATTCTTAAACTCATTTGAGCTAGATGAAGAGAAAGTCGGCCTCTACACTCAAAAAGTCATTTACGTCTTCACTGGTCTACTTGAAGGAAGCTTCCATACAGCGCACAGCGTAGACCCTGATCAGACTGTGTTGATGCGCTGGCTGATCTGTGTATTCGCTGGGCGCACATATTCCAAGACACGCGGTTGACGCGATCAATTAAACAAGAGGTTGTGTATGTTCTTTGTGCATTAGGGGGTACTAAAACAAATACTGAAATGGAGAATTGTCACATGTTTTATACACGTGACATTTTTTAAAATGTTTTTACTTTTCTCTCAGCAGTTTTCAAGAATAGATTTTAACTAGTTTTGCATGTATTTTATCGCGGAGATCGCTATTTATTGCTGTTTTCATGGTGTTATTACTCTAACACTGTTCCACAGGTGTTACAGTTCTTCATTGATGAGGAGTGTTCTGTTAAACTATGTTCTACAGACCACCAAATGCCCACTGGATCTGATAAATCCACTGCGGGTATTTCTTTACAAGCCTCTATTTTCATAACCCTTTCTGCACTCTAGACTACAACAGAGCCCTACGCAAACAGTGAAGGGCCAGATAAGATGGCTCATAATACAAATCCCTACGCAAACAGTTTACATGTAGGTCCAGATGAGATGGCCCATAATACAAATTCCTACGCAAACAGTGTAGGTCTAGATGAGATATGGCTCATAATACAAATCCCTACGCAAACAGTGTAGGTCTAGATGAGATATGGCTCATAATACAAATCCCTACGCAAACAGTGTAGGTCCAGATGAGATGGCTCATAATACAAATCCCTACGCAAACAGTGTAGGTCTAGATGAGATATGGCTCATAATACAAATCCCTACGCAAACAGTGTAGGTCCAGATGAGATGGCTCATAATACAAATCCCTACGCAAACAGTGTAGGTCTAGATGAGATATGGCTCATAATACAAATCCCTACGCAAACAGTGTAGGTCCAGATGAGATGGCTCATAATGAGCCATCTCATCTGGATCTTCACTTTTCGCTGTTCTCCTTGTGGTTGTTGACGTAATCACCTTTTTGCAACAATATATGGACCCTAATTTAAACAGTGGAGTCCACTGGAGGGATACAGGGGTGATAGGATTAAAATAACGTATTAATCATTGCCTGCTTGGATTCCTTAGAAGTCATATAGTGGTTATATCTAATAATCTGGTTTTTAGGCCATCTTAGAGAGGTAGGGTTTAATTCTTCTGCTTTGATTGTACGGGATATTTAAACCAAGTTGTTGGCGAAAAATTGCACAACTTATATCGTGGAACTACGATGTACCACTATCCACGAATTGGACAAAACAGATTGTGGCATGCATTTAAAATCTTGATTAAAACAAAGGAACAAGACCCACAAGAGACGCAGCAAGTCTGATGTGGTTTATTATTGTTATTGTATGGGACTGCATTTAAACCGTTCGGCCATTTTGGCGAAATAAACGTTTTTGGCTTTCTACAAAAATGTGTTTAAGGATTATACTTTGGAAGCAAGGAATACACCACAGAACAGGATAATATTGAGTGTACATGTTGTCTGGGCCAGACTAGCTAGTTTCGGTCAATTAGGCCTCATCAGTGACCCTCAAATATTTTCAAAATTCCACAATGGAATCAATGATCCCAAAGGACACAAAAATATAAACTACACTATGATGTAGGGCAGTGAGACGTTTTAAGGCCGCCACACATTCCCACACATCAGCTGTAGTGACGTTAAATATGTTCTATAAAAGGGTTATCATTTGGAAGCAAGGAATACACCACAGAACTGGAAAATATGGAGTGTACATGTTTTCAGGGCCAGACTAGCTAGTTTCGTCCAATTAGGCCTCACAGTGACCCTCAAATATTTTCAAAATTCCACAATGGAATCAATGATCCAAAAGAACAAGAAAATATAAACCACACTATGATGCAACCCTTATCCCGCTGAAAATGACAATCTTTTCCTTTGCAAACAGTGTAGATCCAGCTTAGATGTTTGAAGAAGCCATCTGCTCAGGATCTAAACGATTTGCCATGCTTTTTGTGAATTTTACGAAACAATAATATCAAGTTATTTGATTAGTGGATAGTCTGAAATTAAATTATCTGTCACCCCTATATTAATTGCATTGATACACATTGGCCTGATAAAGCTATGCTTTGTCAGGACTAGTGAGCTTTATCAGGTCAACGTGAGTTTGTACTTCTATGAACTGGATTACCGAAACAAATGGCAAAACTGTAGGAGTGCACAAAGGGATTAACTGATAAATAGAATCAGTGCTTCAGCTGAAGTGCACGACCCGCCGGATGCTTTTAGCTTTATGAGTGTTACCATATATGGGTATGGCGGCCATTTTGGTCATGTGACCTGGACCTAAAACGGTTCCCCCAATAAATGCGCCTTATCGTAAGGAGCAAAAATATATCTTATACTTTAGTACTGTATTCTGAATCGTTTGCAGGATAAAATGCATTCTCACATTTTCCAATATAAAAGCATATGTGTCAAAGTTTGACCTAGGCACAAAGATTGTCAAGGTCAACCAAGGGTCACCATTTTAGCAATTGATGATGGGCCTACGTCCCAGATGCCATTTATCAAGTTTCGTGGAAATCTGCCCAGTGGTTCTGGAGAAGACTATTTTTGAAGGGTTTTTACCATATATGGCTTGGCGGCCATTTTGGTCATGTGACCTGGACCCCATGGGCTAATTTTGGTTTCCCCCATCCCATAGAAGCTCCATATGAAATTTGACTTCAATCGGCCCAACGGTTTCCGAGGAGAAGCAGTTCGAAAATTTTCACATTTTCGCCTCGGCGAGGCTATACTAAATGGAATGTAATATTTCGCAAGTTCATTGGTTAGATCTCATTGATATCTATCAGTATGCCAAAAATTGTTTAAATATTCCAAGCGGTTAAGTCACTATCACCAATTTTCACTAACGGGTTACGGATTTTTCGCCTCGGTGAGGCTATACTAAACGGAATGTAATATTTCGCAAGTTCATTGGTTAGATCTCATTGATATCTATCAGTATGCCAAAAATGTTTAAATATTCCAAGCGGTTAAGTCACTATCACCAATTTTCACAAACGGGTTACGGACGGACAGACAGACAGACAGACCATATATGGCTTGGTGGCCATTTTGGTCATGTGACCTGGACCCCATGAGCGATTTTTGCTTTCCCCCATCCCATAGAGGCTCCATATGAAATTTGACTTCAATCGGCCCAACGGTTTCCGAGGAGAAGCAGTTCGAAAATTTTCACATTATTCGCCTCGGCGAGGCTATACTAAATGGAATGTAATATTTCGCAAGTTCATTGGTTAGATCTCATTGATATCTATCAGTATGCCAAAAATTGTTTAAATATTCCAAGTGGTTAAATCACTATCACCAATTTTCACAAACGGGTTACGGACGGACAGACAGACAATATATGGCTTGGCGGCCATTTTGGTCATGTGACCTGCACCCCATGAGCAAAGTTTGGTTTCCCCCATCCCATAGAGGCTCCATATGAAATTTGACTTCAATCGGCCAAACGGTTTCCGAGGAGAAGCAGTTCGAAAATTTTCACATTTTGCGCCTCGGCGAGGCTATACTAAATGGAATGTAATATTTCTCAAGTTCATTGGTTAGATCTCATTGATATCTATCAGTATTACAAAAACTGTTTAAATATTCCAAGCGGTTAAGTCACATAACCAATTTTCACAAACGGGTTACGGATTTTTCGCCTCGGCGAGGCTATACTAAATGGAATGTAATATTTCGCAAGTTCATTGGTTAGATCTCATTGATATCTATCAGTATGCCAAAAATTGTTTAAATATTCCAAGCGGTTAAGTCACTATCACCAATTTTCACAAACGGGTTTCAGACGGACAGACAGACAGACCATATATGGCTTCTCGGCCATTGTGGTCATGTGACCTGGAACCCATGAGCAAATTTTGGTTTCCCTTATCCCATAGAGGCTCCATATGAAATTTGACTTCAATCGGCCCAACGGTTTTTGAGGAGAAGTAGTTCGAAAATTTTCACATTTTTCGCCTCGGCGAGGCTATACTAAATGGAATGTAATATTTCGCAAGTTCATTGGTTAGATCTCATTGATTTCTATCAGTATGCCAAAAATTGTTTAAATATTCCAAGCGGTTAAGTCACTATCACCAATTTTCACAAACGGGTTACGGACGGACAGACAGACTGACAGACTGACAGAATGACAGAATGACAGAATGACCGATTGACAGAATGACACGGTGATTTTAGGGCACTTAGAAAATCAACCGACTTCAGTCGGTCGCTTTTTCTGCGGGTCGTGCAATACCAGATTCGTGTCATTTGACATCAAGTTTATCAGGCTCGACTTCGAGAACGCATGTAGAATCGCTCGGCTAGCCTCTCGAGTCTACAATCGTTATCAAAGCCTTGCCTTATAAACATGATATCAAGATATCAACTGGCACGAACCTGGTGTTCTCTTTTTATTCAACAAGATAAGGGTTAAATTATAATGCCGTTGCTTTATGTGTGACATTCTTGGCGACTTGGACGGAAGGTTTAAGCCCTTTTTCAGCACATTTAACTTCACCTTAGTCAGTGGTAAGGGAATGTGTGTCGGCCGTCAAAAGTCTCCCTGCCCTTGATCATACGAGTAGTATGGGTTATATTTCTAGTCCTTTGGGATCATTGATTTCCTCGCGGAAATAAGAAATATTTTGAGGGTCACTGATGAGGCATAATTGGCCGAAACTAGCTAGACTAGCCCATAAAAAAAAAATGTACACTCTATTATTTCCAGTCCGGTGTTGTAGTCCTTGCTTTCCGAAGGATTACGTTTGTTTTCAGAACATTTAACTTTACCACAGCTGGTGTTAAGGAATGTGTGGCGGCCGTAAAAAGTCTCCCTGTCCTTCATCATAGTGTGGGTTATATCTTCTAGTCCTTTGGGATCATTGATTTCACTGAGGAATTTAGAAAATATATGAGGGTCACTGATGAGGCCGAATTAGCGAACCTAGCTTGTCTGGCCCAGAAAAAAATGTACATTATATGAACCCCGCCAAGCGAATTTGTGTCTTCGAGCATTACGTCATGACAAATTTTAACTGCGCATGCCCAGCCATTCAGAGGTGCCAGGGATATGGCGTTCTGTCTGAAGGTTCCTCTTGATTCACTGCTTGTATGAGCGAGCAGCGAAGGTTCTGGCGAGACTGCGCGGATGCGCCGGCTCGCCTGAACCTTCGCTGCTCGCATAGGCGATAAGTACCAAAATCGCTTGACGGGGCCCATATGGTTTTCAGTTCTGTGTTGGTATTCTCGCTTCCAAAGGATTACCCTATTTTTAGAACATTTGTGGTAAGTGTACTGATTCCTTATGATTGCCTTCCCTTCTACTGTATGAACATAAATCACCATCACGTGAACAAGTCTGTGAAATTATGACCCCCCCTAAACCCCACTTTATATAGAGAAAACTGGGGTTTACGGGGGTCTTCATTATTTTTCTTATTTCTGCTCCAATACATAGGTTGTGGGTACACGTTAGAACCACCTCAATGAGGCGGTTCTAACGAGCACAAAAATCTATGATATGAGCATTTATAAGAAAAATATGACAGATTTTCATCAGAAAAGTAGCCATTTTGGAGATGTGAAAAATGCACTATGTCGCACGGGTGTGTTATGGTAATGCCAAATGAAAATTTGAATTCAGAGGTCATAGAGGTATGCAGGAGTGATAGATTTTATCAAATGACCTCTTTTATCTACTATTTTTTCACAATGTTATACCAAATTGTTGTTTTGTTTTTGTTTGTTTCGAGGTTTAACGTCCCCGTCAACACTGTAAAGGTCATTTTGGAGGCGTCGCTTCCAATTTTTTGGAGTTTTACCCGACATTGAGATGAAATGACAGCTCAAGCCCTGTCGCCCAATGAAACCGATAGGGTTTATAAGCATGGACGGTCCGACACGTGCGCTTTGTCTTGGCAGGCTTAGATCCTCTAAGCGGTTTACCAGTACTCGTGTGCGGGTCGGATTCAGCTCTGCGTGGAAGCATCATGCAGCCCATATATTTCTTCAAGCCCCGATAGGCGGGGGCCTTCAAAATGTTGTTGACACCCTTTAGAATGGCACTTTAGCATATGACGTCGCGTCGGAGACTGTAATAACGTCATGTAATAAATTCAATAATCCACTAGTGGATTAAATATGCAAATTAGATAGATACACCCCGTAACGTTACATATACGACGTCATTAACGACGTCGCGTTTACTAATGGTGGAATGTTGTTAAACTACCGTGAGTAAAATGCGTTTTAAATGTCATATGCTTACTGTATTGTTGAATTTATTAAACTCGTTGAAGAAAAGGGATAAACTGCTCGATAAAGCCTTGCATTTTATCCCTTTTCCCCAACGAGTTTAATAGAGTTTGAACGCAATTGACTCCCACGCTCAAGGACTAAACGATGATCATGACATTGGCTTGCTGCTGGCTCAAACGGTCGGCGCGTACCGTAAGCAATGGCGCCTAATGGTCAGCGCTGACGCTGGCCAAAACATCTCCAAAACTCCACTGGTTGAATTCCAAGACGCAGAACTGGGCGAAGTTTTCTTTCACCGTTACTTGCATACACTCGCATATGACCGTCGGCTAAAGAAGGGTTGCAGTTGCTTTACGGGACCTTGATTTACAGACTCATCCGAAAGTCTGGAGAAGCACGGGATCGACCCTGCGACCCCTGGTTTACAAGGCGAGTAGCATAACCACTACCCCACGGAGGCTTCTGTTGCTTTCCTTAATAAACATCACCTAATGCTATTGGCTTCTGCCCTATCCTCTATGGCTGTTTGCCCAGGCTAGTCGGTAACGACGTCACTGTCAAAATGGGCCCGTTGTCGGGTAGCCTGACATCAAGTCGGCGGCGAACCATCAATGTTATAATGCGCGACGGTTTTTAGTGCCTACAGTGTTTCTTACAGTGTTTCCGTTGCTGGCGTAACGGTCTGGCATCGCTACAGGCGGACGTCCTAATTTCGGAAGATCTTCCAAGCCTCCCCACCCTCACTCCAGCTAGAAACGTCACCAGCGAATGTGATGTTTGTTTTGAACAGCTCATGTGTCAGGCAACAACACCTTGAGATTAACCTGTTTACAAAAGAATCTTGTTTCGGTTTGCGAAAGAACTATTCCCATTGCCAGTCCTTGGAAATTAGAGCAGGAAATACGTTGATCTAACGTCCAAGAGTGTGGACTGTGTACATGTTAATAGAATGGTTTGCAGATGTCCATTGAAGAATTTCAAGATTGTCGCCATATATCGGAAAACAGATTTTATAAATTTTGAAACTCTATGCCATCCCAATACTTCCCAAGAAGTTCTGACTCAATCCGACTGACTGTTCGGCGGGAGCAGGCTAAATATATATTTAAGCTAAAAGTTATGTATACGTTTTATTTACCCTGATAGCACCCAGTTCAATGTGTGGCTCGGCCATACAATGTCTCCCTGTCCTTCATCATTTTCTTGTCCTATGGGATCAATGATTACGTTTGTAAATTTTAAAAATATCTGAATGGCACTGTTGATGCCCAAATTGCGGAAACTATGTATTCCGACCCGGTATAAAACCGCACGCCACAATGTTCTATTCTGATGTGTATTCCTTGCTTCCAAATGATAATTTTTATAAAGCATCTTAAACGTGATGGATGTTTTTGTCAGCAACATCTGGCCAACGTCTAATTTAAATGAATAACATTGAAGTGCAAGCATGTCAAAGACAGGAGTGACAAATTCACATATTCAACTTTGCTAATAAATTGCTCGTCCCAAGAAACCATTAACACTAGGCTTGCTTGAACTAGCATTAGTCTTAAAGGTTTGTCTTAAATGTTATGCCAAAATATGGTTTACGACTAATCAAAAAAAAAAAAAAAAAAAAAATAGAAGATAAAATGAAATAATAAATAAAAAATGATTTAAAAAATGGAAAAGAAATGTTGCTTAGAGAAAAGAACAAAACATTTTGCTTAGGGTAAGCAACAAACAAAATAGAAGCAGAGGCAATGATCAGGAATCGATACAATTAACCCACAGCTCCCACCAGAGTCACCAAAGGGAAAGAAACACAGACCCTAATGGAAACACCAATAGCGGAAAGCCAAAAGGACAGTTACTTTCCCGCAAAATGGCCAAAAGGCTATCAAAAATAAAATAATATAAGCGACACAAACACCCAAAGACAAATCATAACAAAAACAAACCGCGACAGAAGAACCGCCTTGGAACGGTCGGTGGAAACGAATTCCACTGGGGGGGTAAATCGATTTTACGTGGCAAAGCCGTCCAAGGCTACCGAGAGAAGAAAAAAGAAGGATTTAAACAAATTAAAAAGAAGTCTAGCACGTCCATCCACAGGTTTTGTTAGTAACATATGTTGCTGACACTTGTTAGAATCGCATCATTATGACGATTCTATAGCCACCAAGAACATCTGTTTTATTTGAAACATATGTTGTGGAGACTTGTTAGAATCGCCTCGTTGATGCGATTATAACAAGTACCCACAACACACGTTTTATTTGAGGAACAAAACGTAACAAATACCCCCAAATTATGCTCAGTACTCCTCCTTCTCTGGAGTCATGTATAGTAGTTTGGTTATATAAGGCTTAACAGGCGTGGCATTGTCCTTTCCTACCTGGCTGTAAAAAATGTATTCTAATACACTTGCGTATGTAACGCGACGCCTAGTTGGATAACGTCAACAATATGCGACAGTATATTCTGTGATATACTGTCTGAAACCCGACGTCGTCACGTAATGTCGCTTTTCATTGGCTGGCTTTTGGTTTTGCGCAGCTAACATCGCTAGCCGTTTTTGTGCAAAATAATACAGTTTAACAAAACAATCGTAGAAGTGCATTAGATTGGGGATAACTGTATTTCAAAATTGTAATTTGGGGAGGTAAATCGTCGGTTTTACCGTCGCAAATAACGTTTTACGGCTCCGCTGACGCGTCGCCGTAAAACGAAATTTCGAACCGTAAATCCTCCGATTTACTCCCCAAATCACAATTTTGAATACAGTTATCCCCTTATTCTATTTCCAAATAAATCACAATTTTGAATACAGTTATCCCCTTATTCTATTTCCAAATGCTAACATGGAAGGATTATGTTTATGAAGATGGATTACTGGGAGCGATTCTCAATGAAAAATTATCCGAATATATCATCACGTGAACAAGTCCGTGAAATAAACACCCCCTTACACCCCACTTTGTATAGAGAAAACTGGGGTTTACGGAGGTAAACATTATTTTTCTTATTTTTACTCCAAGACATAGATTGTGGGTACTCGTAAGAACCGCCTCATTGAGGCGGTTCTATCGAGCACCCATAACCTATGTTTGCAGTATAAATAAGGAAAATATCACGGATTTTCACCAGAAAAAGTAGCCATTTTGGAGATGTTAAAAATGCACTATGTTGCACGGGTGTGTTATCGTAATGTTCTTTGAAAGGGTTATCCTTTGGAAGCATGGAATACACCACAGACCTGAAAAGTATGAAGTCAACACGAAAACACGTCTATATAATTTTGACCCCCGTGAACCCCATTTTTATACAGTAAAACGGGGGTTTACAGGGATTAACCTTATTTTTCTTATTTCCGCTCTAAAATTTAGATTGTGGGTACTCGTTAGAACCGCCTCATCGTTCTAACTAGCACCCACAATCTATAATGTGAGCAGAAATAAAAAAAATATCACAAATTTTCGTCTAAAATTTTCGTTTTTAGTTGGTTTTTGTATAGGTGTATTTTCGTAACGGTACAAGTTTTTCTGGGCCAGACTAGCTAGTTTCAGCAATTAGGCTTCAACAGTGGCCCTAAGATATTTTAAAAATTCTACAATGGAATCAATCCTAAATCCTAAAGGACAAGAAAATATAAACTACACTATGGTGACGGGTAGGGAGACTTTTTATGACCGCCACACATTCCTTTTGTTACAGGCAAAGGCGTGCCTTTGTATTTGACCTCTGTGGGTGGGGTAAGGTTATCTCTGTCTCTTTAATATCCTGACTGACGAGACATAGTTGCTGTAAATTATTTTAAACACGACCATTAACTGTTCAAAAATACATATAATCACTTATTATATATTTGTATTACTGTTAAAATAGAAGTGAAGGCAATGATCAGGAATCGACACAATTAACCCACAGCTCCAATCAGTGACACCAAGGGAAGGAACCACAGACATGGAATAACTAGACCCGAGTTGAAACATCAATAGCGGAAAGCCAAAAGGACAGTTATCCTCCCACAAAATGGCCAATTGGCTATCCAATTATGGTAGTTTGGTTAATCGGTTAACCCTCATTATGCTATCATAGTTTTTGGTCATGTTGACCATTAGTCAAATATTTACATTCTGTAGGGTAGTATTCTACAAATTTTACATGTGTGTATAGCTAAGTCCTGTTTAATAAAGACTCTGCAACAGCATCAACCCAAACAAGGGCATCAAAAGCAAATGCTTTATCTTTAATGAATCAATTGCTCAGAGCTCTGTACCAGATGACTGGTGAAAAGCAAATGTTATTCCTGTCTATTAACCCTTTTTGTACCAAATGGAATCTTTAGCCTTATATATGGCAGAGTCAATTTCGAAATTAGGGGTGTCAGGTTGTGTTTTCTTCAAAATTTAGTTCGAGAAATGGCTTAACTTTTTGCAAACAGTGTAGGTCCTGATCAGACGCCGCGTTCTGCGGCGTCTGATCTGGGCCTGCGCTGTTTGCCAAGGTACCTATTTAGGGGTTTCTGGTACTGAATGGGTTAACCCCCTTATAAATGCTGACGTCATTCGACTGCGGGATTTTAAAAATATCTGAGGGTCACTGGTGAGAGTAAGAAAAGGTCACTCAGGAAAGTCCACAATCTAAGAACGCAGCCGTCTCAATTCACCTATAGAAATTGACACGGAGGCAAACGCAAAAACAGACGGAACATGAACCAACGGCACAAAGCCAAATAACAGTTAAGACACTAAAAAAGAATAACCCCCATAGGACGGTCAGTAGTAAAACTACTGAGGGGATGTGTGCTTCAACTCCGGAGTTTATGCCTCAGTTCCAGTACAGTATCAAACAAAATAAGAATAACAAATTGATCCGCATGGAGGCTTTCTAAGGTCTTTCAAAACGCAGTGAGACGTGACTGCACTTTTAAATTTGGACTAGTCCGTGTTTTAGGTAAGTCGCCTTCAGTTGGTATTTTACATTGGGAGATATAGTTTTACTGAGATTCGTACTGCATCATACTTACCACTTGTCCACGACTTCTACATGATGGCATTATCAAAAAGCTTATTTATAATTTTTAAAATCCTGTGAAAAAAGAAATCCGAAACCTGCTTCCCCTAAAACATGGAATAGTCTTGCCACGCTAAAACGTTGAACTCTCAAAGGCCGTTGATAAACTATAGCTCAACAGTGAGTCATGATAAAATACATTGTAAAATGGTTATGTCTCGGTAGTCTGGCCCAGAAACAAAATGTACATTCAACCGTTTTCAGTTCTTTGTTGTTGTCCTTGCTTTCAAAGAAGTATACCTTTTCATTGAACAAATGTAGTTCTTATCCAGTACAAAGTGCGTGCAACCACAGTTTTTCGATCGATTGGTATCAATCGACCCAAAGTTACTAAATACAGAAGCTTCTCGTCTGCTATTGTCCACGTGACTTTCGCACACCATGTTCAAAATCGAGGTAACGGTTAGTTGTTGCAGCGCTAGTCTACTTCTTGTGACATCAGAGCGCTGTGTAAAAAGTAAAATCTGGAATGGACTCATGCACTGGGGCATTGGCAAACACTGTAGACCAAGAGCAGACGCCGGAGAATCAGGCGTCTGATCAGGATCTATACTATATGCTTAAAGTATAGGAATTGTCAAACAAAGTTTTACGAAACGGGCTATGTCACCCGTTCAGGCCCATTTTCCCATTCTACACATAAAGACAATCGACACCATTGTTGTCAGTGCTTTAATACCATCAGCGGAAAGAGTTGAATTGTCGCACAACAATCATTTCAAGGTTGGTCACCTTATGGTCTAACTTGGTGTTTGTGTCACGCAGGTTGTTGCTATAGTCATGTTCCCAGCACGAAAACAAGCCTATATAATTCTGACCTCCTACAATAACACTTTTATATAGTAGACTGGGGTTTTTAGGGATAAACCATATTTTTCTTATTTCAGCTCTAAAATATAGATTGTTATCATTGTTATTGATTGACGCCAATTCTGCAACGGATGGTCAGGTGTTTTTTTCCGGGTACTTGGTGTTTCGACACTTCTGATTAACGATCCGCTCGAAATAAATGAATAATCTTGAAAGGGCCGTTAAACCTAAACCGCCAAATTTATTATTATTATCATCATTATTAACATTAAAATATACAGTTCTATTTATAGACCATGTAAGCGAGAGGATTCCTCCAAATTGGCCTAAACACCGAATTTGCAGGCCCAAAACGAGCAGAATGAGCATCTTCATGGTTACTTTTACTTTGTACCTGATTTTAAATAAAATCTGTTTATATTTGCATCAGTGCGCATGTCCGAAGGACCATAGTCTATTTTCGAAACTATGGTGCGAAAGGGTAACAAACCGCACAATGTCTTTGAAGTTTGAACGAAACGGTTCTGTAAGAAATTTAGAAGCCTCCGTGGTGTAGTGGTTACGTTACTTACCTTGTAAACGCAAGGTCGATCCCGGGCTTCTCCAGCCTCTCGGATGAGTGTTTAAACCGAGGTCCCGTCTCCGTATGACCTTAGCTGTTGGTGGGACGTAAAACTCTAACACTCATTCACTCTGTAAGAAATTTCAGTCTACTTCAGAAACTAAGGGGCGAAAGGGTAACTAACCGCAAAATGTCTTTGATGCTGTGTGTATTCATGCGCGTATTCCTTACTGAACAATGGCGGTATTCGACTGGTGATTTCGTGGTCCACGAACTGAAGCGTGGAGCACGTTTTGTGTTCGACTGGGAGATTCGTGAAATTTCGAACAATTTCGTGGAGCACAACGACCACGTTTCAAAAAGAGCGTGAAATCAGTCACGTGACTGAATTAATATGGCTGAACATAGAAAAGTATATGGCGTGCCGTTATACTATTTAATACAATTTCGAGATATCTATAATTTTACCAGATATCTATAATTTTATAATAGATATCTATAAATCAAATTATATGTATCTATAATAAACATTGGAGGTCATTGTAACAAGACATACTTTGGTTTGTAAAGAGATAAAAATATAAGTAACTGGCTTATAATATAATGTCATTGATCAAGTAATTTCGCATTGACCCAGGTACAGGTCCGAGGTCTGCTGCATTAGCCAGAGGTCTCGAGGCAATTTTAGAAAGTAACCATGATACAAGTTTTATAAACAAATACGAAACTTAAGCTATTTATTGTGCTTGTCATTTGCAGTTAATATGGAGCTAAGACACAGCTCGGATCTATCTGATTATAAATGATTGGCTTGGCGGTGCCTCTTTGCCTTATGACTGTTAATCATAGCTCTTTCACGGCTGTGTTTCGAAACTGGCTAGGGTGACATGTGAGACGCCAACCGGAGGTCGGGTGTTTGTTTGTTTGTTTGATTTGAGGTTTAACGTCCCCGTCAACACTGTAAAGGTCATTTTGGAGACGTTGCTTCCAATTTTGTGGGACTTTTACCCGACATTGAGATGAAATGACATCTCAAGCCCTGTCGCCCAATGAAACCAATAGGGTTTATTAGCATGGACGGTCCGCCTCGCACCGCGGTTCCTGGACAGGCTTAGATCCTCTAAGCGGTTTACCAGTACTAGTGTGCGGGCCGGATTCAGCTCTGCGTGGAAGCATCATGCAGCCCATATATTTCTTTAAACCCCTATGGGCGGGGGCTTCAGAGGTCTGGTGGTTTTTCTCCGGGGATGCCGGCTTCGATTTTCGCCAACCTGTGATTAACGATCGGTTAGATATAAGTGAAATAATCTCGACAGAACAAACAAGGCAACGCAAGCGTAGCATCCCCTCGCAACAGCATACCATTCATCGACATGATGGTTTGAAGCTTCTACGATGATAGCTGTATATTCTGTCCTGTTCATAAGATTTTTTAGGTCAAGTCCATTGTGACCTTGACCTCTGACCACTGACCTTGAAAGTCAATACGGTTCATCGTCTCTCCATGGGGAACATTTGCAAAAGGTTTGAAGCTTCTACGATGATAACTTCGTATTCCATCCTGTTCAAAAGGTTTTAAGGTCAAGTCCATTGTGACCTTGATCTCCGACCCTTGACCTTGAAAGTCAATACGGTTCATCGTCTTTCCATGGGGAAAATTTGTGGAAGGTTTGAAGCTTCTACGCTGATTACTGTGTCTTCTATCATGTTCATAAGGTTTTTAAGTTCAAGTTCATTGTGACCTTGACCTTTGAACCTTTGCCTTGAAAATCAATAGCGTTCATCGTCTTTCCATGGGAATATTTATGGAGGGTTTGAAGCTTCTATGATGATAAATGTGTATTCTATCGTGTTCACAAAGTTTTTAAGGTCAAGTTTATTGTGACCTTGACATTTGACCTTGAAAAGAAATAGGGTTCATTGTCTTTCAATGGGGAACATTTGTGGAAGGTTTGAAGATTCTAGGATGATCTGTCTTCTATCCTGTTCACAAGGTTTTTAATGTCAAGGCCATTGTAGCTTTGACCGTTTACCCTTGACCTTGAAAATCAATAGGACGTTTTAGAGATTCCGTTTATGACGTCATTCTTTAGCATGCGCAAAGCACTGGCCGTCAATTGAAACGGCCATCGCTATTCAAATGTATTGGCGGAACTTTAAATGCTAACAATATTCAGAAATTTTGAGAGAAAATATACCCGTTTACAATGAAATAATGCCTCGAGAAGGAAAGAATGATATTTTGCTTTTTTTTACTGAAATTCGTTTATTCTGGATCCGTTTGTTATTGACGAAAATCTCTTTGTGAATGACCCATGTCAATGGCTTAGGAAAGCTTACTTAAATGACCCATGTCAATGGCTTACGAAAGCTTACTTACAAAATAGGTTTTTACGTAACTTTTCGTTATTCTCTATCCAAGTATAGCTATCACATACGGACAGAACATCTATCTATCTATCTATCTATCTATCTATCTATCTATCTATCTATCTATAAATCTATATCTATCTATCTATCTATCTATCTATCTATCTATCTATCTATCTATCTATCTATCTATCTATCTATCTATCGAGAAAACTGACCAACGATCTGTCTACATGTGCAATTAAAAATGTCCAACGATCTATCCAGAAGTGCAGTTTTAATAAATTGAAGATTCCTGTGGACAGACAACGTTTGTTTTGGTTTAAACAATATTTTATTTCTAGCAAACATCATGTACAGAGAGAGAGAGAGAGAGAGAGAGAGAGAGAGAGAGAGAGAGAGAGAGAGAGGTTTGACTGAGAAACTGACAGTAGACAGACAGACGACAGACAGACCGACTGACTGAATGACTGATATCAGATGAACAGAAAAATAAACTGATACTAACAGTAGAAAACAACTAATGAGTGGACTGACAGACGGGCGTCGAGTCAACGTTGGTTCGACGTCATGCCGTCGACACCAACTCCAACTCACTTCAAAGTCACATGGCCGTTGAGAGAGAGAGAGAGAGAGAGAGAGAGAGAGAGAGAGAGAGAGAATGGGAGAGAGAGGTGTGACTGACAAACTGACAGACGACAGACCGACCGACTGAATGAATGAATGACTAACAGACGTACGGACGAACAGACAGAAAAATAAACATACTGACAGTCGAAAAAAAGCTAATGAGTGGACTGCAAGACGGTCGTCGAGTCAACGTTGACTCGACGTCATGCCGTCGACACCCACTCCAACTCACGTCAATGTCACGTGACCGTTGAGATGAGAGGGGTTTGACTGATCCGTGTATCCAAGAAGATATTTTGGAGCTAAGCTAATAAGCCATTAACCCTTTTTGTACCAAATAATGGAATCTTCCTCCTTATATATAGCAGAGTCCATTTCAGAATTTAGGCGTGTCAGGTTGTGTTTTCTTCAAAATTTGTTTGGAAAATGGCTTGAATTTTGCAAACAGTGTAGGCCCTGATCAGACGCCGCAGAATCCTGCACTGTTTGCCAGGGTACCCGTTTTGTGGTTCCTGGTAATGTAAGGGCTGGGCAGGTTGATCTACCTGATTTTACTGTAAAATCTTGCACTTGCGAAAGAGTGTTTCATTATCATGCACTGAAAGGGTGTTCTACGTTTGTTTTGAATTTAATGTTCCAATCCCACTGAGTCTTGATGGGTCCGAGCACTGGGCAAGTGACATCTTATTAAGCAACGCCGTATTATCGCCAACGCAACGTTCTGACGTTTCATAGACGTTGCAAAGTCAAATTCAGTACATCGCTTTGATGTTTGCTTGATGTAGACACGACGTTGTTGACACGTTACATGTCGGTTGACGTGGAAACTGTAATTCACATTTACCTACGCTCGCTAAGTGTTGGATGCTGAGAGAGAGAGAGAGAGAGAGAGAGAGAGAGAGAGAGAGAGAGAGAGACAGACAGACAGACAGACAGACAGACAGACAGACAGACAGACAGAGAGAGAGAGAGAGAGAGACAGACAGACAGACAGACAGAGCAACATGTAGGCCATGGCACACTCAGAGAGAGAGAGAGAGAGAGAGAGAGAGAGAGAGAGAGAGAGAGAGAGAGAAGAGAGGACCCTGTTGGTTGTTTGTACAATAAATCTTGGAGAGCAGTTAATTAAAACATAAGACTAGGGATTTGCCATCATGGAAAACACGCCTATGCGATTTTGACCCCCTCAAACCCCACTTTTATATAGTAAAACTGGGGTTTACAGGGGTAAACATTATTTTTCTTATTCCTGTCTGTGGGTTATCGATAGAACCGCCTCAAAACATAGATTGCGGGTACTCGATAGAACCTCCTGTACTTAATGCACAAAATGATTAAATGTTAAAAAAACAAAAACGGGCAAATAAATTAAAATCCTTATCTCGTAGAGGCGGTTCTATCGAGTCCCCGCAATCTATGTTTCGAGCAGAAATAAAAAAAAATATCACAAGTTTTCATTTTAAAATTTCCATTTTTTTCCCCGAAAAATTGATAATATAGTTGTATAATATAGGCATGTTTTCGTAATGCGAAATTTCACACCTGGTAGCATATCGGTGTTTGTCCCGTTATCTTACATTAGAATTCGTCAAAAGTTAAATTTACGCTGTAATTAACACTTTATCTGTCCCACTGCCTTGAAGCATATACGACGTTTACGGCCAAGGCTTTTCCCGTTCTATTTTTAGAAGCGGAAGTGCGTCACGAAAAAAGCTCCTATAGGGGTCGTCGTCTTTCCATGGGAAACATTTGTGGAAGGCTGGAAGCTTCTACGATGAAAACTGTGTCTGCTATCGTGTTCACAAGGTTCCGTACGGACACTAACACACACACACAAACACACACATGGACGCAAGGTACCGATGCTATATCCCCGTCACAACGTTGTTGCGAGGGGATAAAATGGGGTTGTCAGAAGACAACACAGCTTGCCTATGGTGTCCTAAGTTGAATGAAGGCAAGTATCAAAAATGAAATTTTAAAAACACACTATTTGACCCAAAATGTCGATTTCTTTTCAAAAGAGCCCAACAGATTATAACAATTAAAAGACAACCAGAAAGTGTCCCTATAAACCACTAAACAAGAAATCTCATTTTAGTGCTTCTGTTTCACAAAACAATACAATTTCAGTTTGCTGTTTTTGCCCCTAAAAAGAGCTAAAAAGACGGCGAACTAATCAGAATGAATTAAATATCATTTTAAAACACATTTTTATTTTTTTTCAGTTTTTGGCAAAAAAAATCTACAAACGTGCAAGTGATAATAGCAGTAAATATGATTAAATTAAAAAAAAAAGAAATAAATAAACATCCACTGTGATTTGAACTCACGCCCCCCTTGTGGTGCAAAATTTAACTATTCACCCATAGTCCAGTAGTTTATCCACTGCGCCACCAGATTCGTCGACATGAATCATTGAATACAAGCAATATAGAGCATATATACGAATATATTTGATAATTTGTTTTCCGTTTGTTTGTTTGTTTGATTCGAGGTTTAACGTCCCCGTCAACACTGTATAGGTCATTGCTTTCTGTGCAACCGAGGGACATACAAGAATGCTAAAATATAAAACAGTCACATTAGTTTTTCATTTTCTTGCTTTAGGCATCAAACTGGAAGCACGGATCACATTTGACTGGTACAAAAACGTGGAGCACAATTTTCCACTGCGCATCATGGGCGGAGCTCAGTCGTGCTCCACGAAATGTCTCCAGTCGAATACCGTCAATGTGCCGCAAATTTATAGAGCATAACTTTTATTTGCAACTAGTAGCCTTTGAATAAATATCTGCAACTAGAACTATTCAAATTTACTAAATGGACATATAGTTCACTTCTTCACATTATTTTTAACCAAACTGTTCCAAGTAAGAACCTTCAAGCATAACTATTTGTGTGAACTTGTGTAAGAATTGTTCCGTGTAATGGAGGAGAACTATTATATCAGTTACTACTGAATAAGTTAGGCCAATGAAAAATTCGAGTCACAAAAAGAAAGGAAGAATAATAAGGGTACCTTGTTGCATTTGTTTTGCTTTCTCTCTGTTAAAGAATATGCATGATTCTTACATGCTTTTCAATGAAATATAAAGATTTCTCATTGAAATCGAAAACGATATTGTCACTGTTTGAAACAGTGACTGATATCAATTTTATTTTTCACTGTTTGGGACTACTTTTTTCTCGAAATCTAATTCTGTGGTCAATTTTTCCATTGTCAGATGAATGAAAATTAATGAACTGTATTGGAATTGACGGTAAGCCCGTTCACACATCGCGAGGACGTTAATGACGTCATTTTCGACGCTGACGTCACGTATTTTGTCGCGCGACGTTAGATCTGTCCGCACCTTTTTGGGGGGGAAACTAATCTCTCAATTATTTCAGCAACCATTCGTAGAAATGCAATCCCAGGCTATTTCTCGGGTTTTAGTTTGCACCCAATATTATACCCAGTAAATACGCTGGACACCACTAAATTGACGCGAAACGACCGGGAACAAAGTTAGTTTTCTCCGAGGGTGAGTGACGCGATAGTGCCATTTTAGAGCGGGGAAGAAACAGAAATTTTGATCAAATTTCATTCATGAACACCAAAACTGCCACTCGTGAAAATACTGGTTTTGGTGTTCATTCGGTGAAATAAAATTCGATCTTAGACTGAAAAAAAATCAAATATCATCTATTTCTTGTACATTGTGTACAGGCATCAAAACTAGAAAATGCCCTTTAAAGGAATACCGACAACATTTCAACATTAAGTATTGACAAAAAGGATATCCCCATTACTCCTAACATAAACAAGCGAATTCCTGTCCCCCGCATTTTTGTCAAGTTGTTGATCACCGCCCTCCCCACTCGCACTGCACTCACCTTGGGTTCAAGATGCTAGTTTGTCATACGCTCACAGTTGTAAGGAGAGTTCTCACAGAAGGTACCTAGTTTTGTTTGATTTGAGGTTTAACGTCCCCGTCAACACTGTAAAGGTCATTTTGGAGACGTTGCTTACAATTTTGTGGGACTTTTAGCCGACATTGAGATGAAATGACATCTCAAGGCCTGCCGCTCAATGAAACCATTAGAGTTTATAAGCATGGACCGCTTTGCCTGGGCACGCTTAGATTCTCTAAGCGGTGTGCGGGTCGGTTTCAGCTCTGCATGGAAGCATCATGCAGCCAATCTTTTTCTTCAAGCCCAGATGGGCGGGGACCGAGAAGGTACATAGTATCTATACACATGAAATAGAAGGGTCGGCAAGGATCAGAAATCATAACAATTACCTTAAACCTCCCGCCCAAGAAACCAACCGGACAGTTTTATTGATTGATTGTTTTGGGTTTAACGACACGCCAACCCTTTGTGGGTCATTTTGTGTCGTCTCCCAGAGAAAGGAAGAAAAGAGAAAGAAGACATACAGTCGACCTTCATTGCCTCGAACTCCTTTGGGACCATGAAAATCTGTTCGAGACAGGGGTAGTTCGAGCGACGGAGGGCTATTTACAGGAGACAACCGGGATAGTTTTGGACTTTTTTTCGATGTTCTATGATATGAATGTATGCTTTGTGTACTCATTAGAATCGCCTCACGGAGGCGATTCTAATGAGTATACACAGCATACATTTGCAAACTAAAAGACGAAAATATCCTTAACTTTTCATAACTATTTCTTAACTTAAGAGAAATTCCCTAGGGACTCAAGAACAGGTTCAACTCCGTGAGGCGATTCTATTGAGTGCACACAGCATACATTTGCAAGCTTAAAGACGAAAATATCCTAAACTTTTCATCACTATTTCTTAAATTAAGAGAAATTCCCTAGGGACTCAAGAACAGGTTTAACTCAGCCATAATAAACGAGCCATCGGTGTTCGAGCCATCGAAGCTCTACTGTAGTAGAGGAGATGAAAGTGAAGGACAGATGAGAAAGAGGAAAATTAACGGAAGTGCAGAAACAGAAGAAATAACAACACCCCTGCTGCAAGGACAGCAGGGCTTGCCAAACTGTAAGCCAATATCAGTAGGACGCCCCAGTGACGCAAGATACACGTCACCTTTGCCTCACCCAACAACCGAACAGAAGGACGCACATAAAGCCACCGCATTAAAACAGAAAATGAAAAGCCAAAGCGTCAATATTCTCTCCCCCCACAACACACACACATTATTTCCAGATTCTTTGAAGGGCGTATGCATATTTTCAGGCCATAAAGTCAAACACCTGTCAAAATTCAGAAAAAATGGTTTTAAACTGTGGGATTGAAGTATTTAAGCATGCTTTAGAAAGTCTAAGTTAAAAATGTGAAAAAGTGAAAAATATAAAAAATAATAATAATAAAAACATAAAGTTTCTGTAAAAAGCATTTGCACATCTTCAGACCGTGAATAAGGCACCTGTGAAGTTTCAGAAGGACTGGTATAAAATCGGAGGAGTTGCGCTCACAAGATACCTACAGCATAAACACATAGTACTGAAGCATAAAAAAGCCGAAGATACAAATGTGAAAAAAGTGAAGAAAAAAAGGGATTCAAAGCCCAAGATACAAATGCGAAAAAAAGTGTATAAAAAAAAAGGATTCTGTAAAAAGCAAATACACATCTTCTGTACATGATTAAAACACTTGTAAAGTTTCTGAATGATCGGTTTAAAACTGTAGAAGTTGCGCTCTTAAGGTACCTACTACAAACTCGGAACCACGCGCCACGCATAACACAACACGCACCACGGAAAGCCAAATACGGTGTCCCCTTGCTTTTCTTCGAAAAGGTGGGAAATTAATTGTCTGTATCTTCTCTTTGTTTTAATGACAATAAATTACACCCATCCAAAAACATTACAAAAGGACGTAAGTGCGTGTTTGTGATACAGTAAAAATGTTTGCGGGATTTCTTCTTCTGAAGACGAAAGGTTTGGAGAATTGAAAGAAGCAACAAAGATATTCTCGATTTTTAGTCTGTTATAGAATCGACTATCTATGCGCTCGTGTTTTGAATTACTTTACAACTGACATCCTGACTGCGATACATGTATATTACTCAACAAATCGGTTGACGCGTCGTTAAACACGAAATCGACATCACCAATACTCGACAAATCACAACTAGAGCTGATCTATTCCTTAAACAGATCTCCGTCACAGCTTGGATTTAAAGGAAAGGGGACAACTAGCAGATTTTTCCGCCATTTGTCAAAGGGAGACAACTTTCGGGACTTCCTGTTCGCTTTTCTAAAAGCCCTGACCCACTGAAAAAGGATTCAACTTTTAACGGAAATAATTGTCTCTCAGGACCAAATTCTTTCCTTTAAGAGTTGACCCCTATTGACATGGAAGACAAAACACTTTTGCAGGAGTTGCCGCCTCTGATTGTGTATCCATTCCCCTAAAATTCACGACGTAGATTTGGTCACGGTCCAAACACGCTTAATTACCAGTTCTAAACTACAATGCACATTTACATAAGCCAAACCTAAACAACCCCTTGTGTATGTACATATTTTATCGCTGTGTGTGAGTTATGGTTTTACGGCACAGTCAACAGCTTAGTGATGATATGCAAGAGTGGATTGTTGTTGTTGTTGATTTTAGGTTTAACGTCCCCGTCAACACTGTATAGGTCATTTTGGAGACGTTGCTTCCGATTTTGTGGGGCTTTTGTCTGACATTTGGATGGGGTGGCATCTTGGGCCCTGTCGCCCGGTGGTGCCGGTAGGGTTTATAGGCATGGAGGGTCCGACTCGCACCGCTTTGCATTGGCAGGTTTAGACAGGCCTCATATTTTTCAGGCATATGCAGGATTTCAGGCTTTTAGAGCTTGATTTTTCTTGATTTCAGGCTTTTCGGCATCCATTTTTTTTTATTTTTCCTCCTATGTTCTGTATAAAATGACTTTTTAACGCTTATCCTGCTGAATAAAATTATTTAGCTACACACATTTCTGACTATTCACCAATCAAATTACTTAATATAAAGTATTTGTTCAATTCACAAACTGCATTACAAGCAGTGTAGATCATGATCAGATGGCTTCTTCAGAAGCCATCTGATCTGGATCTACACTGTTTGCAAAGGTAATGGTTGACATGTTCAGCATGATGAGGGTTAAGGATGTAAAATCGGGCCTTTCAGGCACGGAAAAGCTTGGTCAGTATGAGGCCTGTTAGATCCTCTGGGTGGTTTGCCAATGCTCGTGTGCGGTTATATTTCAGCTCTGCTTGGAAGCATCATGCGGCCAATCTATTTCTTCAAGCCCCGATGGGCGGGGCCGAATAGTGGATTGAAAGTTTCCAGTAATCCTTATTACGCTTTGTTTTTCGTTTCGTCAAAGCGTAATTTTATTTATTTTCAGGATCTGGCAATTATATTGACTAGATTTATTTAATTATAAAATGTCGATATTTGAAATACTCCCTTTAATAGAAACTTAGCAGAGATGCATGCACTCGTTAACACAGCATTGCTATGTATCAAGGCAGACGGGCAACGTTCGAGTGCCGTCGGATCGACGCGATTAGACAGCAGGATATGTTTTTGATTCGACGTTGAGTCTACATGGTATTATCTTTGTGAGTCTGCTGGTATATAATGAGGTGCAATGAATACTTGTA